>OZ038476.1:96349011-96371511 GCA_964036315.1 Acanthosepion esculentum
TTTGATAATGGTAATATCGGCTACAGGTCACAAATCTATTATAAACATATAAAAATAACGATTATCTAAACTAGCAAGGACCTAAATTTCTATGTTCAAAAACACATACGTATACACACATACACAACAAATATTAATATTTTCACCTACATACATACATATAGGCGTGTGCACACATACCCATACATATACATATACTCACACATACATATATACATACATATATACACATACACACATATATACATATATACATATATATATACATAAACATACATACACATACATATATCCACAAACACACACATATACATACATATACACATATATCCACACACATCCACTCTTACATATTTGCACATTTACGTGCATACATACATACGTATACGTGTACATAAACAATATGTACATAAAACCTTACGCATCTCCATACAAATACCTACACACACCCATCTAAACAAATAAACAATGTATCCCTCTATCTATCCGTCTAAACACACATACGTACATATACACCCATATACAGATATATATATATGTGTGTGTGTGTGTTTATACATACATACCAAAACATGCACACACACACACACATAAAAACACATCTACATACACATCTACCTACATATACATACATCCATATACGCATATATACACATATATACACACATACACATATACACACATACATCCATATACATACATACACACACACACATATATATATATATACATATATATTCTTATATACACACACACATACATACATACACACACATGAACGCACATATACATATCTATATATAAATCAAAAAGTACAAGTTAAAAATTTTAAAATTAACTAAAACAACTTGGGGACCATATCTATCCATATATATATTTAGCATATAAAAATAGCGGGTGGAAACTAAATTAATACTTCAAGGACATTGAGGAAAACAACGTTAAGAATATTAAAAATATTAAAAACCGGCAGAGTGAGTATTGCATATCTATCACTTACGTTTACCTCTATACCTAGGTATATAAGTATTCTAAGACTATCTGATTTTGCATCTCAGTTACTAGGGAAAACGTCTACCTACATACCCACTCACACATATATACCACACGAAAAAAGATTAACAAAAAAAAATTCAAATACATAGCGCGTCACATAAACATACACAAAGATACATATAGTTAATCATAAAAGTCATTCCATTAAAATGTCATACCAGAAGTTATAGAACCAAGATGGTACTGTTACAAATGACAACACGTTATAAAACCGTATTTATGTTTTGAATCGTTTTTTGTGCCTATATTTAGAAAAGATCTCACTACGAATATTTAGCAACTCATCTTGATTCTTATCTCTAATAATAAAATGTTTTCCGCAATGCACAAATCACATCGATCACGGAAGTTATTGGGGGTTTTTGCTCTTGATAGGTATCTCCATTCGAAAAGATGGGGTTAGTCCCTTATCCACGAGAAGGAAGTTTGATTTTTGAGGTATCTATATCTAAAAGCGCGTTTATGGTTGTATAGACGCTGCTTCCAATCACCCGCGGATATACCTATATATCTTTTTTTTAGGTTTGTATTCGGAATTTGTATTATGACACAGATTAATAAGTGCAATTTAATCCAGAAGTAATTCCTTTATACAAGTAAATTAAAGTTCTCCTTGATTATAAAGACTAAAATATTACTAATAACTAATAGGTTTTTTTTGGGTTTTTTTTAAAAAAAAAAAGAGCGCAATTTCAGAAAATTCCAAATTATTTCAAAAATTTATGCTCGTCTTTATTTTATTATTTTTTGTATTTCTAATTCCTCGCACTGACTTATTTTTAAAATACTTATTTCTCTTCATTTTTCACCTACCGGCATGTCTGTATTGACAAAATTACCGTCGGGGAGTTTCAATATGTAGATTTGGGCAGAAGTTTCTTTCATTCAGTTTTCAAGTGTCAAAAGTCGACTGCTGTGATAAGGAAGAGTGAAAAGGCTAGATAAGCTGACTGTGGCATGCGAACAAATAAAAACTACACTACAGGTAAAAATTTAGAAAATTATATAGAATTTTTGAATGTCTGTGACTGTTGCTGCTTCTGTGCGGCTTTCTTGGAAAAATGAGCATAATAGGATAGAGCGTTGACGGGAGTCGTATGAAAAGACACTAGTTTTCAAGTTTGGCACAATCCTTTCTTAAACATCATTTCCTCCAGCGAGAAAAGGGCGCTCCCGCGACCGGAATAGAAGTGAGCTAACATGATAATATCTGCGGGTTAAGCCACAACTTTAAAATTTTAGGGCGGGAAAGATTCGGAGACATCGTGTGTAGAGGAGTTGAAATTGGGTTGGAGATGGTAGTGTCGTGTGACTACTATGAAATGGTTACTGCCTGGTGATTGACTGCTGACTAGAGATACTACAGAGAAAATTAACAGGGACGCCCGCTAGTTATTTCACAGTTCGGAAAGACTTTAAGTAGATAATGAAATCAAGAAAAGTGTAACTACAAGTAAGAATTTTGAATGTATGAAAATAAAATTTAAACAGCATGTAATCATTGTGCCTGTGTTTCTGATTGTTCAACAGCTATGATGAACAATGCGACTAGATTTATATCCACATTATTTACATTTCTCGTTTAAAAGAACACAGATTTTTTTTATTCCTGACAACATTCATTCATTCTGAATTTATAGACTCATTTGAAAAAGTTCAAACTTACTCCATGCAAACTATAGGGAGGGATGGAAGAAAATGGGTTTCAACTCCCTCACTTTTTTTCTGAAACTAAAAAAAAAACAAAAAAAAACAGAAGACTAAATTTTATTGTGTCCTCCAATCTTATTGAGCTTAATGCTAACATGTTTTAAAATATTTACTGCCATCAATTTTAAAAATAAATCGCATAGCTTCATTTTTTTCCCGAAGCATTAGCTTTTAAAATTTCTATATAAATTGTGTGTGTATGTATGTGTGTGTATGTGGGGGGAGTCTATTAAGTACAAATGAACAAAAAAATGTGTATTTAAGATAAATATTTACTAGATATCTAAAAACTTATTCATTTCATATTAAGATCAGATAAGAGAAAAGGAATCTTTAAAAATTAGCATCTGATTTAGTACCCCCCCACACACACATTTAATACCTGATTTAGTCCAATTCCCTATATTATTATTTAGTAACATCAGCAAACGAGATCATCCCAAAGAAAACTAGATAAAAAGATGTATGACAGATGAAATTCAGGACATGATGAAAAAGAGACAGCAAACAATGACAATGTATGGTATAGAATATAGGGCATTACATAAAGAAATTAGAAACAAATTCAGACAGGCAAAAGAGGAATGAATCTATGAAAAGTATGCAGATATATAAGGTATGATCATCACAAATATACATAAAAGAATAAGAGAAATAACAGGATAAAAACATGCTCATCAACAGGATGCATAAAATCAAGAGGGGACACTGATACTAGAAAAATACTTGGAACAGATACATCGGAGAACTCTTCCATGACAAAAGAGGAAAACTTGCAATACATAAAAATATGGAATGACCAGAATGTCAAGTAAAATTAACACTAGCCAAATTGAACAAGAACAAAGCAGTAAGACCAGATGGAATTGTGGTAGAGATGCTGGCAGCCTTAGTAATGACGTACCGACAAAAGTACAGAAATATATATATATATATATATATATATATATATATATATATATAATTTAAAGAAAAAGCAGAGCACTTTAAGGTTCTGTTAGTTATAATTTATTTCACCAGAGATTTTATTTTTCTCTGGATCTTCAGACTTCACTTTCAAGGGTGAAAAAATGAATTTAAAATTTATACTTTTGAAGAGCAGCATTAAACTTATATAAGGTGACATAGAGGATGGCGAGGAATAGTGTGAGAGATAAGGTCGAGTTTAGAGAGAGAAGGGAGAGTTTTAAAATTTATTTTTATTACAATACTTAATATTGACGAGGAGGGGGTAAGGATCAGACATTGACCTATTTAATCGGTCAACTCACCGGAAATGATATGAACAAAAGAAGAAAAGAAAAAGGGAAAAAGAAAAAGTGGAGAGAAAAAAGAGATAAGAAATAAGAGATGGACGTAGGGTTTTGGAGGACGGAGAAGGGTGGTATAGCTTTAGCAATTTAGATAAACACAGATCTTAAAGTTTAATAGTAATTTAAATGTTTAAAAACTCCACAAATAAATTAGATTTAATGCTTGCTAGCAATTTAAATTTTTAACTTCTCCATTATATTAATATACAAATATAAAAATGAAAATAAAAATTTACTAATATTTTAATATTGTGAATGACGGTAAAAGATAAAATCTTTATTAGTCTAATTCATCAACTTAATCTGAAGCTATTTTTAGATGGGTAATATTTCTTACAAATTAAAGTTTGTTTCAAATCAACATGGAGTAAGATTTGAAGGTAATAGTAAAAAAAAATTCTGTTTTTACATACACACACCACATACATATTTACGTAAATACATATATTCATATCTATGTACAATTACATATATAACCACATACACATGTATCGATACACATCGGTATACACGCACATACATATACAATTATATACATATACTTATTTCCACACGCATCCATCTTTATACATATTTAATATTTTTTAAATTAATTTTACAGTTAACGTGAGATAGTGAACTAAGTGTTTAAATTTAAAAACAAAAAAATATTTTTTAATTTTAATATTTGTAATATCGTGAATAATGGTTAAGGAGTACAATTTATTTTAATTTAAATATAAGTGATCAATTTAAATTAAGATTATCTCCAGATGAGTAAAATTTCTAATTTTTCAAGTCTAATTAGAGATTATTTCAAGATGTAGTAAGATTAAAAGATAAAAAAATTCTGTCTTTACACCAAATCTCTGTTTATACAAGCATACACGCATATATACATATATATGCATACAACTATATCTTATACATATATTCATATACACCACATATATAATTTCGTAAATATATATACACATATACATATACAATGAATCATTCATACAAAAAGTAGTTTAGTAAAGTTAATGATATAAAATGACGAAATCCTTTCGCAAACAAAATTTTAAAGTTGCATTAACCTACAATTCACTCGATGTCTTTTTTTAATCTGCAAGTATTTTCAACTGTACATTCAGTCATCCTCAGGCATGGAAATTATTTTGTTTTTAGTAAAAACCAGGTAGCATCAGAGACGAAAAAATTAAAAGCGAATCAAAATATGTTTTTGTTTTAAATGTGTTATTGTTAACGGATACAAACTTTTGGAGCGTGCAGTCGCAACGCTAAGGTTGTTTTTTTTAATTTAAGAGTGTATAGGTACCACCATGAGATGCTGGAAAATGAGCATAGCAGGATAATAACGGCCTTAAACTTGATGAAAATAATTTTTTATCGTCTAAATGTCTGTCATTATCAAGAGGAAAGATCAAAGTATTTTTTGATTATTTTTTTACATTTTTTAATAATTTCTAGCACGTCTAAAATTTTCGTTAAAAGTCTTGTATTTTTTTTATCAGCAAAATTGACAGAAAATCGATCGTCAGCCATTTTTTAACTTTTGTTTACAAAAGTGAAAGGCTCCGTTTAAAATTCGTTTAAAAATCAATTATGATTTTTTTTAAATTAATTTAAGAAAATTAGAAATTATAAAGTTTATTTAATGTATTTTGAAACAAACATTACTTACTTTCTGCTCTGAAAAAAAATGTACTTTCAAATGATAGAAAGCCGGGCTTAACAGAGGTGTTGATTGACAAGTGACATGTGCGTGATTTCATCTTACTGGAGGAAAAGTTATAGTACAGAAGACCACAAGTGACAGTTTAGATTTATGTGAACAACTTATTTATCTCGTTATTTTTAAGTAGGCATAGCATGATACAAACGGCCTTAAACTTGACGAAAGCAGAATTTTATCGTCAAAATGTTTACGTTACTACCAACTCAAACCACACGACGGGCTATTGTTTTCATGATGCTTCCGTCTCTTCTGTATATTTGAATTTAAGCTATTTTGGGGCACCAAAAACATGTTATATTAGATTTCTAGCTATTGGCAACTTGCTGATTGTAACCAGCTTTATTTTATAATCTGTAAATGATATTTATCTACTTAATAACACCATTGAATAAGGTGTACAAGATTTCCATTAATTATAGAATATTTATCAACTGTAATGTAAAAAAAATAAAATAATTTAAGAAATAACAATTGTTGTAAAAATTTATTTTTCATCGAAAACGTTTTTTGCTTTCAGAAAATATTATCCAAACAACTAAAAGCTTTTGAAATTAAATAATATCTTAGTTTTATTGAGTTTTGTATGTTACAATTAAGAGCTGATTTTAAGGTAGAAGGGGGTCAACTAAAAAAAATAAAATGATTTGCTTTCCTCAAAGCTTTGTGCTTTTAACTAATTAATCACTAAAACTGTACAAATTAGAATTTCATGAGTTTTCATAAAATTAATCGGGGGGGGGGGGTAATAAATATAAAAAAATTACCATGACTTTAAAAAAATAAACATATTTCTAATAATTTCCATCATTTGTGAATAGTTTCTGAGAGTTTCATTAAAATCCGACAATTATTTTAATTTTTGCAAGATTTTCAAAATTAATGACTGTCATTAAAAGAAAATACACCAAAATCCGCCATGTTATTTAGTAGGACACTCGCTGATGAAGAGAAACGAGGTTTTTCAATCAGAAGTTAGAATGCTCTAATAAAGACAGAAAAATTTTGAAAAATAATTAAAAATTACTTTGTTCTTTCCTCTTAATAAAAACATAAACATTTTGATGATACAATTTTGTTTTCGTCAAGTTTAAGGCCGTTGTTATCCTGCTATGCTCATTTTCCAGCGATCTCATGGTACCTACCTACCTATATATATATATATATATATATATATATATATATATATATATACACGACAATGATGATATATCGGAAGACCTAAGTAGATCCAATAGCGCTGCCTAAGAAGGTGCAAACGAATATGAACGCCATCGGAAAATCACCTAATGAGTTACATAAAAAACAAACTTATCCGAATTCTGATTGATAGAGTGCGTAGCAGATCGGAAATAGGACAAGAACAGTGTAGTTTTATTAAAGACACGGGAACAGAGAATGTTATATTTATGCACGGAATGATATCAGAAAGAGCAATACTAATGCAAAAGGATGTATACATAAGTTTTATAGATTATGCAAAAGTGTTTGATATAGTGACACACTTCAGCTTGACACGGATAGAAAATGAATTCAGTAAATACACAAAAATAGAAAGGGTCGTCTTCTCACCCGACATTCAATGAGGTGATCTTGAGAATATTAGAAATTCAAACAGGATTCGTGATTGGCGGAAACAATCTTAACACCTTGAAAGACAGAAAGGAAACTAAAGGAACTTCTATAGAAGGTAGTAAGGGAAAGCGTGAAGAAAGAACTAATATCAATTGTAAGAAGGCCGAATGTATGGTTGTCAACAAAATGAACTACGAGTTTTAGATGTGGTCTACGAATTAGGCATCAAAATCAGTCAAGTACAAAATTTAAATATCTCGGAGTGTTTTAAGAGAAAAAGGAAAATGCGACATCGACATTCAAAGAAGTATTGGAATAGTGGAAGATGACTTCCAAAACGCAAGCAAATTATTAGCAAGAACATTTCGTTAGAAACAAAGAAAAGTGTACCGGTCCTCCTATATGACAGTGAATGTTGGACAATCTCCTCACAGATGAAGAGACTTGAGGCAACAGAAATGTGATTCTATAGAAGGATGCCGAGAATATCATAGACTGAGCATGTAACGAGGAAGTTTTAGGGAAAATGAAAACAAAAATGACACATTATTTACATTATTCGGACTATTGTCCTCATCTTTGTCGCCATATTTATTACAATGTTTCGGCCGTTGTACGCTCCGGCCTTCTTCAGGTGGTTGGAATGTCGAACTGAATCCTTTATTTCGCTCACTGGGCTAGAACAGTCTACCCCAGTGAGCGAAATAAAGGGTTCAGTTCGACATTCCAACCACCTGAAGAAGGCCGGAGCGTACAACGGCCGAAACATTGTAATAAATATGGCGACAAAGATGAGGACAATAGTCCGAATAATGTAAATAATGTACATAATACCTCATTTCAGAAATATAGACAGATACCAAAAATGACACATACTTAGAATGAGAAAGAGACAATTGAAGTCTCTAGTGCACTGGCATATATAATGAGGAAAGAGAATTTAACACTCAAAAGATATATTGAAGGTAAGGGCGAAGTAAAGCAGCAAATAACCTACCTAGCGAGCTTGTGTAAATGTTTGGCAGATATCAAAAAGGCAAATCTTAAGATCTACAGAGGACAAGAAGTTGTGAAGAACCATAATTGTTCACTTCCTGAAGGCACACGGCATATAGAAGTTCGTCGAAATTTCTTGGCATTCTCAGTAAACATGTGTGATTTGAACAACATTCATTTGCTTCAACGACACATTGCAATTATTACTACATATTTTTCAGTTTATTTTCTTTAGTTATATTTTTATAATTTTTCTTTTAATTTAATTTCATTAAATTTAAATTGCTTAACTATCATTCCTGAATTCAAATAGAAATTATATCTTGGTAATTTGCTTTAATTTATTTAATCAAATTATCTTCAACTTTCATTTTGACATAATCAGATAAAAATTTTCCTTGTTCGAGTTTTTTTTTCTGTTTCCTTTTAGAAAGTAGATCGTTCATGCACATTATGCATTTTTTATCATTTAATAAACACGTTTGTAAATGACAGTTATAAACTTAGAATCTTGAAAAGAAATGAGTAAAATACATGCAATTTATACAGAAAACTTAACCTGCACTCCAAAAAAAATATTGTCTATGAAAAATGAAGAAATGTAAATGATTGGCTGATCTGAAGTGGATTTTATTTTTTACGTTTTTCTACACTAATCAGATGAGTTGATATCGATACTTTTTAGAAAATAATGTTTATTCCATTGTCTGCTAAAACCACTTGTGTTTATTCTAAGAAAATATATACGCAAAACGTATCGCAATATTTTATTTACTGTATTTATCATTTATTTATATTTTTATGTATCATACTTGTTTTTGTTGTTGTTATTTTTTTTTAATTTAACGTGCACTTTTGGGTAATATATATTTGTTTTAATCAAAACAATTGTGGCCAAAGGGGAAAGGCTGGTCGACATTTTCTATCCTAGACTAATCTGATTCACGACCCATTAATTCATTCATTCATTTCAATTTTCTCATTCACCACAAAAACTCATCCCTCCCCATTCAATACTACATATACCACAAGGAACCTGAAAGAAATCATTACAAAAATTCAAATTTGTACAAAAAGTCCAAATGTCTCATTTTTCCATTTTATTTTTAAGTATATGTTCATGAAATGAGGGGGGAGGAGATGAACCCAGAAAATGAAGTATAACAAAATGTTCAAACTAAACATAAAAGATGTTAGTAGGAACCAATCACCCCACAAAAATAAACATTGATCGTTGTATCCTACCTTTAGTCCCAATCGAGAAGCTCACTCACGAACGGTGAGGAAAGGATAAATTAAATAAATAAAAGACGGAGTGGGGAGAAAAAAACAAAGACTGACCCAGTCTAGATGAAAAAGGGGACAAAAAACAAACTGGGGAGATTGGGAATCTCGACTAGGATCATAACAAAAGAGAGAGCCGAGAAAAGGCCAGTAAAACAACATTTACTCACATTAACAAAGTAAACAAAAAATGTCTACTTTACTTTAACCAGGGGAGGGTGCACCGGAAACCGACCCAATACGTCGAGAGGGATTTAGAAAAGAAAATCAAAGCTGGCCCCCATTCACTCGCAGCAAATTCGCCATTTTACCGACCTTTCGCTGAAATCTGTCGCTAACAAACTCTTTCTATTAGTTCTGATCTTCATCTTGAGCTGATGCCGAAAGAATCCGGCCAGAATCTGATGATGAAAATAGCATTCGTATCGCAAGATTCCTTCCGTTCGCGATGTCCATATCACCATTCTTGCCACGGCTAGCAACCTGAGAAACACCATTCGTTCGACCCAAGAAAACGGGGGCGATACATTATTGCACGCACATGCGAGATCGATGGACACAAGATATTTGGGATGAATGCGCGCCGTCAACTCGCCGACATAGTTCCAGAACGGGCGCACGCGAGGACAATGGCACGAGGCGTGCGAAACCGTTTCCTCTAGATCAAGATTACACCGATTACAGTCGGGCAAATCCGTCAAGCCCCCTCTGAATCCGTCATTGATTAGATAGGCTGGGTAATATGCTATTCACTAGAAGGAAATTAAACAAATTCTCGAGATTTTGTGTTTTGATATATATGTATTATTCTCGTAAATATATGAAGTGATTCTAACGCGTTTTCCCTACTTTAAATAGGTTTTATTGTATATCAATAATTTTGACGTCATTAGAACGTATCATGAATAAACTTTATAGCAACATCTATAACCAGTAGTTCGGGAATAATAATTTACATTTTCTCATCTACGTTTGACACACGATGCGGTGATGTAGATAATTAAAAAAATAAACAAACATAATTGACCGTCGTATTGTAACAAATATGAAAACTGAAAAAAAAATAGTGATATAATTATATGTACAAAATATTTTAATTTAGGATTTTTTATGTTCGCCACGACTAAAATTATTCATATTTGGATATTTTCTAATTTAGATCATTAATTTTGTTCGGAAAAATTCCATTAGTAGATAAGAAATCTGAATATATTTTTTGTTTCATAATTAGATGTATTTTATTGAGATAAACTAACTAACTATATTTACAAATAATCAAGCATCAAAATGTTGATATTTCTTCTTTGTCAGGTCGATAATTTTTCAACGCCTCTTCTTATAATCGCTTCGTCGTACAACTGTAGCTTTAGACAGTTTCTCTTTATTTACTATACCAGTGCAGTGGACCCCATTTAAGTACAAGTAAATATATTCAATAATTTACAATAAACCATACGTGTAGATTTTTCTTGTGATGGCTCGGTATGTGTGCGTGTGCTCGCAAAGGTTTGTCCAAAGGTTTACATAAATAACACCGTCAGTTTTTATAGATATTATGCTAGTATATAAATAAACCAGTTATCTTTTAAACAACCCTTTAATCCACTAGAGCAAGTGTCTCTTGGACAGTCAATCCAATGGTGTAATTTGGGAGCCCTAAAAACATAAGTACTCGGGTGATGGAATTTAGTTTCTTTTCTCTCTAAATGAGAGATCTCAAAATTGTATTTATTCCTATGCTAGGTCTACTGGAGAGGTTTTTAGTGCATAGCATATGCATTATTGCAGTCATCATATCTTCCAACGTTCTTCTCTATTATCTTTACTTAATTCTACAGATTGATGATCACCCTTTTCTCCAATATATGATCAGCCAAGCCATACTTCCATGTTTTTCTTAAGATTAGTTTTCTTTATGTTCTTCCATTTTTACTTTTATGTGATGGACACAAGATATTTGGGATGAATGCGCGCCGTCAACTTGCCGACATAGTTCCAGAACGGGCGCACGCGAGGACAATGGCACGAGGCGTGCGAAACCGTTTCCTCTAGATCAAGATTACACCGATTACAGTCGGGCAAATCCGTCAAGCCCCCTCTGAATCCGTCATTGATTAGATAGGCTGGGTAATATGCTATTCACTAGAAGGAAATTAAACAAATTCTCGAGATTTTGTGTTTTGATATATATGTATTATTCTCGTAAATATATGAAGTGATTCTAACGCGTTTTCCCTACTTTAAATAGGTTTTATTGTATATCAATAATTTTGACGTCATTAGAACGTATCATGAATAAACTTTATAGCAACATCTATAACCAGTAGTTCGGGAATAATAATTTACATTTTCTCATCTACGTTTGACACACGATGCGGTGATGTAGATAATTAAAAAAATAAACAAACATAATTGACCGTCGTATTGTAACAAATATGAAAACTGAAAAAAAAATAGTGATATAATTATATGTACAAAATATTTTAATTTAGGATTTTTTATGTTCGCCACGACTAAAATTATTCATATTTGGATATTTTCTAATTTAGATCATTAATTTTGTTCGGAAAAATTCCATTAGTAGATAAGAAATCTGAATATATTTTTTGTTTCATAATTAGATGTATTTTATTGAGATAAACTAACTAACTATATTTACAAATAATCAAGCATCAAAATGTTGATATTTCTTCTTTGTCAGGTCGATAATTTTTCAACGCCTCTTCTTATAATCGCTTCGTCGTACAACTGTAGCTTTAGACAGTTTCTCTTTATTTACTATACCAGTGCAGTGGACCCCATTTAAGTACAAGTAAATATATTCAATAATTTACAATAAACCATACGTGTAGATTTTTCTTGTGATGGCTCGGTATGTGTGCGTGTGCTCGCAAAGGTTTGTCCAAAGGTTTACATAAATAACACCGTCAGTTTTTATAGATATTATGCTAGTATATAAATAAACCAGTTATCTTTTAAACAACCCTTTAATCCACTAGAGCAAGTGTCTCTTGGACAGTCAATCCAATGGTGTAATTTGGGAGCCCTAAAAACATAAGTACTCGGGTGATGGAATTTAGTTTCTTTTCTCTCTAAATGAGAGATCTCAAAATTGTATTTATTCCTATGCTAGGTCTACTGGAGAGGTTTTTAGTGCATAGCATATGCATTATTGCAGTCATCATATCTTCCAACGTTCTTCTCTATTATCTTTACTTAATTCTACAGATTGATGATCACCCTTTTCTCCAATATATGATCAGCCAAGCCATACTTCCATGTTTTTCTTAAGATTAGTTTTCTTTATGTTCTTCCATTTTTACTTTTAGGAAGGCTGGTCTCGCCTTTGTATTCTTTGCCACAACTTCATAGTATTGAACACACACAGTTTTTGGTGATGTTTCTTCCGAGAGTGGGGCGCTTGATTCAGGAGAGACATCTCTGAAGGGTTGAACTGCTTTTGAATACCGTCCTGATGTTTTATGGACAGCAGATTCTTTGAAATTTCTCAAATGTACTTCTTATGTACGGTAGGTAGATCGTGACAGATTTATTATTACTGTTCCTACTACATTATTCTCTCTTTGGAAGCTGATGTTATGCTTACAGGGTATTTGTTACTGTGAAGGGTGTTTCTGATGTTAATCCTCTGTTAGTACGAGTCTGAATCTCCACTTGAGTTTAACCCGTTGTTGTAGGCAATGAAGTATCTCTTTCTTGACACTGTATGGATTGTGAGAATTGAAGTTCACGTATAATCTAGCGAATGTTGGTTTACGATATACATGTGTCTTGATTCTATACTGTGCGAATTATTAACATCCAAGAAGGCCATTTGTTCTTCTGTTTCTTTTCCCATTGGGAACTGTATGAAAAGTTTTATTGAAGTTACGTGGCCTAGCAGTACTAGCACATTTTCCTGGTGGGACCAGAGTATGAAGATGTTATCAACGTTTCTAAGCCACATGATCCGCTTTAGTAGTGACGATTCTATAGCTATTTCTTCGAAGTATTTCATGTATATGTTTGCTATTACTGAAGATAATGGTGATTCCACAGCTGAGCCGCTTTCTTGTGGCAACACGATTGGACGTGTGTTATTTCCACACAGAATGTTAACATTTATATCCGGTTATTTATTGGAACCAAAGTGCATTTCCTAAAGGGGAGTCAGATAACAATTTGTCTCGAACTATCGATGTAACTGTGGTTCACAAACTAACAGGTCGCCATTTGGTTGGTATGAATGGCAGTTTTTCTTATTATCTCCACAAAGTAGGCTAAGTTCATTACATAGTGGGTTTATTATACCTACGAGGAATCTGCTCAGAGAGTGACAAGCCGAAACTCGACATTTGTGAGTCTCAGTTTTTGTGAAGGCCGGATATGTGTGTTAGCTTAATTTGACGTTAGGTCATCTGTTTCCATTCATCATAAAGAAATCTTTGTTCTTGCTCAGGATCTTTGATCAGATTAAAGATATTATTTTTTAATGGTTCCAAAATGATACCTCTGAATTGTGAAAGAGATAATTGGCCTAATGGATTACATCATTAGTTAACACATGGTTGCCTGGCAGATATGAGTTCAGTCCTTGGGTTTAGCAGTTTTGAAAAGCTACATACTCTGGTTCAGTGGCGAAAGTGAAAATATGGAAAGCAAAATGAGAACAAACTGAATAAAGTGTTTGGTTCAAAATTTCAAAGAGATTACCGAGCACGACGAAAGACACCAGAAACGGTCGAAGCAGGAGTATAACAGCCAAGATGAACATACTGATGATCCGAATAGTAAGCTATATAATAATAATAGTTTCTCATCTCAAGAATTCCAACATGCTGTTTGTTAATTTAATATTAAAATTATTAAATATAGGCAAAAAATACAAAGTAGCATAAATAGCAATTACAATTTACTCAAATTAAGCTATCTTTTTTGGAGTTGTGAGTAAACTAGTCTAACATTAGTTGTTAATGTATTTTACATTGAAAATATAACTGGTCGACAGCCAATTATTATTATTATTATTATTATTATTATTATTATTATTATTAAAAGGAACGTTAATAATAAATGAAAGCTGACAAGTTAATATTTTGTGATTGACCTCAGGACATTTCTGCAAAATTCATTTATTTATTGAAGTAAAATTAACATCGAAGCTTTCAAGGAATTGTTACGGAGACCATTGTTGACTGTCTATTTTATTTTGCTCAACACTTTTTACAACGTCCTGTATTTTGTCTTGTCTTCTGGCATTAAGTAGTAACATGAGTTGGGATTTGTGAATGAATAAAAGAACTAAAAACGATTGTATCAATTTGAAAAAAATAACCAGAATAATAATTCAAAAAAATAGACGATGTCACGTGGCTGGTTCAGATTTAGTGCGACTTCTGTGGCTGCGTCTCCGCCTCTTCCTTGTTCTTTTTTTTTTCTTTCTTTCTCTTTTTTTTCCAAATGCATTGAATTGTCGCTGAAAGCATCTTTTAATATTTGCCTCAAACAAAGAGGGGGAAGTTAGTATTTTTTTAAGTTCCAAATAAAGGTGTTCAGTTCCGAGAATAACTCTGCCTCTTTTTTTTAAATCTTTAGTGACTATAGGGTATATGTGATGTGTTCTTGCTATCGGCGCAATACATTAAGAAAAAATAGATGAGCTCTGATCAAATGTACCCAGATTTTTTTCTTCTCTTTCTAGCATCTTTGTTTTAGCTTCCCTTTGAGTGCGTGTGTTGATTTGGATCTCCTCCTTTGTTATCCCATTTGCTAATCTGACCCATTATTGTTTTGCCATTAAAAACTTAATTAACTGTTAAAGTGCAAAATTAAGCCGTGGTGAAATTCTGCTATCATTTTAATAAATTGTCGAATACATATGAAATTTATACAGAAACAAATATACTTCATTTATATATATAATCTGATATTTTACAGGTTGCAGGTTCTGAGATACAAGTAATTTTATTTCTTTTTTTTTCTTTTTTTATTTGTAGATTTGTTTTATGGCATTTCTCTATGCAGATATTCATAAAATAAAATATGAGTATCTGTTTTAAAATGTCCGCAAATATTAATACTATGAAATCTTACCGCCTATGGAATATATCCCTGAATTTACATGACGTAAAGTGTAAAAAAGAAATAAAATTAAACATTTGTTCCGTAAATTCAGCTAAGGTTCTTTTGGGCATTTGTGAGAATTTACCAAATCCTCTGCAAAAGTATAAAAATTACATAAACAAAAAATGTTTATCCATTTAACTATTTGTCTGGATTTTGTCGAAAGCGTACACAGCTATAAATATCAAGTTTGGTTACAGAGCAACGAAGTTCTTTAAGTATCTTTTAAATGAATTTTTCCATATTTCAGACCGTTTTCATGATTTGGGCTGTAAATTTTAATATAAATTATTCAACGTCACTGTGCCTTTGGGTTCCGTAAACATTTTTTTGTTTTTGTTTTTGTTTTTTTTGTTTTTGTTTTTGTTTTTTTTGTTTTTTTTTGTACAATGTCACTTTCATCGTTTTCACGCGTCTTCGCATGTCATTTTGGTATTTTGAAGTATCACGTCTTCACGCGACATTTCGTGCTGTCGTGTCATTTTACTAAATATATTACATAAATAACAAAAGAAAACAACACAACACGAACTGTCACTGGAATTGTTACTCAATACTTAATAAAATAATGTGTGTGGAAAAGAAATTAGTTTAGCTCGATTTATTATGTCTTTAAATCAGCTATTTTATAAATGGAAAATCATTCTGATGATTAAAAAGACAAGACTTTCTGTTTTGGGGGTTTTCATATAACTAAAATTATGACTATTAGTCGCGCAGAATATCAAGAAAATGATTCCGTTGTTCATAAATAAAATATAGAACGCGATTTCTTTAAAGGTTTCTTTTAGGTTTTATTTTTATTTTATGTAGGTTTTTAGCTAATATTATTATATCATCACCGTACCGAAAATATATCATAGATTTGATAAAATTGGTTTTGTTTTCCAAGTGATTGAAATAAAGTAGGATCAGGGGTCGGCCTATTAGTCACGTCCTCAATCTATGTATAATTATTACTATGATGATTATAAGGACACATGGCACAGTGGATAAAGGCGTTAGTTAGATCCAGTGACAGGGCCCAAAAAGTCATTACCCGGTTAATACCCGGTTATGGCAGTGGAGAACTTGGAGAGGGGAATTAACAGGCGATAACTGACATGCATTAAAACATGGTACGTGGAACTAGAACAGTCTACCTCAGTGAGCGAAATAAAGGGTTCAGTTCGACATTCCAACCACCTGAAGAAGGCCGGATACAACGGCCGATACGTTGTAATAAATATGGCGACAAAGATGAGGACAATAGTTCGAATAATGTAAATAGTGTACATAATACCTCATCTCAGAAATATAGACAGATACAAAAAGGTACTTGTGTGGTACAACTGTTGGGTTAATATTAAGAGGTGTCTGCAAAAATGATTATATACTTTTTGCATTATATCTATAGATTATTTGATAGGAACATTAGTAAGTAAATTTTTTACGTTTAACAAAGCAAGACTGCTATTATTAGGCTTATTTGAATAACATATTTGAAGAAATTCGTTAGTAAAATAAACAATATATATATTTGTTAAATACGGTAGGGTCAATCGATTTATAGTTTGTTTTTTTCTAGTTGGAGTGAGTGTGTGGGTGGGGTAAATAATTTACAGGAGTTGACATTTTTTTTATATTACAGAACGTAAAATTGAATTAGATTTATGTGACTTTTCCCTTACGATACATTCACCCGGAGTTCAATCCGATTTCCACGTTATTGGCTAAATTCTTTTTGCGAATCTTTTCGATCTTTAAAAATGAAAGATTTGCCATTTTATAAAACGTTAGATTCTACCTTTTAATATCTTATAACTTTTTGTCTGAAAATTTAACATTTAAAGAAGACTTATTAGGTTTTTATGATTTTAGCTAACCTTATTTACTTTAACCAGAAAATGTTCTAAAATATTAAAAATTTATAAACGACTTTTAATTTTAAAATTCTAAACTTATAGCAACTAAAATAAGTGAAGAAATAAAATAATAAGTTTTAAAAATTTAGTTCACTTAAATCTATGGACTGGCTTTAGATTGCATACGCTTTTATACGCTGATGAAGCTAAACATTATGACTACCTGTCTAACAAGGTGTTGGTTTTCCTGTGTCTACAAAACGTCTCTTACCTGAACAGTTCCATCTGGGATGTGGTTCCAGTGTTAACAGCAGGTCATTTAACTGCTACAGTTTATATGGTGGAGGCTCTCTAGAGCGAATTTGTCGATTCAACATATTAAACAGTATAGTTAAGATCAGGGTAATTTGGCAGCCAGGCTAACAAGGGAAATTATCGTGTCCCTAAAGCCATTCCAATACAATTTGTGCAGTGTGATGAGATGTACTGTCCTGTTAAAAATACCACTGACATTGTAGAATACCGTTGCAACACAGGCATATTACACATCAATGATTGATATATTGTGTTTTGACGTATTCTTTCTTTCACCCTGGTTAAAGCTATTTATTGTGCGAGCTACAATAGCCCTTCTGCTGTGAAAATCTCCGTCCATTTCTCATATCGCAAAGGGAATTTAAAAATGCAGTGCCCCACTAAATTGTATAACGAAATATGGGTTCTGTTTAGGATTGTTTTAAAAAAAAATTAAGGAAAGACTGATAAAAATGACGGGTAAATTTTAATCATTAATTGCAGATTTTCTTCTTTGACTCATGCGATATGGAAGATATTTATCTGCTGAATATTCCACAATGACATACCCAGGATCTGAACATTTTCAAAAAAGTGGTTAGCAAATGAGGCATATCATTTTTTTTTTTGTTTTTGTTTTCAGTTCTCTGATTTTTTTTTCTCGTATTGATATTTTCTTTCTATGAATTATATGACAAGATAGCAACACAACACGTAAACATTCTTTTACGAATATTCTTATCGTTGTATTTCAGTGTTAAAAAATAGTTTTAAAAACTACTTTCTTTTATATCTCCATTCTTACGTCAAATCATTGACATCGACTTAACAGGATGCTAATTTCAAATCAAGACAATGAGCCATCAGTCTTCATAAGCATTGGATTCTAATAAAATATGCCTGTATTTTATGCAGACACAGTATATGAAGTATTGTTACCGAAATCTGATCAATTGACCAAACATCAGGTGTTTATTATTTTTAAAAGTGCTTCGTGGTGGGGCCGAAAACGTGTTAGCACCTCTCAAACAAATGCCAATCGCCTTCATCACTTTTTAATATAACTAGATATTTGGAAACACAAACTCATAGCAAAAAGTGAATTCAATACATATGAAGTTAAGGTTTTTATATTATTATTATTTTATTAATAAACATTAAAACCAATGAACACGATTATTTGTTTTTAATAATGAATGTTCAACTGTCTTTAAAACATCAGGCTAAATCGATCATGGAAATTAGTGAAAATATTTCAGCACAGGTCAGCTTACGACTATTTCTAGATAATCAGAAATACACGGGAAGAGTCGGGAAAAAGTACGATGACAGAAATTTAAAGATTAGAACCTTGCTTGCGCATAAAATTGACTTGTGTCAAGGTGAGTGTATAAAGAAACTCGTTTCCGATATATGCGATGCGAGTTCAAGTCTCATCTAAAATTATACTTTCAGATTTCCTGCTGGTTTGTTTAAACGTTGAGATAAAATGCAACGTAAATAGATTCACTACAACCCCTCGTAGTATGTGTAATTAGATATAAAGTCTACTTTATCAAGTGACGCTTTCATCTGAAATGAGATTCATCTTATGGATTTTACTGTATACAATCCCAATTCTATGAGTTTATATTAGTTATTTGTCTGACTCGCCTTGATCTGGGTTTGCAAATGTCTTTATCAGTTATTGCTTATAAAATTAAGCTAAGTTTAGAGTTTCTTAATTCAGAAAATTTCACATACCATTAATCTACTGATATCGCCATTGGTAGAATATATCTTCAAAAATAAATTTACATGATTATTCTTATCATTTTAGTAAACATCTTAGTATTTCGCTTAGATTTATTTATCCCCTGAGTTGTTCTGTCTCGATTTTTCAGAGCAACAGAAAATTGTTAAAAAATAATTGACCGTAATTTTTTGATAATATTTGGCTTCTCCGCAAAAAAAAGGATGTCAATATAGATTAGTGGAGGGAAACAAATATTCGTACACAGAAATTTTAATTTATTGCATTTCCAACTAATAAATATACTTTCCATATAATTAACTGTACACAGATACAATTCCAAATTATTTTGATATTCTGCGGCATTCATTCTAACATTTATTACTGATAAGTATGTGTACTAATATTTGTCCCACCCCCACTACACACATACTAGCTTAAAAGCCGTCCTATAGAGTGGCATTTAAGCTAGCTGCTGTGGAGGGCACTTGATTGAGCCTTCATTACAATATGTAGGGAAGAGTAGCTGCGATAGACAACAATAAACTACAGAAGAACTCAAAATTGATCGCATCATTTAAGCATTGCATTAATATTTAAGCTTACCTTTTAAGTTCTTCTGCCACCACTTAATTTAAAGACAATTTGGTGTACGTAGGTCATTATCTTCTGTACAAATAATTATTTTTATTTCATGGGTGACTTTCGCTAGATTTCGCACTTAATTTCGATTATTCCCAAAATTATTTCCACGTTATAAAAATTGGTATCATACAAAAAATTCGTCGTAAAAATCGCCGAAAACAATCGCAGCAATGAAAATTTGGGAATCCAAAATTTCAGGATTACTAGTCCGGATCTGACCCGGAATGTTTTTAGCTTGATCACGGAATCGGCATGATTCCAAAATGGTATGTTGGGCTATAGCCTCTAGAAGAGAATATATTTATTTTGTATAAAACATACACAATTGTGGAATGAGTCCGAAGGGGAAATGAGGAAAGGCTAGTCTTTCACTAGCTATCCTATTCCTAGTCAACCACAATCACGACCCATTCATTCAATATAATATACTCAATCGCAAGAACTTGTCCATCACCTACCACAATACCACATATTCACAAAGGACCTACAAAATACCCCATAACATAAAAATTTCAAAATATGCAAAAATATATAAAAATGTCATGATACATGAAATGACAGGGAGGAGAGATGAGCCCAGAAAAGAAACTCGAAATGTAAACCAAAGATAAGACTAAAACAAAACCGTCCACCCCACAAAATAATAAGAGTGGCCGCTGTATTCTGCCAATAGACCGAATCAAGAAGCACACTCACTAATGGAATGGGGAGGAAAAAATAAATGATGGAATGCGAAAATCAAAGGCTGACCCTGTCGAGATGAAAAATGGGAGATAAAAACAAACTAGTGAGCTTGAGAATCTCGACATGGATCATAAAAGAAAAAAGCCGGGAACAGGTCGGGCACAACACTTATTTACATTAGCTAGAAACACAAAATAGTCTAACTTAACCAGTAGGTGTTCACAGGAAACGGCCTCGTTACGTTAAGGGGACTTTAAAAAGAAAATAAATGCTAGCCCAGTTCACACGAACCAGGCTCGCCTCAGTCACCCGCCTTTCGCTGAAATTTATGGAAATCAAACATTTTCGATCAGATCTGATTTTCATCTTTAGCTGATGCTCAAAGAAAACAATGCGAATAACGTTCATCTCCCAAGATTCCCCAGGGAGAACGACCCTGTCCCTTAGCTGGCGAAGGAAGGGCTCCATCGCCAAAGCGTAAGGTAAGGGCGACAGTGGGCACCCCCGTCGGACCGACAGAGTCAGCGCAAAAGCGCTCGACCGCCTCCCGTTCACCTGTACCACAGCACTGGAGGAGCGATACAGGAGGCTAATCCACTTGCAGAAGTTGTATTCGAATCCGGCGGCCTGCAGCCAGGAACCGATGGTCAACCCTGCAGTCTCTAGGAGAGAAAAAAAAAGGTGGAACACAATGACATTCGCATTTATTATATAGGTGTGTGTTTGAAATAATTTTTTAGATCAGGATCTCCCTTACTTAATGAGATATCCCATTGCTATAGATACTAGTATGACAGCATGTTTTGACTTACCAGTTCAACTAAGTTGCTAATACATTTTCTATGCTATATTCGATATTTTTTATTTTAATGAAATAAAGTAATTTAATTTAAAAAGTAGAATTAGACATTATCAATTTGATGTGGTGAAAAATTTATATAACAGAAAATTTAATTTAAAGTGAATGTTTGTTTAACATATATTTAATAAGTACATTTAGATAAATTATGCAAATATATCTTTTCTTAAAAAATTATGTCGCAAAAATTCAAATTCAACCCTGACTCTTTTTAATATGTAATATTTCGGTTGGTCGGTCTTTCTTATAGACAAATGATTGGAAGAATTTCAGTCGACCGATACTCCTGCGTTTTTAACTGACTGACACGACTGATACTTCCATCGTGCCCATAGACAAGACATCTACTACAACTATGTTAAATAAAACCCAATAGTTCTTCCATGGTGAATAGAATGTTATTTATTTAGCATAATATTTACAAAGTACTAATCATAAATGCAAACCAACAGAACGTTTTTCATAATTTATAAATACAAGATACTAAAATAGCCGTAATTTTTTTTTTTTGTTTTTTTGCAATATGGTTAAACGTTTTATGCTTTGACAAAATGAACAAACTATTTATTTTTCGGTCAAAAATGACATGATTGTGCATAGATAAAATATAAAAATACCCACAGATATAAAACGCTGTGTGTAGCGGGTGTTTTGTTACTACACAGAAA
>OZ038476.1:96384011-96389011 GCA_964036315.1 Acanthosepion esculentum
TTCTTAATTATTTGCTGGTCGCTATAAAATACATCCTTCTTTATTGTTGGATCACGACGACGCAGAAGACAGATGTTGAGTGGATGTCAGTAAAAGTTGAATGCTCCTGCCTGCAACCATTTTTTACATTCTTATAGACAGCAGTTTGGCAAAATAGCGTCTAGCATGAAAATGCTTGTGAAAGTTATTGAATCTCAGTATACGGAAATAATTCCTGAACGTGTGCAGAGACCGAAGAGTTGATGTGATGACAGGGCGAGGTTAATGCATTTCTGCTGTTGTGTGCGTTACAAACTATGTACCAAGCGGTCCTGCATAACTCTTAATCCACAAAATGAAGTGTACTTCGAAAAGCTATGACTAATAATGGTAACTATGTGGAAGAATAGTGATTTGTAGCTGAGTAATTGCTCTATCCAGTGGTGCCATTTTGCTCCCAGAATTGATTACCGATAAAATACCAAGGAAGCATTACTTACTAACCGTCCCACATACGTGTGTGAATATGTGTGTGTCTCTGTGTGTGCCCAGGTTCAACTTGTTGTGCACGGCCACAAACACACACGCAAATACATATATATATATATATATATATATATATATATATATATGTGTGTGTGTGTGTGTGTGTGTGTGTGTGTGTGTGTGTGTGTGTGCATAAACAAACTTTAATATTTTAATAAATTGTCTGGATAATTTTAATTAAACAATTTTGTAATTTCGGTTGGATAAGGCAGATAATAAAAACTTATCTGTCGAAATAAATTTATTACCGAATTCTTCAAGGAAGTGTTAAGTTTCTTTCTTCTTAATGGATATCATATTGCTCTGTATATAAATATATTGAGCTCTCTTCATGGATCTATCTTTTCAATATGTTATATTAAAAACACATATTTGTATTATCCTTTCAAAGCACAATGTAAGCCTCCGTGTTGAGTCTGAGACTCTGTGGGAAGATGATTGGAGGCATAACGTCGACATCACTAGTGATCACTTCAAACACCATGATGTTTACTCGATATATACATGTATATATATGAGTATATATGTGTATATATATATGTGTGTGTGTTTGTGTGTATATATATATATATATATATATATATATATATATATATATATATATGAATATATATATGTGTATATATCTATATATACTATCTTAGTATATATATTTATGTATATATGTATATATATATATATGTGTGTGTGTGTGTGTGTATATGTATATAAATATAGGTGTATATATATAAATATATGTGTGTATATATATATTTGTATATATATGTATTTACGTATATATGTATATATAGTTATATGTATGTTTATATATGTATGTGTAGATACGTATTCATATATATATATATATATATATATAATTGTGTATATATATATAATAGTGTATATATAATTGTGTATATATATATATATATATATATATATATATATATATATATATATATATATATATATATATATATATATATAATTGTATGTCGAGATATATAATTCACTGTATTTATACCTATGATGGGCACTTCGCCGAATGTTAAGAACGTTCACTTTATGACGATATTATTTACAAATCTAACGTAATTCTTGTTATGAAAAAAATATTTCAAATTACAATATATTTTCTGAAACTTTATTTAACGAAGATTAACTGATTTAATATTCATTTAATCTGATTTCAAATAAATATTACTTATTTTTCATTTAAAATCCAAAAAATTCATTTTTGATACGATGTTAATATTTTTATGTGGTCTTGGCAATTATCTCGATAGACCTCTCTTTGAAAATTTATCTGTAAAATTATTTGACGAATATAACCTGTGCGCCTTTTTTATATATTTTTTAAACTATCAATCTTTAAAAATTAGGAAATATTCTACGTAATCTAAGGTTTATTGTATTTTAGGTACTTTGGTTCTAATTTTATGAGAGATACCACTCTTATTTTGTGTTAATGTCCTTTATGGGTGTCCATATGTACAAGAAATGGCACGTTTATACACAGACAAAAAAAACTTTCTTTTTAAGATACTCATATCACTGAATTATAGTACGTTTTTCCATGTATGATTAGTAAATATAGTTTTTACTTAATAACAGCTGCAAATTAAAACAGAATTTTAAAAGAATTAGATCTTTATAAATAATTCTAATCAAATTTTTTAAAAGTAAAAACAATTCTCGTACACATTTGTTATTCATCGAAAAATGTTTTCTTAAGACAATAATGTTCATAATATATCTCATTCATAAAAGCGTTTAAAAGCTTTTCTAATTAATGTCTTAATGTTATTGCATTTTTTATTTTATGATTCAGAGCAGATTTTCTGTAAATAGGGTTCCTGCTTTGCAAAAGAATATTGATGACTTAAATTCTCCAAGGACTTATTCTTATAATTACTGTAAACATTACCCTCAGCAAAACATGAATTTCTCGAAATTTCATAAAATTAAAATAATTGGTGTCAACAGATATTTAAAAAATACCATGATTTCCTAAAAACCGTTTCTAAAATAATGTCCGTCATTTGTGAACTAGTCCTGAAAATTTAATTAAAATTCGACAATTATTTGATTTTTGCAAGGATTTCCAAATTAATGTGTTTTTCACCGCAAAAAGACGCTAAACTTTTCTGTACTAATTTATGGCCACCCGCTGATGCAAGAAATAAAACGTTACCCAAAATTTTGAAGGTTCTAAACAAGAATAAAAGATATAATGTAATAATTTTTTCTTTTCTCTTAATAACAACATAACATTTTGAGGATAAAACTTTGTTTTTTATTAAGTTTATGTCATTTTGGTGCAGCTATAGCTCATTTTCAGATTATTTCTGTTGAACATGACCAGTTTAGAAAAGATTATGTTAGATCATAACAGAAAAATAATGGAGATATGTGATAGCAAAGAATACCATAAATGTAACTACAGAGTGAAAGAGGAGTACCCTTCGAACGGAGTGTGTTTGGTAAATGACTTTGTCTATGAAGCTGAGACGATTAGTGGTAGCGAGACAAATTACTGCATAAGAGCTGCCGAGGGTAAATGGAAAAGACGATACTACAACCGTAAGATGAGTTTGAGCAACAGTAAATACAAAGGAAGTACTGCTATTTTTAAGTACTATTGGAATGTCATTAATAATAGAAACGAAGTACATACAATAATATAAAAAGTACTGGCCAAATCTGGACCATATAACAGTGTTGGGAAATGCTGTAATTAGTGCCTACCTGTAAAATTGTTAATCTAACAACGAATAGGTATACAGCTTTTGAATAAAAGCGAGATTATTGCCTCAGGACAGCATGAGAACAAATATTTAATTAAAAGACATACATCCAGAGTAGGAGTTACCTGCCACTGCTGGAGTATATAAGATCAATGAGAGTTTGGTTCCATATTAATTCTGCTTAATGAAACACGAAATTCCGAGTTGTGGATTTTGTTAGTATTGGATTATATATATATATATTTAATTATATATTTAATTATATATACTTATATATATATATATATATATATATATATATATATGTATGTGTGAGTGTATATATATACAAAACAAGCTTGAATGAAAATATGCTGCCTATATATATATATATATATATATATATATATATATATATATATATATATATATATATATATACATATATAGGCAGCATATTTTCATTCAAGCTTGTTTTGTTACAAACTATCGACGTACTATGTCTATTTTAGTGTTAATCCTTTCCATTCCACGAATTATTTTCTTGGTAGCTGTAGAAAACTGATTAAGAAAACTTCTAAAATTTTCTTTCAAGTAATTTTTATTTTCCCATCTCCTATGACACCATCTTCATGGGTTGCATATATATGGATGTCTTATATGTTAACACCGTAAATTCAAAAGAATTTTTACCTGTATTTAAGGGAGTTAACTTAAGTGATTTTTAGATTCTTTTTAACTTTTTAAAAATATTTCATTGTAGTAATTTAATTTAGTATTTTGTATATAAAAGTTTCTTGCTAAAAATAATTAAGAAATTTGTTTCTATATTCGGAATTTTTGCTTATTCATATCTTGATGGAGCACTGATGTATTTTCGACTAATATCTGTCTAAACTGTGAATGTGTTTATATATATATATATATATATATATATATATATATATATAATGTGTGTGTATGTGTATATACAGGGGTTGGACAAAATAATTGAAACACTTGTTAAATTCAAAGAAAATTTATTTAATATGGAGTTGGTCTTTAGCCTCACATACAGCTTTAATACGTCTAGGAATGAAATCATACAGCCTCCTGACTTCATCCAGAGGAATTTGCAGCCATTCTTCCATTAATACCTGCTCCAGCTCTTTAAGACACGACGGTGGAGGATAGCGGCTCCTAACTTGTTGCTTCAAAATGCACCACAAATTTTCAATAATATTGATATCTGGAGATTGGGGAGGCCACTCCATGTGTTCTAGCTCACTTTCATGCTCTTCATACCAATTCTTAACCAATCGAGCGGTATGTATTGGAGCATTATCGTCTTGGAAGATGCAGTCACCATTAGGGAATAAAGTCTGGGCCATTGGATGAATATGATTTCCCAAAATGTTCAGGTAATCTTTGCTGCCTCCACACATAAACTCGCCCTGAAGTTGGAAAAAGAGAAAAACTGGACTCGTCTGAGAAATGAATTGCTTCCATTGGTCTGCAGACCAGGCATTGTGATCTCTGCACCACTTCAACCTCTTCTGAATGTTGCGAGTGGAGAGAAGAGGTTTCCTTACCGCGGCTCTTCCATGATATGCAGCCTTATGGAGCTCACGACGAACAGTTTTGTAGAAACTGGACTATTCACATGATTATTCAACTCAGAAGTCACTTTCGCCACAGTCGTCCGATGATTTTTTGCCACATTGCGTTTCAATGCACGTCGGTCCCTGTCAGTACGTTTGCAAGTCCGGCCCGAATTGCTACTGTTGCTAG
>OZ038476.1:96396511-96426511 GCA_964036315.1 Acanthosepion esculentum
CCTTTATTTTTAGTAATACCGACATGTAACCAGCAGATGGGAGAGAATTGAATAAAGCCGTGTTTTGCACATGTGTTTATGTGTCCGCCATTGTTGTTGTCCATTCCAGACCAAACTTGCCGTTCAAGGCCGATAACTCCTTACGGTTATCTCCCTTAGTTGACTCTGTAATAGCACTTCCCTTATTTTAGGTAATGTATCTTGCAAGTCTAGGGTTTACTTGCAAGGGTTTTAATTTTGACCGAATGCGTTTCGATCGCCTTTGGCTTTGTTCACTACTACTATCTGGTGCTGATTTGGTTAGAGGTGGGTTTTGTGGCAAATCGAAGGTGTCCATGAGTAAGTCAAAGGGAATGTATGGGCTGTCAGGTACAGGGTCATTCTTTGTTTGTCGTGGGCGAGGTTTGTGTTGCACCCAGACCTGGTTTCCAACTTTAACCTCGTACATTCTTTTTCCTTTTCT
The DNA here is from genome assembly GCA_964036315.1 of Acanthosepion esculentum. NCBI lineage: Eukaryota > Metazoa > Mollusca > Cephalopoda > Sepiida > Sepiidae > Acanthosepion > Acanthosepion esculentum. Next base: position 96,396,975 of record OZ038476.1, read on the forward strand.
TGCCTGTATGATACCGGGTAAACAGTTTGGATTACCATGTCGGTAATTTCTAGCAAATACCGGTGTGTGCATTTGTAGTTTCTTTTGTGGTTGTTGGCCCTGGACTTGTCTTTGTTGAGGATGTAAGGCGTCCAGTGTTGTTTCCGTCCCATGAGTGCATCTGCTGGTGTTTTTCTTTCTTTTACTGACACATTCTGAGTTGAGCGATATGTCAGGAGGAAGTTTTGTAAAGTCTCCTCTATTGTCCCCTCCCCACGTGCTTTAAGTAAGGCGTGCTTGAACGTGTCAGCAAAACGTTTTGGCTGTACATTTGACTGTGGTTGGTAAAGTGGTGATCGGACATGCGTCATACAGTTCACCTGTATGAAGATATCTGACGTGAACTGTGACCCGTTATCTGACACCAAAGTCTCTGGGATGCCGTGTTGGCTGAATAACTGTCACAACACTGTGATGATTACGTTTGTGTCTGTGCTTTTCATGGTGAAAATGTCAGACCATTTGGAATATGCATCAACCACAACAAGGAAATTAAGTCAATTGATAGGGCCCGCAAAATCAACGTGTATTCGGGACCAGGGTCGTTCGGGGTCAGGCCACTGGGAATCATCCGATTGTGGTGGATTTTTCTGCGCTTCCATGCAACGGGTGCAGACTTTCACCTTGTTTTCAATCTCACTGTCCAAATTTGGCCAGTAGACTGTACAGCGCGCAATGACATTTATACATGAAATGCCTGGGTATCCGGAAGTAATTGCCTTAGGACCGCTGTTTTGAGGCTATGGGGTATAACCCGACGGTTTGCGAACATTAGACAGTCCTCAGTGATTGATAAGGAATTACTCAGTCTTTTAAATTGCTGCAGATCTCCTGTGAAATTACTGGGCTAGGAACCTTGAATATATCTGAAGACATGTTGAATGTATGGATTCATTTTGGTTTCACGTTTTATATCCGCTGCTGTTAGCGGAGTGTCCGGACACAGTCATTATGCGTTGGAAATAACCATCAACGTTGATTGCAGCAATTACAGTGTCCACTTCTGGACTTTGTGAGTGGATAAGTCGTGACAAAGCATCAGCCTGACCAAATTCTGTTGTCTTTTGGTATTGTATCGTGAAATTGTATCCTAAAAGGATGGATGCCCAACGTTGCGATCGACTGGTAGAATACACTGGAATGCTCTTCTTTGAGCCAAAAATGGACAACAATGGTTTGTAGTCTGTCAGACGGTGAATTGGCGACCAAATAGCATTCTGTGGAACTTCTTCACAGCGAAAATTAGGGTTAATGTCTCCTTTTCTATTTGACTGTAGTTGCGCTCAGCTGCTGCCAGGGACCTTGTTGCATGCATGATTGCTTTTTCTTGTTTGGAAATCTGTGAAATCAGTGCACCTACTCCATGACTTCAGGCATCTGCTATGTCTTGAGCTGGATCAAAGTGTGTAAGGAGTAGGTCTGAACAAAGCAGGGATTTGATCTTGTGGAATGACTGTTGACATTCAGAAGACCAGAGCCACATTGGCTAACAATGTATTGAGTGGTGCCTCTAGTTGGTATCATGAGAGCAGGAATGCTCCGTAGTGACTCACCAATCCAAGAAAAGAACATAAGCTGGGGACATCGGGTGGTTGTGGCATACGCTAAATGACTGTTATGTTCTGTGGGTCTGGGAGCTGACGTTGGTGGTCGAAAATGAAACCCCGCTATTTTACCGAGGGCACAAAGAACTAGCATTTTTCTGGATGGAGATGAAAGCCAAACTCTGTGATACGAGTTAGAACCGTGTTTATTCTTTCTCTCAGTTCATCGTGCGATCGCCCGACAATGATAATGTCATCTATGTACGCCGCTGCACCTTCTATTCCAGTTAACATAATGTCCATAATTTGTTGGAATATAGGCGGGGCTTTTTTTACCCCAAAAGAAAGATGTTTGGATTGGAATAGGCCCCGATGTTTGTTAATGGTTAGTAGTTCCCTTGGTGCTGGTTCTACGTCCACTTGAAGATAAGCTTCTGAGAGATCGAGCTTTGCGAAGCATGATGTATAGGGAGACCGGAGTTGGCAGAGGATAATGGTGGTCCTGAGGCTAGTTGAGAAGTATGCACACAACCGAATGGAGCCATTAGCTTTCTTCACAATCACTATTGGTGCAGCCCACTGTTAATATGTTACTGGGATGATGACATTTAACTTTTCAAGGCGAGTTATTTCCTGGCCTACCAATGGCAATGCAGCATAATGGGACAGATCTTTTGGGTCGGAAAACAGGTTTCATAGAAGGCTTAAGTGTGAATGTGGCTTCTGCCTATGTACAGTGTCCAAGAGAATCATCAAAAATGGTAGAAAACTTTCTAATGATATCACGGATTTGGTTAGTGGTGTCATATCGTGACAATGGCGACCTGGCTACCAAATTGCACACAAAGTTGAGATGAGTGTTGAAGAGGACCAGTGACGCCATAAAATCTATCCCCAAAAGGTTATGGTCCGTGTTTGCTAATTAAACAACACATAACGTAGTAATCCCATTTAGGGTGACAGTGGCTGTGAATACATACACTATCTCCGGACACATTTCATGCGATGTTGGCTCTAATTTAGGTTTCCATAGTTTGTTTCTTTTTTGTTTTGTTTTTTGGTGTTTGTTTGTTTTTTGGTGTTTTTTTGTTGTTTTTTTGTAAATTAAAGTTATATCCGAGGCAGTGTCAATTTGAAGTCACGTGTTATGATTATTTAAGTTACCCGAGACATATTTACGTCTCGACTTGGAATTGGGCGCGAAAGTTGCTACCAGACTGTTAGATTGTGAACTTTCGAAGGGACGCCGCATGTGAGATGTTGGTTTGCGTCAAGGTGACTGACAGAATCCATCCTTATGCCCTGCTTTTTTTCCATCTTTGGCGGTAATGTGTCTTGAACTAACAGTTACGTGCAAAATGCCATCCAGCACAGTTCCAACACACGGATGCGGGGGCTGACCAGCCTCCTTGTCCGATGCCGACCTTTCTGCTTGGTCTTGTTGTTGGACCGTGTTGACTGTAATAGCAGTGGAAGGGGCTGAATATTGAACCATGGAAGAGTCACGTTTCAAATTTATATTAAACTGCCACTTGTTGCCGAGTCATGTCGGGATTCTGTTCAAATTTTGACAGGATCTGAGTACGAACTTCTGAATCACTTGGTGAACGCAAGCCACAGACAAAAATTAAGCATTTATATTGTGAATCTGTGATTGATGAAAGCCCGAAACGTTCATATTCCCGGTTGACAATACCGGCATTTGTGGTGAAATCCGCATTATCACGTTTCGACATATTCAAACAATTGAAACGTAAATTATAAATAGACGTTTGCTCACCGAAAATATGTCAATATGTCGACTGTTTCTTTTAAGGAATAGTCTTGTGGCAGTTTAAGGGGAATATAGCTGGTATATTTCTCGTGTTCCAGCACTCCAAGATTTCGTAGAAGAAACCTGACTTTCCAGTCGTCAGTTTGCACCGAAAAGTCCACACGTAAAAGATCTTCGTGGCGTTTGAACCACGCGTTGAAAATTGAAGTTGCAGCTGGGTCGTAGTGGAATTCTGTGATGGATTGTGCAATCGATTCCGCTGTAGATAAACTGGTCTCTTGTGACAATGTTGTGCCGGAAATTTTGTTTATGAATAGTTCAATTAATTTCAATTGTTGCTGAAGAAGTTGTTGAATTGGATCGTCCATGATGAAAGAAAAAATGTTTTCTTGTTGTGATGTTCTATCCGATCCTCATCGACAATTTGTTATAACTGCTGTTACAACGAAATAAACAGGTTGAACATTAGATATTGTTATTTTTAAACTTTTATTTTTGTTAATACCGACATGTAACCAGCAGATGGGAGAGGATTGTACAATCCATTGTTTTGTATGTGTGTTTATGTGTCCGCCATTGTTGTTGTCCTTTTCAGACCAAGCTTGCCGATCAAGGCCGATAACTCCGTACGGTTATCTCCCTTAGTTGGCTCCGTCATAGCAGTATTTTGGCCTATTTAAAAAAAAAAAAAAAAAAAAACAGAAATTACCTGTATTGAGAAAACTTGATGTGATGGGAAAAATGGACTTGATGTTCAGATTCAGCGTAAAAAAATAGCCTAGAAACATGTGCTCATTACCCAACAATATTTGGGTTGAAAAAGAATGTCGACCGGTGTAATTAATATTTTGTACTAAAGAATCCTTCTTGATTCTCTTTACAATATAAGCATTTATAACCAAAAAGTTCGTTTGTTTCTACCAAGAGAAGTAACCCCAGCCTCAAAATTGTAGACCCATGCGAATTGTAGATCACTTGCCTATCCTTTTTATACAAGGCTCTGATCTAATCTTATTTAAGTATAAAGACAAAATTGTTGATCACCCAATAAAGATATAAATCAGACATAAAGAAAAAGAATTGTAAAATTAGCATTAGTTAAGAACATTGTATTAAACGTGCGATGTATAAGAATAATCTTTTCCTCACAGGATGGCTGTAAAAATTATATATATCCATATGAAATGAGAACGAATCGAATATAAATTCCAACGTTCGTAGCATTAATTTAAAAGAGGGCTCAATGCAAAAGTAGAGCTGTATTCTTTATTTTAGGATATTACATCAACATGAGAATAAATGCTACATAAATACAATCATGTTTCGATGTGTACTAACACATCTCATCAGGCGTTAGTAAATGACTGGTGAGTAGACAATTTATTGAAATTTAAATTTAAAACCACATACAACCTCTTTTCACACAAAAAAGGAGAGAAGAAAAAGAGAAAAATAAAAAGCACAAGATACATTCTCTTTTCCAGAAAAAAGGAAGAATAAAGGAAATAATTAGGAAAGAAGCGGGAGAAGATAGCAACGAAATTTGTTTTGTTTATAATCAGATTTACCAATCAAAATGGTCTATTTAAAATCGTTGACAGCTTAGACGTTATATTTAATACATTTAAGTTTGTTACAATGTAACCATAAGACAAATGACACTTCCAATGGGAAAGGAAACAATTTAACAATGCATAGCTTGTGAGTTAAAAATTAGAATTTCGCAATTTTTATAGTCGGTAAATAATGTGGCCCTTTAAGAAATAAATGAAAAAAACATGAAAAAATAAAATAATCAAACAAAATTATTTAAATAACTAGATCAAACAAAAACTTTAAGCATACAGATCATATAAAATTGATTAAAATATATAGATCATACAAAATAAATGCAACTGCTACCTAAAGGGTCCTATATAAGGTGTTAATAAAGCCAATCAATGAAAAAATATCAAAATGTCAGCCAAACGCATATACTAAATATTATTAGCAATACTAGAAAAATAATGTACAAAAAATACTACGTCGAAATTGATCCTACAGACAAAAGATACACCTTTATATGGCGCAACAATGTTATTCTAAAATATAAGGTTAGTACACATCGAAACATGATTGCATTTATGTAGCGTTTATTCTCATGCTGATGTAACATCTTAAACTAATATATATATATACATATATATATATATATATATATATATATATATATATATATATATATATAAACAAAACTGCACTACTACTACTGTTGTAAAAGGAAGTATCGTAACAAAGTACTGGCTAATTTCGTCGGTATAAACTGATCCATGTTACCTAAATATATAGGTATCAGTTTGTACTCAACAGTCTCCTATCATTAACAAGCTACAGAAGAAAAACTCAGAATGGAAAAGATATATCGATAATCGTAAAGAACTAACCTGGGAAACATTCAAAGCGAACAAAAAAACAATGATAAAAGGATGAATATGTTTACATACGTTCAGTAGGATTGCTTGATATTATCTGGTACGACACCGATGTTGCAGGTTGAATTTACAGAATGTTACCCTTAAGAATATGGCTGCAAATTGTTAAAGATTAAACTACACCATTCGCTACAAACGACAATTGATAGACTGCTCTAACGAGCATGGAAACAGAATAGCAGTAAGTTTTTTGGTCAACTACTACCAAGTAGTAAAAAAAACAATACGTGTCAGGCGACAGCAAAAAGATCAACTAATGACAGCAAAAAGAGATAAACATAACCTTCGTTGCCCAACCTCATACTGGTCTGAACCCCTAGAATGACATAAAACGTGGTTGGTAGATCAGAGGAATTCAAAAAGAAATGTTTGTATGAAAATAATAATTAATGAGGCTAAGAGATTAAGGGAATAACGAAAGATTCGGAACTTTTCAGGATCAGAAGGTTGGTGTTACCAGTTTATGAAACGCCAGGCTTTATCAATGCGTACAAAAACACACACTGCACAGAAAATTCCAGCTGATTGTGGAGAAAAAATAGGCTGTCACAAAGTGTATGTGCACGTGCGCGCGTGTATGCGTGTGTAGATAAATACATATATATATGTGTGTTTGTGTGTGTGTGTGTTTGTGTGTGTGAGAGAGAGAGAGAGAGAGAGAGAGAATTTTATATATGTAGAGGGGACGAATGTAAGCTTCCTTCGATAAAATCATTATTATCCTGATAAATGCTTTCAAAAGATGAAATATAGGAAATTTTTACCATATATAAACCCTTGATTTAGATGCTAGAGAAGGCTCAGTTTTCTGCTTACGAGGATAGTGAAAAATATCATGTTATACAATCTATAGTAGAGCTGCAGTACCCAGAAAACTGTACGAAGGAATTTCTCTTTCACATATCAGCAGAAGGCAACTTATTGTTTTGATGATCACAGTACATTTAAAGGCAGATATATTCAATATATATCGTACACTCTTGCTTCTACAATTGATAAAAAAATTCTTCATAAAAATACTGTTGCACAAATCAAAACAAAACCTGTATTCAGAAGTAAATCAAAATCAGAATTCACATATTGCATATATAGATATTTTCTGCTTTATTATATATATATATATACATATATATATATATATATATATATATATATATATATATATATATATATATATATATATATATATAATATATTTTTATTTTGCGCATGCGTGTTGTTTGTTTTTGTCGATTGCACATTATAGTAGGGGCAGTTGAACACCGTCTGTAAGAAAACTGGCACTATGACGTAATTCATTCCGCCAGAAATTTGGAAACGGCATGCTGTACGGCTTGGCATTCATACCGGAAGCTCCAATACGAACATTTCAGAGTGTTTTGGCGTCAATCTCGAGAACATTGCGTAGGATTCGGAAAGAGTTGGATAATATATCCAGTCGACATCATGGTGCTTGGAATGATCACTAGCGTTGGCGATGTTATGCCTCCATTCATCTTCCAAATTGGCCTCAGACTCAACAAGACGGCCTACATCACGTGCCTTGAGGAGGTAGTGAAGTCCTGGGTTAAGAGGGTAACTGCTGGAAGAAACTCTGCACCATGTCACACAAGCAGGAGGATTCAGTCATAGCTGTTAGACAATTTCTGCGACCACATCACCTTTTACATCTGGCCACCTAACTCCGCAAACTGCAACCCCCTTGATTATTGTATGTGGGACTCAGATGCACGAGAGAACAACAAAACTCCTTGTAATACCAAAGATGAACTGAAGGCAAAGATTATGGCAGCATTCACCAAGTTAAATAAGGAAGCCGTCCAGAAGAGATGCAGGAGATTCGGACCATGGTGATTTTATTGAATAAATTTATTCTTTAGTATTTCAAGATATTTTTGAGTAATTTAGTAAATTTATTTGTAAAAATAAAATGTCAGTGTTATTTTCATTTTTGCGTAATTTAAACGACAATTTATCCATCGTACCCTGTGTACATATATATATGTGTGTGTGTGGTGGGGGGATAACAATAAATACATTTTTGTGTATCAAGAACAATTTGTGAGGAAACATGAATGACAAAGTCCAATGAATTCCTAAAAAACTTTTTCAGTGTGTGTGTGTGTGTGTGTGTGTGTGTGTGTGTGTGTGTGTGTGTGTGTGTGTGTGTGTAAATTTGGAAAATAAAATTATAAATTAATTCTTTGAATAAATATTTGTTAGTTTCCATCATCCACGTTCATTGCATTCAATGTCCGTTGGTGTCAGCAACATTATAGATGATCGCTTTCCAGTGAGATCTTCCATAGTTATTGAAATCTACTGTGTTTTTGTTTTATAAAAACGACCTAATATCTACACCTCCTGTCAAACCATCTTATGTTGATTCAGGTGACTGACTTTACAATTCGGAATTGTACTTTTTCTAGACTGGGTAACATCCGAGGCTAGAGAGACCAGTTTGTCCTGCTGTTTAGTCTATAACTCGACGTAATGAAACCAGACCTTTACTAAGGGTATTTCTTTCGAAAATGATTCTAACAAACTCGACTAGAATTCGAACTCGACTTTCCGATTTTTCATTTGAGCCACTATATTAAGAGTACAAAAAATTTAGTGGATTTTTTCTCGTATTTATTTTCATTATGCGTGGAATATAGTTTGAAATGAATCATATATAAAGAGTTTTCCACAAAACCTTAACAAAAGTAAAGAAAGGCAGGATATGAAAATCATGTTGTTATAACCAAATATAAATTTTCGCCAATCATTTTTACATATATGTGTTCAGACAAAACTAAAGAAAATGACTTAAGAACTGAAAAAAAACAGCAATGACTATAAATAATAATTCTGATTCTAGTAATTTTAATAATTTTTTAAACTTTTAATTTTTTTTTAATCTTCTCATAACACCAACAATAAAAGTATAATGCTTCAAATTAAGTTTGAAGAGACTTATGAATAATGAAAGGGTGGTTATTAATAAAATAAAATATATATATAAAGTACACTAATGAAAAAGAAAAAAAGAATATTTGTTGAGATGTAAAATTTGTCAGTAATTTTAAATGTGTTGGAGATTTGTTTGTGATTAGTTACATTATACAACTCTAATGATTATGGTTCACTTAGGTCCATAATAATTTGCTATTTAAAATAACCCACTTCTTAAAATAATAATCTTGACATTTTTTTTAAACCAGTATTTTTAATAAAATTCTTGTCATTATGACATGATAGCGAGAAAAAAGACACACTTCTTTAAGTAAATATCGCATATATTGTAAAATCATAATTAAATTATTTAGAGGTTTATCGGTGTTGGAATAATGACTTGTCTAGTATTTTCTTTGCTGTACAACTCGACATTCCCTATTAGCACGACAATCAGGAGACTAAACCTCATTTATAACATTTTGTTTCTCTAACCCGAGGATGGAATCACCAACTGCGAGTCTTTTTCTTTCTTTTTTTTTTTCATTCAGAAATTGTGCCATGTTTCTCAAGTCGGTTTTGCTTTTTTATGTCAAACACGCATTATTCATCCAAAATAGTTATTTTATAATTATTTTTATACTTGGACAAATTGATTTTTTTTCACTTACAAATATTCCGCGATTATGGATCGCGATTTCAAAACCAGAGGCTTATTTACGTCATATTTTACTGTCTTTTCTTGTCGTATGATGCGAATAAAGGTGAAAGTGATACATATACTGAAAAATATTATACGTCAGAATACATGCAAAAGTATGTAATATGAAAGCTATCTCCATAAATATACTGTCCGTTAATTAAAACTGATTATTTTTCTACAAAGTAAATTCAATGAGCATCAATTAAACAACAGATAGAAAATTATGTACAAAACGATGCACGTATAAAAAATTAAACGACGCTACTTAATTTGCTTCTATATACTACTGTAAATAAATAGTCTGTAAGCAAGAGCCTCGATTTAGAATGAATATGTTTAAACAATTCTACACGAGTATAACCAATGTCTTTTACCAGATGGCTAAATGCGTATATTGTTTCTATTATAAAAGGAAGGGGATAGGCGCGCTTTGTAAGAAATCGATACTTTTTATAACTATCTTCTTTGACGTTACTGTACGTCTTCGTCTATATTGTCGCCTTTCGCATGTCTGTCCCTGCCGTCTTTTCTCTTCCCTTCCCTCGTCTCTTTTTCCCACAGATCTGCACCATACCCTATCCAACAAGCATTTTTGCTTTTGGTGTGATACGCAAGATAAGGCTATCTTGGGTCACCATCTTCTGCACACCTGCAAAGGCTCCTGGGTAATTGATTCTACTCCTATCAGAGATTAGCGTTGAGATTATGGCTCGTTACACAGAATGGGTTCCATGCGGATTATTGGTTAACCTGGGTTCGAGAAAATAGGTTTAGTCTTGCCTAACCATCTCTGTTGTCTTAATCAGTTCCACGGCGGTTGTCAAGCCTCATAGTCATGAGATCCTATCTGGCGCCGATCTCCTAGAAGAATCATTGGCGAAAATACCACGAGCCTCTGCGTCGCTTTGGTCATAAACAGAATTACGTAAATTTCAACACCATTCTGGACATTATTTTCATCTTTCGTTCTATTGTATTTGTCCAGGCCATCTATCTCTCGTGGGTTCAGAGAAAACGCCTTTGCGATTGGACAGGAGGAAAGCCAATAGATGAGTCGATAAACGCAAGACAATAGTGGAACATGACACAGCGAAAACTTGATGAGAATTTCAAGACAAGAAAAAGAAATGCCTTTTTGTTAACATTTTTTCCTTTTGTGTGTGTGTGTGTGTGTGTGTGTGTGTGTGTGTGTGTGTGTGTGTGTGTGTGTGTGTGTGTGTGTGTGTGTGTGTGTGTGTGTGTGTGTGTGTGTGAAAAAGTAGATTTAACAAGAAGCACCTGCTCAAGTCGAAGACCGCTAACATTTCTTGAATAAAGTCTACAAAGACCTCTGGAAATGGCCAGTGGCTTTTATTTATTTTTAAGTCGTTCTAATAGCTGCAATGAGGGTTGTATGAGAGCAAACATGTGTTTGAATGTGTTTTTATTGCCAATCAGATGTGCTCAATTCTTTTCGTTTAGATTTAGTCTTTTGTGTTTTGTTTTCTTTCTGTCTTTAGCATAATGTCAGGTTTCTTGTCTTTTATGCTGTGTCTGTCGGGTTTTTAAGCTACAGTGTCTGTCAATTGATAAGTGGGGGTACAAAATTACGATATTCGTAATTTTGTTGCTTTTCATAATGTTCTAAAATTGCAAAGAAAAAAATATTTTTTTAGCTACACGCATTTTTTTAATGTTTGGAAATATAATCATCAATTTTAATTTTTATAATGTAAGAAAATTAAATTTCGAATACAAAATCATAAAAGCTGTCGTAAAAGAAAACAAATTGCCCACATGTAATCTCTAATTATTAATTGTGGTTGGTACTTAAAAGAATTTAGCATTTCCCCCCTTAAATTTGTTCAAATTATTTTATCTGCATCTTTGTAAAACCGAGGAATTTAACATTAAATAGAGAGATGGGACCAGATTGAAAATTTACTTAATTTATTTCCATAAAACAAAGAATCTTTCAAGAGAAATATTCAAATTTAATAACAACGTAAAATACTAAAACACTCGTTCGTTTATAAATTATTTGTAAACATGAAAATACTCAAATGTATTTAAAACAAAATGGTATAGCACTAATGTTTAAAAAAAATATGTTCTAAAATTATTCTATGAAAGTTTCAAAGACTAACAAAACGACTTCCAATAATCCCAGGCGGAATTCCCTAAATAACCAAACATAAGAATTTTAATTGCATTTTGATTCGTACAGTTTTATAAAGTACTGTGTGAATTTTTTTTTTTTTTTTTTTTTGCTCAAGATGTTTGATTTTTTGTAATAAATGAAAAACCTTGATTTTCTTTCATAGTTATAACAGTGGTATGCATACTCCCGCAGGAATTTCAAACTACCGCCGTATTTGACACATATTAGCCCATGTTTCACTATTCACATTACTTGTTCACAGTGACTATATTATATATTACTCTTTTGTAATATTTCGGTAAGACTCGGAAAATCACATTTTAACAATTTATCGATTTATTTTTGTGAACTGGAAATACCGATTATTTTCCCCTTTTACAAACTCCGTGTCGTCTTGTGCAAATAAAACCAAATAAAACTGCTTTACCTGCATAAACTTCAATGCATGTTGTCGGCAACACGCAAACTAGTTGCCCCATACGGTTTCTAATTAACTTCCCGCAGCCTCCTTCTGTTTCACTGCTTCCTGATCTTCTTTGCATGAATGAAGTAAATATTGACACTCTATTCGCAATGCTTGATTGCTTTTGTCGCTTTGTTTAGTTGAAGGAAGTCAGTGTGTCAAACAGACAAAAAGAATCAAATGAAGAAAGGAATAGCATCATCATCGCCTTACTATGTTGTACTTTGAGAGAAGTCTGTTTTATAATTGTAATCACGCCAGTAATAAAAACTACAGTAATGATTATAATAATAAATACTGTAACAACGACAAGGAATCTTTCAGCATGAACTCTACCCCTTTTTTTAATACTAGCTTAATGAATTTCAAACATTTCGAAAGAACTATAACAAAACTTTTAGCTGAAATCACAGTTGGTAAAGTTTTATATTTTCCTGTTTAATTATTTTGGATGTGCGGATAGTGTGACGGCTATCAGCGCGGAAAATTGAAATCAGCATGCCGAGTTTAAATTCTAGTTAGTTCTGTTTAGTTCACTTCACATTAATGTCCTTGGAAAAGGTATGAATCCAACTTCATCCAGCTATGTTAAATAACAGGGCAGACTGAGTTCTCTTGCCTTGAGGTGACAAACAGTCTAGAAGAAGAAGAAAAACTTTGAATTCAAAACTAGCTTGAAGAGTAATGGGTTCCACCGGGCTATCTTACTCTAAACACATCACTGTTGCTATGGCTGCGGTACATGTGGTGACTTTATGACTCTCATGGGTTCCGAGACTCGTGACATTTAATGACTTAATACAGATTTTATCTGATAACATTGAAATTTGCTGTTTTTTTGCAGCCAATCACATTTTATACTGCTTCAATAAGATTTATCATAAAGAAATTCTATAATATATTAATTATTTCCTGGTATTTTACTATTATTTGGTATTGAAAAAATATGGATGTCCTTGATGGGTTAATATGTTTCCTGATAAATGTCATGAAATCATAATGAAGTTCTAAGTACCAACACTATTATTATTTTCATTTCGTTGCCATTATGGTAACGAAATGAAAATATGATATCAGCAATTCATGTTCACAGTAAGCATGAAGATGAAAGAATTTTCTCATTGTTATAAAACATAAACACGCTTTCTGGCCATCATCAAATTTCTTTCATTCTTTTCATTCTTAAATTTATGACTCTTCCACCAAAGGGATTTAGGTATATGTCTATTTTTTAATTAGATCTTTTTTCGTTTGCATAATAAAGGAACCCATAGACTTTACAAAGCTGTTAAAGCACCTTTATTTTTAAAGGAATTATAACTGTCTTTTAGGAAGAGAAAGAACGACTGATTGTCTACATTCAGGGCCAACAAGTGATTTTAACTGTCAATTTATATCTTTATTATTATTATTAACCTTCGCACTTTGTGAGACTAATATAAATTCTTCTATTGCTACCAAATGAATTCTCTGTCCCAGGCTATCTTCCTCTTTGCCGAAAAGATTCTACCATACAATGGTGTTTATATTCAGGAAGCATACATAGATTCTAGCATGGCAATGGTGTTTATATTCAGGAAAATCTCCCAATTGCAAGGGAATTGTCTCTTGAGTCCCCAGATGATTCTTTCATGTTCTTTCAACTTTTCTTATTGCACTCTGTTAGTTATCGCTTTTTCTTTTATTGCTCTTCTTCTCAGGACTGTAATATATCAAACAAAATCTCTGATAACATAGCAATCTCCCCCTTATCTCCCTCTCTCTCCCCCTTATCTCCCTCTCTCTCTCCCTTATCTCCCTCTCCGCCTTATCTACCTCTCTCCCCCCTATCTCTACATTCACCTGCGAACATTTTTCTGTTTAGTGATTTTAATGCTCATCACATCAAGTGGCTTAAACATTCTAAATGTTACTGATACTGCTATTATTCAGACATTCAATTTTTCCATTCAGTCAAATAGTGGATTTCCTTAATTATTTCCCTAATAAACCTGATCAACATTCTTCTTTACTTGTTTTATTTCTTACTTCCTCTCCTCGCTCTTGTAGAGCATCACAACTCAGCCCTCTTGGCAATTCTGATCACACAACAGATATTTCTTTTAGTCGTCTATTAGAAAGGAACCTCCTATTCAAAAGACATTCTTTTGTACCTTCTAGCAAATACCAGGTGAAATCACAATCTTCTCCTTGGTTCATACTGGCCTGTTCGGCCACTATAGCCCATAGGAATCACTTTTTCCAGGTTTAACAATGTGATAATTCCAATCATATCAGACACCTATTTGTATCTGATCGCAATAATTGTAAACGTGTCCTTAAAGAAACTAAGTCTTGTTTGCTGATAAAATGAAGCACCGTATAGCACCTAACAAGTTTGGTTCACGTGACTCCTGGCGGCTCTCTAATAGTATGTTAAATGAAAGTCTTCTATCCCTTCTCTCTTCGCTCATTTTGAGCTGTTAATATCTGATAAAACAGAATGTTTTGCACATAAATTCTCTTGGAATTCTATTCTTGACTAACCTGGAGTATATTTACTTGACTTTCCACTTAGTACTGCGTCTCTATTGAGTGATATGCATATAAATTCATCTATGGTTTCTGCTATCATCTCTTAACTGAATTTCCACAAAGCATGTGAACTTGATGGTATCTCTGCAATAGACCTTAAGAAATGTGCTCCTAAATAACGAATTTAAAGTTATCTTGAATGGCCACACTTCTAGATCTTCTGTATTAATGCAAGGGTTTCCTAGGGCTCTACCCTTGGAACAACGTTGTTCCTAATTTTCATAAATGACATTCCCGATCTCAGCAGTCGTGTCATGACAATCGTTACCTATGTTGATGACACAACTGCTTACTCCTCTTTTAATAGTAAGTCTTATTGGTTCGTTAAGATCAAATTGGCAGCTGGTCTAAAAATGACTTACAGTCTGTTGTTAACTGAGGCAAGGAATGAATTCTTAATTTTAACGCCTTCATAACGAAACTGCTCCCTTTTAATCGTCTGAGAGAACCAGTTTTACCTTCCATCAGCATGGCTGATGCTAACCCCCAAGAGAGTGCCTCATTGCGTCTTCTGGGACTAACGTTTTCCGCTGACATGAAGTGGAAAGATTATATTAAATCAATTGCTAGGTTTGCAGCTAGAAAAGTTGGTTCAATGTATCGTGCTAGACATTTTTTCTTGACAGAATCTATCTTACGTTTTTATAAGTTTACCATTTGCCCTTGCTTTGAATATTGCTTCTACATCTGGTCTGGTGCTCTTACTATATATTTAGAGATTCTTGATAAAATCTAAAGAAGAATCTACAATGTCATTCGTTTTCAGTCACTTTCCCAGCACTGTAACGTCGCTCTCTGTGCCTTTTCTATAAATGCTTTCATGGTAATTGTTCTGATGAACTTTCGTCTATGGTACCTAGACTTTATGAATTTAATGGCAGTACTAGATTGGCGGCCAGGTATCATCAATTTACAGTTGAAATGGCTAGATGGAACCGTAAGTTCTATGCTAACAGTTTATTTTATCGGACTTCTTGCTTGTGGAACTATCTTCTAACTTCTTCCTTCCAAGTCAACTTTGATCTTCAAAAATTTAAAGGCAATATCAATCGTTATCTCCTGTCTTCTTAATCCTTTTATTGTTCTATCTCCTTGATAGTGTTTTTTCTTCATATTATCTAGCACTCAGTAACCCCTTGCGTTTTAGTGGCTTTATTGCCTTACTCGGGGTGAAATGATTAACAAAATATTAATTATTCGAACTAATTTTCTCGTCTTTTTTGTTCCCAACACTTCGATGGCGTATCTTTTGGACTTTTTTTTTTACTTGTGTTGCGGAACAACGGCAAGCACCCCTCCTCCTCTCATGCATCTTATGTCCATAGCCTGCGTCTGTGTATTCTGAAGTTTACCTCCTGACCTTTACACACAGCCCGGGAACTTCCATTGCATCTAGGTACAATGAAAAAAAGATGAAGAATTTAATCCGAACCAACTCTATACAATAATTAAAACATCTCGTCTAACAAAATTCAGACAAGAACTTAATTTTATTCTGTGTTTAATGCTGAATTGGAATCAGACGAAAATCAAACAAGGATGACTGATGGTTAAGAGTAATATCCTCTCAGACAAAAACGGATTATTTTATCTAACATAATGTCTTACCAATTCTAACTACATCATAAATATTTTGAAGATTCAGTCCTAAAATCAGTAAGTCGAATTGTGTCATGACCAAATATATTCTTTTATTATACTCTAATCAATAAAAGCCTACGAATACTTCTCATTCGTGCCACAACCAAAGTTATGTCATACGGTATTTGCATATTAATGTCTGTCAGAGAATCAAATTTAACAAATGTAGATTGTCAGACATCACTAATCAACGGATGAAAAATATAATCTTTTGTCGAACACAAACAAAAATTGCTTCCAGCCAAAAATGCAGAGCCACAAATCTTGACGCTTCGATGACTAATAAGTATTTATCTGCTCGTGTAAAATGTCAAACTCCAGAAAATTATGAATAAATAAGGAAAGGAACATTTCAACACAAGTTTTGTTTGGGGATGTTATTTTTTGTTTTTGTTTTTTGGATGTTTTTCATATAAATGAAACATAATGCTGACTCTGAATATCAGAATTGCTATTTTTATTTTTCAAAATTAAAAAATACAAGCTAAACCTGTCATTCTTACTGATTTACCGAAGAAAAATTTGAAATCTTACCGGTAAAACACTTAATATTTTGACTGTACAACCTTAAAGCTAACTATAAATTCAGATAGAAGAAGGAAAATTCTCATTCCCACATGAGCAAAAAGAAATCAAGGATTTTGATTTGCCAATCAAATCTACAATCATTACTTACCGCAAGAGAAAAATGGTTAAGTAGTCGTCGTTGTCGTATTCTTTTTCTTCACCCTCACCTATGATTACTTTTTTCATTTTCTTTTTTTGTTATATTGAATATTTAATTTGCCTTTAAATTGTTATTTTGCCTTTTATTCTTAAATAAAAGGAAGAAGTTAGTAACATTCTGAAGTATCAACAATTCAGTTGGTGCGTTGGAAAGCAAGAATTCTGTAAGAAAACAGGGCAAACATTTTCATTTTTGTCTCTTCTTTTGACAGATGAAATCTTCATTCACCTTTTCTTTTTTTGCCTTTGAATTCCTATAATCTAAAGACAGTCTTCTTTCTGTTATACATTATTTCTTCCAAGAAATCAAAGTTCTCTACAGTTTTGTAACATCCTTTACGGGTTCCTTTATTTATGTTGTCTAAGATAAAGAAATCGACAAGATCATGATTACACATCTGTAATAAAAGAAAGATATAAACACAAAGTATATGAAATAGCAATGTGTAGAAATACAGACCGTGTGGAGAGCGGATTATCAACCCTGTCATAAACGAATGCAGTAAATAGAACCAGAAATAATAAATATGACTGGGTAAAAGGGTGATCTACTCGAAACTGTGCAAACAACTAGGATTTGTCTATGCAAACTAATATGTCCAAACCAGAATTTGTCTTAGAAAATAAATGACATCAAATGAACTGAAGACCAACTAGGTCACCCAATTCAGGCCAGAAATTCTCATTTTTTTATGTCACTCTTCCAAGAAAAAACAAAATAAAATTTGAAAGAAAGTGAAAAGCATGAAAACTGAAAAATATTGTGGAATTTGAAAATGACAGTAGTACCACGCGTTAATAAAGCACTTAAAATATGAACGAATTGGAGATCCGAGGAAGAATCAAAACCATCTAAACGATAGCTCGGCTAAAACCAATGAGAATGTCGAGGAAAGGGCTAGAATATTGTCTTGTTGTCACAACCAGACGCCTAGTGTGCAAAATTTAAAGGTATAGATGATGTTTTATTACGTATTTTACACTAGATGCGGTATGTGGTAAATCCAAACTGAAGAGAGCAGAAAAGTGGTATGTTCATAAACAACTTACAGTAATGGAAAATAAATCTGTAAAGCTGCTTTGAGACATCACAGTGCAATGTGATGATGTAACTGAAGCAAAAATGCCAGGCAGCATTACTGTCCAGAAGTAAGATCGTGTTGGATCAACGATATAGCGGTACCAAATATATGGTAGATGAGAATAAAAAAGAGAAAAGTTATCAAATTTTGAAACATGAAATAGCACGCTTGTGAAGACTTAAGTAAGTAGATGTTGCCCCTGCTGTTGTAAGGCTGCCTTGGAACAGTGATGGAGAAAATTTTAAAATGGCTAGGTAAAATTGGGACTGATTCGAATTGAGATACTTCAGAAAACATCAGTGCTTGGAGCAGCCAGAATTCCGAGAAAAGTTTTGTTGGTGTAAAAAAGTGGATACAAGATAGGATCAAAAGTCATTTACAATGGCCCACTTGTGATAGTTAAGTTACGACATAAGATCTGCTTGCACAAAAGACAATGAAAATAATCAGAATTAGAAATATGTATTTTCAAATAATAGTGCGCACATGATTACAGTTTTCATCCGTATTTGTAAATGTCGATATATAAAAATACATAAAAGTTAAACAGCTAAAACTGATCAATAAGAAAATTCGTGAACATAATTTATTCTGTCCAAACCGCTTAAAGTTCGAATCCCATTTCTAGTTGTCAAGAAAATGAATAACAGCAATATCACTAACATCAACAACAACAAATCTTCTTTTACATAGTATTCATAGGCGAAACATCTATAAAAGATTAAATGAATACAATGGAGACCTTTTCAAGAATAGCGAATTAAACGCTTTTAATTATTCCTCGCAATAACTACAATCACCGTTTTGATCTGAAAAATACCAACGTCATCAGAAATGATCATAATGCACTGCAACGTAAATATATAGAAAGTGCACTACTTTATGTATGCAAAACAATAAACCTACGCTTTAACTAACAGCAATTACCACCAAAATATTAATAAAAATTATATTTAACACAATGAAAGCATAACAAATAATAACAAATGATACTGAATCCTGATTGATTTGACATATATCAAATGTAAATGTGGGACAGTGACACAAGTAGCACTCAGTGATATGTAGCCTTTGCTTTTATTGTTATTTATCTCCTTTATGCGCATTATTTTTATGTTTTTCATGCGTTTTGAAGCCTGTTATGGACTCTGTTTCTTTTTTCTTTTCTTTTTTGCGGGAGGGGATAATTTGTTGTTGGTTGTTTTGGGGTTTTTTTTCAAGAAAAATGTCAATTGACTGAAGAAGCTCGGAATTGAGCGAAACAAAATTTTAACGTTTTCCATTTTGACATTTACTAATTCAGTACCGTATAGCTGTATGTATATATGTGTATACCTACACCATAACTTTTTGTCTAATAACTCTTGAGCTTTCTTTTATAATAACTATATATATATATATATATATATATATATATATATATATATATATATATATATAACAATCCTGAATTTATTTCCTCTCAATACGAGTTAAATAGTCTAAGTGTGAAAGTGTATGCGTACACGCGAAAAAAGACAAAAACTGCTTTGCCATCTAAAATTTTATTTACGGTTAGTTAAGGTACCAATAATAGTGAGAGAAACGAAGCATAAAGCTGCACTGGGTATTTCTTAAGACCTCTGCAGTCTAACACTTGACGGTAGAGTTCACTTTAAAGTGAGTCAGATTTTACTGTGTCCATTAAGAATTTGCCTGTGGCTCTCACACGCGCGCGCGCGCTCGCACACATTCTCCCTGTCTCAGTCTATCTATCTCTCACACACACACACCACGCGCACGCATAGCTGTCAGTCATATTCATTCACTAGAAGTGTTCGGCCAGATGTTGCGCAGCTACTAGCAGTATTCTTCAACCAAATGCTAAATGCAAGCCAACAGCCAGCAGTGGTCACAGATGTTATGTGGCTGGTAGCATTGTTCATCCAAACGTTGTCCACCTTGCGGCAGCGTTCATTCACATGTAACAGCTGACAGTCTATTATACTCAAAGAAGAGTTTGTCACTCACGTTTTTTGAAACTCTGCTTATCAAATCTTTATTATTGTAATATAAAATATCGAATTTGCTTTTATTCCTTCTATTTTGTTGCTTAAAAATACATTTTTATTTCTAGGCTGACTTATTACATATTCACAGTTATTATTGTTGCTGTTTTAGCATGTTTTACAAAACGTCCAGAAAATTTGGACGAAATACTTCTGATTTTCAAATTAAATATTTTCCTCTTAACTTATTTTATTACGTTTGATAATTGTTTTAAAATTCCATCTTTATATTTTTATAACTATATTTTAGTCATATGGGAATCTGTCATTGCTATTTGTGCAAAACGTCTGTTTTTATCACTTGCATTTTAATTATTAATATCTTCATATTTAATTATTCCAGTTAGCGTCATTACTGTAAAATAATTTTAACAATTACTATCAATATATTATTACTTTTATTGTAGATTCCTCAAATCCTCCTACATCGTTAAAGGCATTATAAAAACAATCACTATTATTGATGTTCATTCCATTGTTATGTCGTTCTAATGTCTCGGCTGTTTAAACAACTGAATACTATTTTCAGAATATTATTTTACAGAAATGCTGATAAGCCACCGTGGCTTAGTGCGATAAGTGATTGTGGCCATACGTCGGAAGTTTCTGGGTTGAAGTCCTCCCATAATATCGAATGCATGTGAAACCCACATTTTAAAAATAAAATCTTTAATTTAGGATTTAGAATAGTCTTATTCTTTTCCAATTATTAAAATCAGAAAAATGAACCTGTCTGTAACAAAAATTAATTTAAAAAAATGTCATAAATCTTATGACTCCAACTTCATAAATACAATTAAAGATCAGCAATCAAAATTAAAAGTGACAAGAGAAAAAAGAAGCTAGACAAAACGTTTTTACTTTCAAAACTGGTTGGGCGTGGGGTTAAAAACACAACTGCTTAAAACTTACTTACTACTAAAACTAGTACCACCGAGAGTGAAGGGTTGTAGCCATATACTTCAAGGCCGTCTACAGTTTCATCCGTCTCACTAATATTTTTAATGACCAATACTTTTGTTTCAAGCCTGATTGCCAACCAAGAAGAGAGATAGAGTTCAGTTTACATTGCTATTTAATCCATAGCACGTGGGAAGAAATTGTAATGTATTCATCAAAGGCATTTGTATGAAAATGAATGCAATGGCGTCGGCTGGAATTTCAATTCGGTTTGTCGATACCACTTTCCACATCGACACGCTACGATTGCACTCACACACAAGCAAGCAAGCAAACGTAAATTTGGAGGATTTGAAACTAGTCAGCAGTTAGAAACAAATGATGAGAATAAAATTTCTTTCTTGTTAAATCCACAATAAAATTAGACAAATAAAAAAAGCTAGTGAAGAGTATCTTTCTTGTTCAGTTAAAAAAGTTAAATTTCTCACAAACAGCTCTCCAATAGAAATACAATGCAGCCTATTAGAAGCTTAAAATGTTGCTACTTTGGAGTTAGTTTTTGCTTCTATACCAAAGTCTAAAGAAATCTACTCCTACAAACGAAGTTAACAGTTCCTTTCTTAATTTACGATCAAGTCACACTGAAAATATTGGCACTCGTTTGAAGTCGTAGTTCTTTTCCTTGGTAGTATGTCTTGTAAAATAATTAAGAGTCAAGAAATAAACATGTTTGAAGCAAAATAGAACGAGAAAGAGAGATGTTCTACAAATAAAATATATACTGGGAATTAAAACATAAGTATAATTCCGTATTCTTCAACTATCGTCGTAGATTGAAAACTACATAAAATCACAAAATAACTGATTGGGGATGCTTGATATTGATTCCTTAATTTTATTTTGGGTGGGGGTCGATTAGAATATTATTTTGAAAGAAAAGGTTATCGCAAGTGTAAATGATGTTTAGTGCAACATAACCCATAAATATTGAGTTGGTCAAAAAGTTCGCACGGTTTATTACACTGACTAATTAAAAACTTTTTTTCTTGAGAGTCGGGCTATTTTTACCATTTTGCTACACTATCTTTCAGATAGCTTTATAATTCTATCCTCCCATAATTTTTTATTTTTCTCTCCAAAGGACTTTTCTAAGGTCCGTGTGCAGTCTATAAGTTTGTAATGGTTAGAACAGATTGATAATCTGAAGATGCAGTATCTGGTGACTAGGGCTAATAAGTGAAAACTTCCGAGCCAAGCTGGAACAAATTTTGTCCGCTCACCAAAGAAACAAGTCCTAAAATAGTTTTAATTTTTTCCTTAACTATTGCTTTTAGTTGGTATAATTATATAGTCGTCCGTGTTCGAATCAATTGTTGCCATCGAAGTAGATAGACGGTTCTCTTCTAATCCAATTATAATATACATCTTTTGATGACATTGCGAATGGTTAATGAGGGTTCATTTTTTAATTAAAAAAGAAATGTCACTCTCCATCAAGTGTTAAAATATGTTTTCAGAAACGGAATTAAATACGGTCTTGTAGTTTGCGAGTCCCTCGTCATTGATTATATCCATTTCATCGCTCTTAACCTCAACTCGACCGTGGCACATCGTTCAGCGAGAAATCACTGGTACGAAACTTTGCAATCCAATTATGACACATTCGATTATTCACAGTACCTTCTCCACAGACAGCATAACTCTTGTTTTTTGGTCGAGTCTGTTTTTAAATTAAAATGCTCTATGCACTTTTTTTAATGCAGTTAAAAACTAAACACTACTAATGCCAAATAACAACAAAAACGAATCAAACTTTTTGTCCAGCTCAACAAAAATATGTTTACATATATTTCCTTTCATTGGTTTTTATGCTGAAAAATATTCATGGTCTATAAAAAAAAATCTTACTTGAATAGAAAACTACAATAATACATGATAATGTTTAGTGCGTATCCACCATAGATACACACTAAAGATATATAGATGTAGAAAAAAACTCTGTTCTCATGGTTACAACGTGAAATCAAAGATATAAATGCTCTTTCGCCCTTTTTTATTCGGCTCCTCACAGCCAAAATGAAATGTATATAAAAGCTTAGATCACATTTTCTTAAGTGACAATTTTGTTGGATATTTGTTCACTTATTTTCGAAATCACTTTCTTAATTATTTTTATACCTCCCCAATCCAGACCACCATTATCGTTCCCTCTCTTCGAACATCTCAACTTCGGTTTATTCAAATCAATGAATACAGTAATAAGTGCATTATATTTGTGTATTAATTTCATTGGTATCACTGAATTTAATATGGATTAATTAACTTAAATGCTGTAATTTATTTACCAAAACCTTTCTTTTTCTTAATTGGAAATCGGCTAGGAATTGAAAAGTCAATATTTTTTCTGTTGGTATGAAATAATGTCTAGAACTTGTCAATTCTAGCTTTTCAAAACATTCACTTTGTTAGATTCAAATTAACACGACGGTTAAAAAAATAGCTGAAACCAGATATATATATATATTTCGATTTCGCAGAAAAACAAATTGAAACTAATCATAGACTGGTGAGCTAACATTACTGTACAAAGCTTGTTTTGTTCGTTTTTTGTTTTATTTTTATTTTTTCTTGGAATCTGTTTGTGCACACATAACAATGTGTAAGAGTTATTGTTTCGTAACAAACAAATTTCAGTTTCAAGATTTTATAGTGTTTTAATTAACTAGGAAAACCCGATTTTCTACTAATGTTCGCGAAAATAGTCTTGTAGCATTAAGAAGTTGTTGTAGTGGGGCTTTTCGTACAAATACTTAAGTAAATCAACACACTACCGTCTTTTTTTTTTTAGATTAAAAACATATACTAAAGAAACCAATTCTTAAAAGTTATGTTTGTTTCTTGCTTTTAAGTACCAAATTAAAAATAAAACTTTCCTATAAGGTTTAAAACAGTCGATCATCGATAGTTCACTATCAATAATCACAGAAAACTATTTGCTCGTATAAATGTAAGTTGGACATTCTTTCGTCATTGATTTTTCTGTATTTTATCTAACTCCGATGTCCTTGACAATTTTTGTTGTTCCTTCTAGCGATAACAGTATTCTCAATGTTCAATATGCCGATTATTTCATTCACAGAAGTATTGAAAATATTGTGTAAAAACACCTGCAAGCTATAAGAATCCATATGAAATACAAATCAATGTTCTTAGATTTTTAGCTCAATGTCTGCATTATACAAAAATATTACTCAAATCTAAAAATCAAAAATGTTCTTCCTATTCTTGAATACTTTTCTCTTCTTTTCTTTATTTTTATACTGTTTCATGTTCCACTATTATTTCTGGTATAAGTAACTTTTCAATCGAAATGTATCCGTTTGGTAGATTGTCTTTTATTGGAATGAAAATGACTGTTAGTAAACAATTAAAACTTTAGAAAATGCTAATGCTCTCATATCAGGTATCGAGGAGACATTTTAAACAATGTATCACACTATTTTCATTTTCTTTTTATAGGCCGTAAAAAAACAAGATAAACAAGTTTAAATGAATCCTAAATAAGAATTTTTTTAAATGATTTCCTCAGTAGAAATAAAATTTGATCTTGAGTATTCAATGCAATAAAATGATGTTGCGTGTAAAGTTCAAATTTTGTATAAAGGTAATTTGTTTCTTTATGATTACTTGTTGCAATCTCAAACCGTTGCAGAATGTCACCACGATGTGATCATCACTAACTCGAATTAATTGAAATAAAACATATATACACGAAAATTCAACGTTCTTCTGTCTTCAGCTAATCAACCGAGAAAATGCTTTATTGGTTTATTATAAAGATCATTTTTTAGATAAAAGCTAACCAAAAAATTTCGTTATGTAAAGTAAATTGTAAGAGTTCCTAAAATAACAACGTAATTCAATAAATTAAAACTAAATTATGTACAAAAGGTGAATAATATATTTTAAATGGCTAAGAATTTGAAAAATAAAACGCAAAAACTGATATGCTCTTCGTCTTCATATTCCAATGTTAAAAGATGATCTGATTTGCAAGTGTTTGTTGAACTCTCAATCGGACAAAAAAATAGTAAAACAAAATCGAATTCAGGCAGATCGTTCGACTGGAGATTTTATTTGTGTTATGTCATAAGACTTAGAGGGATTCACTATGGAAGAACCTCTCCCATTATACGTACCAGTTTACTATACGTCCCAGTTTACTATACGTCCCAGTTTTGTCAGGACTCTTCCGCTTTAAGGGTCTTATCCCATCTATCAGAAATCGATTATTTTATTTATTTCAGTCCTGAAGTTTATGGGGTTTGGGGTCATAACTAAACCTAAAATAAAATTTGACATCTGGGTGAAATTTATGGTAAATCTACCTATAATTGGATTTGAAATTTCAGTGCTGGACAAAGATGAAAAGTTTCACGAGGATGGGATAAATTTTCGTCTGGAATATAAAAAGTGTGTACCCTTTATTTTTTTTTTTTTTCCGCCTTTGGTTACATTTTACTCGAATCCTTATTCTGATTTAACATGTATTCTCTGCTTGAATAAGGCAAAACTTTCAGTTATGCAATGATAGTTCGCAACAGGCCTGGCGCTAACTACCTCTAACCCCATTTTGGGGGGTTTGGAAGGCATAAAAATTGACATGTAGTATTGTATCTTAGATTCGGGGGTGGATGAGCCCCTAGCGCCGGCACTGATGCGCGATAGCTTAACGTGAACAAAGACGCCATTGGTCGTTACTCAATAAACGTTTTTCACCAATATTGTGATGTATCCACTCTCATATTTTCATTTTTTTTTCTTTCAGTACCAAAATTAAATTCAAGTTAGTGTAAATGCATTTTTACATAAGAATACTTTGTCGAAATTTGAATAAAGTTAAACAAAATAGTCTCTTTCTTCGCTACTAGCTCACTGTGATGCCATTTTTACAGACTTTGTAAGGAAATGTGATAGCATTGATATGTAGTTTACTCTGAATGAAATAACAATAATTCCTTATTTAAAATTTTCGAAATTATTTAAATTTATCAGTAGATTTACTATAATTACATTTAAGTTGAAAAATCTTTTCAAATGTTAAAAGGCTTTTAATAAAAGCTGATCACTTAAGGAAATTTTTAAAATAAATATTTTTTTATTATTTTTAAATAATGTCAATGTTTTTAACCTTATTTGTATCCAGTATTTTATTTATTGAACGAAGAATATTTTTAAGTACGAATGTAAATCTGTGCTAATATCAGTGTTTTTAGTAAGCTTAGTTTACAAGGCGATAATAACAGGGCGCCTAGTCGGGGGTCGAATTCACTGTTAGCGAACTGGTCTGTTCGGTGTACTTGTTAAGCACCATTTTCTTGTGGTGTTGATGCATAATATTATAAATTAAAGGTAAAGGTATAACATTTTCTCGTTAGTTTTTCTTAGTTCTCTTAAAGTGAACTAAATGAGTTCATTTTAAATATATAAATCAATGATACCTACTTCGGCAAAATCACTAAGAAACAAGTACACAGTAGGACAAACTTTAATTTTTTTATCTGGATAATTAGGGTTTTCGTCAAATCTTATAATAACCTCAAATTTATGTTCCCTAAATTCTAAATATTTTCATTGAAGAATACATTAAGAGTAAGACTCTAAGATTCCAAATGAAAAGAGACTGGCGTAAAACCTACCTAAAACGGCTTGCACGCACACACCGACACACACTATATGATCAATATCCATGGAAACTCGTACACATGCTGTATGCAAAAAATGTTTATTTCGCAATATTCGTTTATTTTCGAAATTATTTCTTTCTTCAAATGTAAATGGCACTTTTTATTTTATTTATTTTATTTATCTGGTCAAGCGTATAATATTAAAACTTTCATTCAGTATGGTACAATGAAAATACAAATTATTATGCTACTCTTACAAAAAGGGAAATATTTGCTTTATTTAAAAATCGGCATTTGGCTTTACCCGATCGTAAGCCTTTACTGATGGTTAGCTTTTCACAGAAATTCTCGTAAAAATGATATATACAACAAACATTTCCTTAAAAAATAAAAGCATCTATTATACAACATTTTTCCAAGTAATATTTTAATGCGTTCACAATCAAAAGACAGTTTTAAAAATGAATATATCCAATAATTTACTATAAAATTAAAAATATATTTGTGAAAGCATAAAATATTAAAATTAGTAAAGAGTAGCTTTAGTTACAAATGTGTGAGAGATGCCAAGAAAACTGGAATTATTTTATTTTTGCTTAATATGTTTTTAATGCAAATTTTCTATCAATTCCTTCAGTTGTCACTTGATATTCTCGTTTCCTAAGCACGCACGGTATCTTCTATATCGTGCAATGTTAGGGAAATTTGTCAAATTTCTACATTGAAAAAAAGTAAATATCATATGTTATTTACAATCTTGATACGAAATAGGTACAATGACGGACTTACTAAAAACTCGAAAAACTCATTAAATAATGTAAATGACTTCTTTGAAGTTAATATTTGGTTTTATTTGAATATTTGAATTGCGTAAAGTAACTAATCCATAAAAAAAAGAAAAATTAATCATATATATATATATAGAGAGAGAGAGATAGAGTTTTTAGGAATTTTTAAAACATCGAACTACAATTATTTTGGTTCAAACTAAATTTAAGGATTAATTAACTGGATTTTCTAAAAGTAATGATTACTTTTGCTTAAAACATGAAAATAACGTTTATTTAAGCACAGTAGACTATGAACTATCAACAACAGTAGTCTTCTACAGTCATCCCTAAAACGTCCTTAAGAGGCCTACAATTTAGAAATTAGTATTATTTAAGCTAAAAAATAAATGCTTTAACCAATAGTTTAAGAACATTTTCTTTCTAGATACTTTTATGAAACTTAGTAGAATTAATTTTATTTTTTATATTACAGTAAGTATAAAGAATAATTAAACCAGTTAAACGATGCTTGTGAGTATTCATTGCTTTTATTTTTTTATTATTTTAATACTTATATGATGGCATAAAATATTTGATTGCACAAATGCAATCAAATATTTAATTGTGAGGTCAATTTTCAATTATTCTGATTTTAAAATTAAGTGTACAAAAAAAATGAAAATAATAAAGACTTATTGATAGTGTTGATTGCAACTACAGAATTATTTTCTTTTTGAACTTGAACAAAAAATAAAATTATTAAAAAAAAATAAAATTTTGTTACAAATATCAACGGGATGCATTTCGAAGTCGTGCTGAAAAAATTCAAGTATGTTTTTAAAAGATAAATATTCCGTGTAGATTTTTTTCTTGCCAAATCTGAAAAAAAAAAATTGTTTTATTAAAATTATGCAAGCACTAACTTTCAAAAAATTATTGTTTTAGTTTTATTGAATATTTTTTGTAAGGTTCGGGACGAATTTTCAGTACATGACACTTTACATTGCTTTTTTTGCTATTTTTTTTCATTTTTTTTACTGAAATAGCAGTGATTTTTCTCTTATATAAAATAAATAAATTCCCGAACACTCTCCCCCAATTAAAAAGTACACACAAGATTTCGAAAAGAGCCGGTGTGAAACACAACGCCCTAAATATTTCCATAAAATTCTCTAATAAAATAACTTATTCAGTATACAATTCATTCATTAATGAATAAGTATTTAAATGTTGGTTTAAATCGGACGATTCCGTTTATTTTTTATTTCGAAAAAAAACTCAAAAGTCATTAGTTTTTTTTACTTTTGGTTGTTAAAGATAGCTTCACATTTCAACATTAACTTAACAGATACTGCTAAAAAGCCTTTAATTTTACAAGCGCACGCGTACCTGTTCACTCACTTCTTTTTTAAATAATAATTTAACATTTCCTATCGCTTAATGACTATATAAAACAGCAATACACAAAACAAACGTATGTGTGTGTGCACGCGCACGCCCGATGACCAATTTTATTTTTCAACGTCGAAAAAGAATGAATCGTTATAAAATTTTAAATGTGCGTTATCCAAAAATAACAAATATAAGCTACTTATTATTTATTTGTAAAATAATCTTATAAATTTTGTATGCATAAAAAGTAGGGGCTTTCAAAATCATGCGCACATTCGATACGTGAAAAAATCGATACCTTCTGTTTAAATATTTAACAGAAATCAGTGAATTATCGAATTTCAATGAAATTTTCAACATTTATTAATGAATGAATGAATGAATGAACATAACGGAATATTGTTTTTATTTTTTAAGTTTGTAGAAATATTTTTCCGATCAGTTATCCTCACGCTTTACTTAATTCGTAGCTAATCCGTACTACTAGTGAATCTTGGATGTTAAGCTTGACATTTTGATAAATCTAAATTGGAAGATTGTAGTTGGCAGGAAAGCAAGAAGCGGAAAGAGAGTTCCACAAGTGAAGTGCAGGAGAAGAAACCATTAGGAGAGAATTTAGGATTACGCATAGCAATTGCGACATTAT
>OZ038476.1:96439011-96571511 GCA_964036315.1 Acanthosepion esculentum
CCTGGCTAAGGATCGTTGATTAATTTGAAACTTTTAAAACCATTTATTCTATATTCTACATCGTCACTTGATAAGACACTAGAAGTGTTGAAACAAAATGGCTACTTTTGTCGTGATTTTATAACATATTTATGTTGTAATATTCAAATATATATATATATATATATATATATATATATATATATATATATATATATATATATATATATATATATATATATTTATTTCATTAAAAACGACTGACAAGGTGCTTTTATTTAGTTTTTTTTTTTACATACACAAATATATATACACACACTCAGCACTCGTTCTAACGTTCGCATTATGACAATGAGATCCGGGTTCGAATCTCAGCATAGTCGATTTGTCAGGAAGGGGACATTCGGACTGGAGGGATCAATTCCAGCATGCAGCACTTTTGGGAAGTGCCTGAAAACCATACTACGCGTTGAACCAAGCCTTGGGAATGAAAATATGTACACATATTATGAAATGGACAAAGTCCGACAATTATTTTAAGACATTTTTTTTATGTTTATACGTTCTTGTTATAGATACAAATATTTAAGTAAATGCTCTGTTGATAATAAACAGTATTAACGACAATTACCAGACTGAATGTCCGATAAAATTTCATAGAATATATGCGTCCTCCGACAGGAATCGAACCTGTATCCTATACGGAACCGTCATATAGACTGATGTGCTTTACCGATTGAGCCACATAGCGTTTCGGTTAGCAAGGCCGTTTTTACTGTTTTTAATTATTATAAAGAGTAAATCATTTTTTCGAAAATTATTCAACATCGGATGAAAATGAAACAAAAACTTTAAATTTTAAGTTAAATTTAAGATTTAGGTTTTGGTTTCGAAACATGGTTATTTCTGTGTCGCGATGAATATATATTTTTAAATAATCATTATAATATTATACACACACGCACACACACACACACACACATATATATATATATTGTATATATATATTATGATATATAATAATATATATTATAATAATATATAATATATATGTAAATATATATATTATATACACACATATATATATTATACACACACACACACACACATATATATATATATATATATATATATATATATATATATATATATATATGTAATATTCTCTCAGCCTCTCCCGCTCGCTTCTCAAAGTAATATATATTCACTACTTGAAATCTTCGAAAAAAAAATTTTAAATGAACACTTCATTCATAAATTGGCTTGTTATATCTTGGAAAGTTTTACAAATAGATGCCACCTTGTAGATGCCAAAATAAAAAAATACATGACAAGTAAAATGCAAATTTCAAGTACACAGAACTATTTTTGATAAATCAAAACAATCCTAGAATAAAAAGAACAGTAATGAAAGACAGTTAATTAATGAAATAAACTTTTTTTTAAATCAGTATGCAAATTAGTTAAACCTGAAGAATGACATTGCCTAGAAGTAGATAATATATAATACCGATATTGAGTAATTTGTAACGCGTTTATTTATCATCTCTCAGTTGCTCAGGGGTGGCTCCGGCAACTGAGAAAAATTATACTGAGAGGTGCCCTGCCCTGGGGAAATGCTGCATGAGAGAGAATTATCGGTGCTCGCACTGACGCCAGCGCAACCGCCTGTTGCGGGGGATCGGAGAATGTTTGTTCCTAGCTCGGGTGTATGCGCTCGGGCTCCCCACATTAAACCGACCTTGTGTCCCAACGTGACTCTAGTGGGGGAGGGGGGAGTAAATACCAAATTACTGTAAAGTAGAGCTGGGGCTTTTTAATCTCAGAATTCTTGGGAGAATTGAGCTCCAGTTTCGCATTTATACGTATAGGTTACATAATATAGGTTTTACTTAATTAGCCATTATGTTTCTCTAACTCTTCAAATGTTGAATGTATAAGTAATTCTAATTTCTATTTTCACATCTTTTCACTATATTAATTTTATCTTATAAATCATCTCCTCTTCTGTCGCCCATGAAATAAAAATAATTGTTTGTACAGAAAGTAAGGATCTACGTCCATCAAATTGTCTTTAAATTAATTGGCAGCAGAAGAATTATCGTTGAACTTTTAAAAGGTAAGCTTAAACATTAATTCAATACTTAAATGCAGTGATCAATTTTAAGTTCTTCTGTAGTTTATTGATGCCTATCGCATCTACTCCTCCCTGGCTATTGTGATGATGGCCAAACCAAGAGTCCTCCATATGAGCTAGCTTAAATGCCGCTAGATACGCACCGACATACACTTTATTTTATATATAAGATAATATAATATATATATGTATAATATATATAATATATATATGTATAATATATATAATATATATATGTATAATATATATAATATATATATGTATAATATATATATTATATATATGTATAATATATATATTATACATATATATTATACTTATATATATATATATATATAAATATTATATATATATATCATATATATTCTATTAATATATTATACATATACATATTATATATATGCATAAATATTATATATGTATATTACATATATTATACTTATGTATTATACATATAATATATATTATACTTATATACTATACATATATATATTATATATATTATGTATATATATATATCATACACATATTATACATATATCTATATATTTTACACATATATTTATTATATATATATATGTTATACATATATATATATATTACATATATTATGCATATATATAATATATATTGTACATATAATATATATATGAATAAATAAAATAATATATATGTATAATATGTATTATATTTGTTATAAATATATATTATACATATATATGTATAATATATATATACGTTATATATATTATATATATTATACATAAATATGTGATATATATATATTCTACATATGTATAATATATATATTATATATAAATTATAGATAAATATATATTATATAATATACATAAATATATATTATATATCTAATATATAATTATACATATACATATTATATATATTTACATATATATTTTATATTTTTACATATATATATAAATACATATATATATATATACATATATCCATCTATATTTACACACACACACACACACACATATATATGGTCGATTTGTTAGAGGAGGATGTTTTCTTGATACTATCAGTATTACTTAGATCTTTTTAAACATTGGCATATTTATTTCTCACTCACCGAACTACTATTACAGACCAAAAATGTAAACAACGAATTTTTTAAAAATCTCTTTAAAATCCAATATTTGTCCTAGAGTTGTGTTTCAATGTAAATTACTAAATTTATAGATTAATTAACTGGATTTTGTAATAGTAATGCTTACTTTTTTTTACTTAAAACCTTCTGGAAATGAATCTATTTACGCACGGTATCCCATGAGCTGTCAAAGTCATAGGTGGAGAATATCGATAGTAGTTTTCTACTGTCGTCCCTTACTGTTAAAAAGCGCGCGAAAACATTTTTTTAATCAATACGAAACACCAGCATTGCAATAATGAAGAAATTGGCAATTACATTTAAAAAATAAATTATCATTAATGTTATATAACTAATAGTTTTAGAATACAATTTTTTATTCTATACTCTTTTATGAAACATAGTAGAATGAATAATTTCACTTTTACACCACATTTAGAAGTATTAAAAAGAAATTAAAAACTAAATGATATTTTGAGTTTAATTCATTGCTTTTAATTTTTGATTATTATTTTTTACCTGTTTGAACATATAATATTTAATTGCAAAATATAAAATTTTTAAAATGAAAATAAATAGTTTATAGTTCTTACTGATCTCTAAATAAAAAAAAGAATTTATACTAAAACATGTCGCGTATATACCTACTGAAACGATTTAATAAACTCCTTTTCAATTACTTAGAGATATCCAACGTTTTGTGTGAATCGACAGTGTGGACCAAGGAAGATAACTCTGTCCATTTGTGTTGAAATTTTTTTTTAACGCTAACAATTTTGCAGCAAGATGTCGGCTAACATAACTCAGGCACTAAAAATGCTCAAGAATTTGCCTCGGGTAAATCTTTCCAACCTCAGACCATTACCCGGAAATGAATCGAAAAAAAAGGTAAATTCTTTATGCAGTAATAATTATGTAATTTATTTAAGCATTTTCTAGTTTATCATCGAAATTTTGACTCGATTGTTAATCCGATTGGAAGTTGTCTAGTTTTCTTTTGGGACTTTTTTTTAGTTTAAAATATCTATTATATAGTTTTATTTTTATAATAGAAATTTTGTTTGTTTAAATATGATATATTTTAGGAATTAAATAAAATTTATAAATGGTTTATTTAAAAAAAAAATTAATTTGCTGTGTGATATTTTAAGTCTTGTTATGAGTAATTGTCGCAGTTTTTATCTTTTCACTCGACAGCGATCTTAAAATAAATAAGAAAATAATAAAACATGAGCTTCTATTAAAACAATAAGCAATTTAAAATAACAACAGCTCAACTCAATTAACTGCAGTTACGTCGTAAGAAAAGAAAATGCAAAATATCAAATCTCTTTTTTAATTTTCTTCGTCGTATGAAGCCATAAAATGTGTATCATAAACAATAATTAATTCTGTTATCTCTTGATAAAGAACATGAAAATCTTCTGTAAGAAAGATAGCTAATAAGTCTTTCCTTTTTCATTGTGTATTCCTGTTTGTTTTTTACCGAATATTTTCTACTTTGGTTCCTTCGAAATAACATTTGCCCTTGACATCAAATTACAATTATCTCCCTGGAAAAAAAAACTTAAGTTGTCTTCCTGGATTCACTTAAATTTAAGAATGTTGGCATTAAAAACTTTTCTTTTATGATTTATGTTCTTTTTTATTATTTTGTCGTTTACTTACATGGACTTTACAAAGAAGCTAAATACTTAAAATTTAAGGTATTCATCAATTCATTAAAGTTTTGTAACTTCTTAACTCATTTTTAAAAATCATTCAATCTCTCATCCCAATTGAATTGCCAATGCTTTTTTCCTTACATGATAAAATTTGCCTGGTTAAATTCCGGCTGTTCATTCGCGTGTCATGTTCATTAATTTCATTATTTATATTATTTTCTAATTAACTTTAAAATTATTACAATGCAAATTATTTCATGAAAATTGAAAAGTAAACTGATACAGTTATTTTTAAAATAACTTTTTTTTTTGGTTAATTAATTAGTTTCAGATGTTTATCCATAAAATTAGAGACAATATACGAATTTAATAATTTTTTTGTCTAAATTATCCATCATATTATTTTATTTTTTAAGTCCTGTGTCTTTGATAAGGTGTAAAAGTGCATTTTATTAAATTTTTTCTGGAAAAAAAAAACTTAAAATGTAAAAAAGAAAAAACAAAAATCTAATATTGTCAGCTTCTGGTTTTGTGGTTATTTTGAAATCAAATTAATTGTATTAAAATAAGCAAAATTTTTATCCTTTAAAGGGAATTATTATTGAAAAACCTTATGTATGTAATTTGAATATTTCACAATGCTATTTGTTTTAATAATTAAATTAGGATCCATTTAAATACACACAAAAACCTATCAAATTTCATCTGCACCATACTTGTAGAAAATACAAGGATAATAACTTTTCATCCACATGTAAAAAAAATACTAAAGATAATGAAAGCACTAATGATAAAAAAGAAAAAGCTAACACTCAATAACATCAGCTATGAACATGGCTACAATCTGCTGACCATGTCTGGAAAATAAAACATTCCTATACATAAAAAATCCATACACTCAGTTAAAAATAAAAATCACTTTGATAATGGCTAAAAGAATAATCAAAAGCGCTCATATATGAAGAACATTTGGACAATTCTTACACACTTTATATCCAGAAAAGAAAACACTTATATGAACACAAGAAAAAATTAAATAAAAAGCTTAATTTCAGTACATTGTCAGTTGTCTTTAATGAAACTTATATATGGTTTTAGTCATCTTAAATATATTTCTACTTTATTTTCTAGTCCTTTTAAACTTTAAAAATATCTTCTTTAAAAGGAAGATATTTGTAAAAATGTCTATAACCTTTCAACATTTTCATTGCATTTCATTTGTATTTTTGCACTAAATGTTAGGATACAGTATTGTGATATTTGCAAAATCAGGAATAAGAGTCCTATGATTCTCTCAGTACCAATGAAATTATTATTAGCAGTAACTCGCATTGTATTTTCCATTTTTCTTCTTTTTTTTTAGTTGAAAATGACAATGAACTTCAGTCAGGAATCTTTTGTAATACATTTAGAGTTATATGGTTGAAATTAATATAATTTAATATTTCTATAACCTATATATATTTCTATAAACAACATTTCCACTCCTATTTATTTTATTTATTCATTTCTGTTCAGATTTATGAAATATATATCAATCACAATAAAAAATATATAACTATAATACTTTCATTTTTTTCTCATTATATAAATTTATGTATTAAGAATTTAAGTAATATTTCTTGCTAATGCATTGACAACAGAAATTATTTGAATTAATCAGTTTTATAATGTAAATAATGCTTGAATATAGTTTGTTTTCATT
Source organism: Acanthosepion esculentum (assembly GCA_964036315.1). Taxonomy (NCBI): domain Eukaryota; kingdom Metazoa; phylum Mollusca; class Cephalopoda; order Sepiida; family Sepiidae; genus Acanthosepion; species Acanthosepion esculentum. The sequence continues at coordinate 96,445,611 of OZ038476.1, forward strand.
ACTTTCAATAATTGTGTGTGTATTAGAAATTCACTTTACAAATATATAAAGACAGATGCATTCTTTTCTCTTTCAGTGAAAATGATATTCTAAATGAATCCTTTACTATCGACAATATTTTTAAATGATATTCTTAGATATTATTCTTACTGAAATTGCTGCTTTTCCTTATGCAGCAATTATTTAATAAAATTAAACCTTAAAACTATATTTTGGTAGATAATTATTATGAACTATCATTTATAGAATATGTTGGAAAAATCACGCTAAACATTTCTGTATCTTACGATTTGCTCCTATGAAACTGAATATTTAATTTGTGAGAAAAGAATCCACAATTTGAATTTATTGTTGTATTTGTTGTTTTCTAAAATTTTGAAAAACACTTTACTTTTTTTAATTTTTTTTAAGCAACTGACAGAGAGAGGAAAATATGCTGGTGGGAAAAGTGGTAGAAGTGATAAAGGCCAGAGAAATACAGGCAATCTGCCAAGACTTGGATTTGAAGGGGGAAACACACCTTTTTACATGATGATTCCAAAAGAACCATTTTATAAAGGATGGCAGTAAGTTATGTCAATGTTTGCCTCTTTGAGTAGCCTTTTTCCATGATGCAATTTTTATTTGTTATTTTAAAAAAACACTTAAGAACTTCAGATTTTATTCAAATATTTTTTCTTATTTAAATAAATTCTAAAATTGCTTTTTACTGTTTTATATAAAACAAGAATCCATATTTTTATACTCTCTGCAGAAGTGAGGGTGGGTTCAGTTGCCTGTCTAGCCAATATTTCTGTCTGAAATCATAAAACTGTAACTGATTTTGATGTTTGCTTTCTATTTTCATACTTGCTTTCCATTTGTATGTTTTCCAATTAAAAAACTGAAGAGCAGAGTGAATTGCAATAAATAGTTTCTCTTGGTATACACTTTGATTAGTATCAACTGATAATGAACATAATTAGAGAAAAAACATTTTCATGAAAGATTTTCTTTTAATGTGGCTTTTAGAAAGAAAACTTAAAAGTACATGAAGACAATCTGCATCAATATCCTCCAACCTCATTTGTTCTCTTATATAATCAGAACAAGACAGTTGTATTTCTCATTAAACTCACCTGCTTTTCTCACAAGTTTCTCATATAAATTCATCTTTTTTTTGTCTGTACTCATAGCAAGAAAAGTCTTATTAAAGCTCCACGTCAACATTTTCAGTTTAGATTCTTTATTTTAATATTAATTATAGATGCAAAATCACATCCAAATTATTGTATGTTTATAAACTTTTTCATATTTTAAAAATGTTCAATTGACTGCCAAAATATAACGGCAGAGAAAAGATGAGACAAAATACAATTCTTTTCCTAAACAATTTCTATAATTTTACCAAAGCATGAATTATAGAGTTAGTAATAAAGCTTCTATAAATATATAAATAAAACTTATATTTGACATAATACAGTATACATGTTGATCACAATAGGATCAAAATTAATGGGAAAATTTTTATACATATATATATATATTAAGATGATCTCGCCCATCGACTGATAAATTTTTAACTCCTTTGCAAACTGTGTTTTTCTTACATGACTTTCCAAATTCCCTGTAAAGTGAGATTTATATGATTTGCTTCTGTGAAGAAAACAACTTTTTCTCAGCCAATTATTTATCTGGGCTTCATTCTTTTGAAATGATTTCAATAACCATTTTTATCTCAGAGAATTGCCACCTGCATACTGAATGACTAAAGGTGGGAGATGAGAACTTTTCAAACTTCATTTCCATGAAATAACTGAAAAAGCAATCAAACCTAATTTGTCAACACTATTTACTGATATCTACATAATCTTTCATTTGAAATTAGTTATTAATAATGATAGATGCATTTATATTTAAAGTTGCAGATTAGGCTTGTGATATTTGGTTTTGAAAATCTTTGCTAAAGGAAATGTTTGAAAATTTAAAATTCTGTTCTATTATTAAAAGAAAAAAATGAACGAATTAATTTTATTTTTCATAGCTACTTTTATTTTCCTTTTTTTTTTTCTTTTTTTTTTGCCATTTTCTAATTTTTGTCTTCATAAATTTAATATTGATAACATTTGGTGTCTTCACATTTAGTACTAAATTATTATATTTCCTTCCTGCTATATTTAAAAATCTCTATTACTAGCAGTTAATGAATTTCTAATTTTGATAATTATATAATACATTCTTGAAAAGTATTTCTACTCATGGGAATATAAACTAGCAATTTCATTTTATTAACAATTATTTCTTAATCATTATAGCAGCTTTTTATTTTATTTTTAGTTCAATTTTGTTTTTCTATATTCTGCACAAAAAAAGTTTTCAAATGAAAATTATTATGGATATATATCACACATAAAAATATTTTGTATTTACTTCATGGTTAAAATAAATAAACTGCCCAAAGCAAATCTCGTAATTTTAGTTGATTGAGATTTCAGTTATATAAAGTTGATATAATTTAAGAAAAATCAATATAAAATTCCAAGTCATGTTTAAATTGTATTCCTCTGAAATAATATTTTTAATCAAGTCTTTTATGAATGTTTCTTGTACTTTAAATAGAGTCTTATCTACAAATGTTGTTTCTAAATTGATTCTATTGTCCATTATAATAATTTTATAGAAACTGCATTAATTCTACATATAAAAATTATTTTTGTGGTGGAAAGCTAATTGTGAATAATATATGCATATTGTCCAAGCTGATTACATTTTTTCCCTACACGATTGCACTCTTTCAGAACAGAGCTAAGGGAGATAACTGTTATTTATAAAATAGTTTTTTCTTTACATTTTTTCCTAACTTTAAATTTTCACTTAAAAAATTAAATTTTATCTTTTGAAAAACCTCAACTGTTGATAAAATTTACTAGGTATAAAAAGTATTTTAATGTTAATTTTTAAGTTATGTTCAAAATTATTAGAAGAGAATTTTTATTTTATTTTTTTTTAGTGCTCGCAAAAGTTATAAACCAATAGATATGCATTCCCTGCAGCGAATGATTGACGTTGGCCGTGTTGATGCCAAATCTCCCATTGATTTGGCTTCCATCACAAACACAAGACTTATTCGTGTAAACACTGAAAATCAAGAACATGGATTGTGGCTGACAGAAGGAGTAAGTTTTAAAAAAAAAAAAAAAATGAAGGCAGCAGTTTGGTCACTACAATATCTTTTGTTTGAATCAATTTAAAATGTTTAATTTTTCTTTTTTTTTTAAGATTCATAAAATTTAAATAATTCTGGTTTTGTTTTGTTTTTAGTGCATTTAAGTTATTAGAGAAAATTCTTTTCAGAAAAATATTCCCAGGATATCCTCAGGAGTTTAAAGGACTTTATATTCAATAATTTTAAATGACAAAAACTTCAATCTGAAACTGTCAAATTAAAATAAATAATTCTTTACTTCTCAAATCACTTCATCAAATTGGGGCCAGTTGATGATAAAACTAAAATTATTGAGCTTAAATTTAAAGAAAGGTTTGCTTAAATTAGTTGAGGAAATTGATATTTATGAAGTTATCAGGATTCTGGTGATGCCTATTTGGTTTGTCTATGATTGAGTGCATACTACATAAATTGTCCATTTAATTAACAACAACAAAATAAAATTATTGTGTTCATTTGATATCAGTAGTTACTTGTGTTCCACTTCAGAAAATAAACCCTGTATTCTGGAAAATATTTTCATTGAACTTATTAAATTTGCTGCCATGTCTGAACTCAGTTTCAATAATGTTATCTACAGGCAGATTGATGGAATTTCAATGGCTTGCCCTTTAAGTTCTGCAATAACATTTTCATATGGTTTTATCAGCAATATTATGTGGATGATACTGCTTGTGTGTTTAGTAGTGAGTTAGAGGTTTTTTCATAAAACCCTAATGGGTTGATTCCAGCTCTTGTGAAAAAAAGAAAGATGGTGTTTTATCTTCTTTTAGAATGTGTCAGTACAAAGACAAGATTCTAAGAAGATAAAATGCCATTATTCTCCTTTTCACAAGAGCTAGATGCAACCCATTAGGGTTTTATGAAACACCTAACTCCAACTCAGTGTACTAAAAAATAAAATGTTTTTTTACTGGGTTGTATACTCACTGGGACTCATTTTGTCCTAAACAGTGTAAGCTTAATCTTAAGATCTTAGTTTTAGAACAAGTCAATAGGGCATAATGGACTAAGAACAATAATTTATTAAGAAAATTTTACAATCATTTTGGTGTCAATCAATCTAGCATTCATGCTAAGATTATACATTTCCATAAGTAAGAAGTATTGGTTTCTGATAAAATTCACGTTTATTTAATATTACCATAGTTTGGAGAAATTGATACAAAATTTTGTAAAAAAATCTGTTTGTAGTCAATCAGCATATGTGTTCTCTTCTCAGCCAATGTTTAAATAAATTTATAAAGATAGCTACGCATTTTTTCAAACAAGTTCCATTAATTATCAATTTAAGTATCAGTGTAGGACTCAGCAGCTATTAGCAAAACTAATTTCCCAACATGTACCAGAAAGGTTGACTTGAAAATTTGCAGGTCTGTAATCTGTTAGCATCTTGATAATAATTGACAATGTTCATCGATCTACCATGAGGTTAGGCTTTCTCTGTTGAGTAGATCACATTCTAATTTTCATCTAAAAGTTCTTGAGGCAGTTTTTATTAAATCAAAACAGCCCTCTTTATGTAAGCAAAAGAAATGGTTATTGAGTCTCAGTGTGATCTGTCAATATATTATGAACATATGTGTATTTCTTATCCTCATTTTCCCCTCCCCATTTTCTTTTAGTTGTTCTACACAGTATTTTAATTCCTCAATTGAGCTCTAACAAGAGACAATCCAGCCAACTGTTTCTAATATTTTCTTTTGTATTGCCATTTACCATGGCTGTATTTTCATTTGTCTAATTTCTTCACTTTTTTTATGTTTATTTTTATAGCATTAAAAACATGAGTGAAGGGAATATTAGTTAAATTATTGAAGTTGTTAAAAAAATTTTAATGGATCAGAACTATTTTTGCATATTTTGAACTGGCTACTTCATTTCAATTTGATAAAACAAACATTCTTAAAAGAAATTGCCAATTTCTAATAAACAAATTTACTAAGAGAGTTTGTAATTTTTGTTCTTCAGGGTTCCGATACTTTTACTGCCTGCATCAACATCGAAATCCAATGGGCAAGTGAAGTTGTGATTGCTGCTATTGAACGAAATGGAGGACGTATTACAACCCGCTACTATGATCCATTGTCTTTACAGGCTTTGTCAGACACATTACGATTTTTCAAATCTGGCAAACCAATTCCACGATGCCATCTTCCATCACAAGATGTCATCGAGTATTACAGCAATCCTAAGAACCGAGGCTACTTGGCCGATCCAGATTTAATCAGAGAAGCTCGTTGGGAACTCTCTCAAAAATATGGTTATACTATCCCAAAAATTGATGAGGAAACTGAAAAAATAATGACAACACAGAAAGATACTAGACAGGTTTTCTTTAATTTGGAACCTGGCTGGATTGTTAATTTGAAAGAAAAATGTATCTATAAACCTACAGATTCAGAATATGTGGAATATTATAAGTCTTAATAAAGATTTTTTCTTTAACTAATGTTACAATAGTTCACTTAAATGTTAATGATACGAAATGATTAGATAGGCTTCTACACATTGCATGCAATATATTATACATCTGATAAATATACTATTCAGAAGAGAAGCAATTCTTTGCAAAATAGTAGTCATGTAAAGCTTGACAATAAATTTAGCCAGTAGCAGCACATCTTAAATGTATGAAACCATGAAGAACAAATAGTATCTTCCTCCTCAAATAAACTGGCTTGAACTTTGGCTTTTTTTTATACATACCTTATGACTAATAGAGCTTAGTCTTTTGACTACATGTAGATTCAATAATGATTTGACCACTGGACCCTAGCCGAAGTTTCTTCCTGAAGAGCTAGAAGCTTCAACATACATATCGCATGTGAAAGAGGTATCATCTTTAAAAGTCAAACTTAATTTTTGAGAAAATTTCTAAGACTAATTTTTTACTGAAGGAAATGACTTCAGTAAAAAATTTAAAAAAATAAAAAATTAGTCTTAGAAATTTTCTTCCATGCTCTTGAATTTAAGAGGGAAACTAATTTAAGATTTGATTTTTCAATAAGCCTTTGTTGCATGTCTGTATCTAATTTTTGTAGGTTAGACAATTCAAAGTAATTTTTTTTTTTTTTTTTTTTTTTGCTAAGCAACTATCTCAGTATTAAGTGCAACATTTTCTATGAAGATCTGTTAGATATTAGATGCCTTCATGAAGGTATGTGTGTTTATATAATTTTTATATATATAATGCTACAAAATACGCCAGCTATTTTGCAAAAAGAAAAGAATCCTGTAGGTCAAGCATGATTTGGGAGTCAAAGCATAATTCCCACTAGCCTAAAGCACCCAAGCAATACCTTATATTAACAGATATTGTTTGTTCTTCATGGCAGTGTGGGAATGTTAGATGAAAATGCAGCAGAATTTATTTCTTGTATTCACATCATTTCCAGTCAGTAAGTCTAGAAATGAAAATCACAAGACAGTTACCATGTGTTTCATTTCAAAAGTCGAGCTGACATTCTACAATATGAACTGACTGGTATTTTTCACTTTTTCAACTGATAGCTTGTACTAACAAAGTAACCCTAGATACAGGATTATTTTCCTAACACTGATTCCTTTTAATCAATTTACACTTTTGTTGACAAAACCAACTGATTTTAGGGAGATGGCACTGCACTTCAACTTTTGGTGGGATCTTGTGGAGACATATCCCATTTGTAATGTGGCATTGATTAAGGGATCCCTTGAAAATCAACATTACAAATTAGACTACCAACCCTTATTACCCCTTTCAGCATTTTTTCCAAACTCACTAATTTCCCCTGGTGTTATCTCAACTTTCTCAAGAGTATTTTATACACATGCTCGTTTAAAAAAAAAAAAAATAAATAAATAATACAGTATTTACATTAGTCGGACTATTGTCCTCATCGTTGTCGCCATATTTGTCACAATGTTTTGGTCGTTGTACGCTCCGGCCTTCTTCAGGTGGTTGGAATTTCGAATCGATCACTGGGGTAGACTGTTCTAGTTCCACGAGCTATGTTTGATGGATGTCAGTTATCTCCTGGTAATTTTTCCCTCTGAAAGTTCTCCACTGCCTGAACCGGGTATTGAACTCACACTCTTTGGGTCTGTCACTGGATCTAACCAACACCTTTATCCACTGTGCCATGTGTCCTTGAGGACATCTGGGTATGAACTTCTGAGTATTATAAACCTAATTTTTCAGCAACCACATTTTTTACCAGTACTCATATTGCAATTTTGCTGTTATCATTGCATGTTTTTACCAGATCTCATTGCAACTTTTTTGTTATCAATTCATACCCAGATGTCCTCAAGGACACATGGCACAGTGGATAAAGGCATTGGTTAGATCCAGTGACAGACCCAAAGAGTGTGAGTTCAATACCCGGTTCAGGCAGTGGAGAACTTTCAGAGGGAAAAATTACCAGGAGATAACTGATAACTGACATCCATCAAACATGGCTCATGGAACTAGAACAGTCTACCTCAGTGATCGAAATAAAGGGGTCGGTTCGAAATTCCAACCACCTGAAGAAGGCCGGAGTGTACAACGGCCGAAACGTGACAAATATGGCGACAAAGATGAGGACAATAGTCCGACTAATGTAAATACTGTACATAATACCTCATCTCAGAAATATAGACAAATAAATAATAATCTTCTATGAAGGGAAACCAAAAGCTAATCAACTGACCAAGCAGCAAAATTTTGGGGAGAGGGCTTCTAGGTTGATTGAGAACTTTTCATCACCCATTCTCATGTGGTAAGAAGATCAGAGACATTGTTCTTAAAGTAACAATTTTTATTTTTTTGCCTAAAATCTCCTACAAATTATACAGTATTATTAAAAGATAAATATTTTAGATTCCATGCTTCATTTTCAATTTACAGTTGGATATCTTAATAGGTTACAGAATATAATAAATTCCGACAGGTAGGCCCTCTTACACAAAGCAGCAATTCTTCTCCACTGCTGTGAATCAGCCTCATCATGTTCTATTTCTTTCCATCACCAGTTTAAGATAGCAATGTCATACTTTGAACATGCAACAAGAAAGTCTTTATAATCAACGTAAAGTGATTTAACTGAAATATTTATTCTATCACAGTAATCTTATGAGATTACAAGTTTCATCTCTACACAGCCATCCAAATATCAAAATTATAGTGTTAAAAATAATCACCCTGCAGTTTAAACTATGCAAGCATCTCAATACAAAAATGGTATTTGAAAACATGAATAGAAAATAGTAAGAAATTTAAGGCAGCAAGCAAACCTAAGCTGTAATAAATACATTTGAACAGCCTTTACTAATTTTTGACTAGTATTCATTTCATCTTAATTTCAGTTGCTTTTCATTGCAAATATTCAGGATGTCATCTTACAGCCATAAATAAAAAGCTGAGATGGGAAATAAAGTAGTTATTGATTAAGGCTTTAATTCGCACTCCTTTTATTTCAGGAAGCCTAAAGGGATGCCAGTTAAATTTTCAGTGAAACTACTTCAAAACCACTATTTACTAATGGCTATAAAATGACTAATTGTAATGAAAAAAAAAACGGTACTAAGCAAGAATTAATAATGATCGACATACTACTATATTTGAACAGTATTGAATTTGTGTAAACTCGTTTGAGGAATCAAGACAATCATTCACCTCATGAAAATATTGTTTTAATGGATACATTTTATGCAATCAGTTTAAAATCTTATCTAAACACGTTTGATCACAGATTTAACAAAATCTGTTATATAAACTACATTAATTCTAGCAATAGATTTTTTTTTGAATATCTGTTGCCATAAATATTGAAAATAAAACTTAGGCATTCATTATGAAAACCGACTTATATTTCCTTTCCTGAATTCTTTTGACAAATGTTTTAGTTTCATACCACAAATTTATTTTATAATCCAGTTTTTATAACAGGATTGAACATTTGCCAAAAATATATTTAATTAATCCAGTATTTTTTAAACTGAAGTATAATTGGTATTTAGAAAAGTTATTTTACAAACAAGCACATGTATGTACACAGAAATTCAGAAGATTTTGAAATTATTAATATAGTTATTTTCTTGAAAGTTTCTAATCTTTTATATTTTTTAAATTAAACTTTGGACAATTTTAAGACACGTTCTCATTTTTCAAGAAAAACAACAAAGATTTAATCAAGCTTTATTTTATCCAGTCTGAATAAAGGATTAAAAAGTAACCAGTTACATTAGTCAAAAATATATGAATTAAAAAGTTAAATATATAATGTTACTGAATTACATGACCCATCTTGTTTAAAAGATTACTTTTGTGATCCATAGGATTAGCTTGGGCTTCATAATTGCAGATTGTGACTCCATGTCGTCTCATCTGAAAAACAATACATTGATTGTTATTGTAAAAATGCATTTATGCAAACAAAAGCAGCAGCAGTTGCACATTTTGGTTTTTAAAAATGGAAAAATTTTTCTGATAAAGAAAATTGCTATACAAGTTTAATCGAAAGCTCTTTTCAAATAAAACTTACTATACTTCTAACACTTACCTCCTTAGGAATTACTTAAATTGTTATTGTTGATATTGTAAAAAAATATGACTCCTGTACTTGTCTAGTCACCAGATGAAGAAATTTTTATTTACAATTCAGTTTTATTAACACAAAAAGGAAAACAAAAAACATTTACAATATGCAGTAGCACTTCACCATCATCAGAATTGTCAACCAGTTTTATTTATTCAGTGCTAGCCCAATCAGAGAAATTTTCATGCTCAAAACTTAAAACTAAATAAAATAATAATGGACATAATAATTTTTTTAGTAAGAAAAAGATTTAAATGCTCTCAAAACCTGAGTCATCAAGTCCTGAGAGGAATAGTTTAATAAATTTTTTTTTTTTTTTAAATTTGTTCATTGTCATCTGAAACATGTCATTTTTTACATATGGTTAAAGATAATGCTTGATGATTAAATCAATTGAACTTAAATTACTTGAAAATATTTTTTAATGTGTTTTCATAAAATGTATTTTTTTCCTAAAAAAGAAAAATATTTAAAAGATTTCAATCCCATTTTTAAAAATAATAAGTAAAATTCTCAGTATATATATTTTGGTATATAGTATATACTATGTATGACCAAAACTTTTGCTATTATTTACAAATTTCACTATCATGAGTATCAACAGTATTACTATATATAATTTTGATATGAAATTTAAATTCGTAACAAAAACTAATTTTTTTTTTAAATTTAGAAGACTTTATACATATCCAATTATATAAATACAGATAGACAAATAATTATATATTCTAGTTTCTAGGTTATTTGCTAGTACTCTTTCTTAAACATGACTGTCTTCCACCAACTACTCCAAAATGGAAATGTTCATTTAAGAAATCAGATCAAAGAATAAAATGCAGTTTTAATTCACAACCAATTTATATAGAGATTATACTTCATCATGTTTTTGCTTCTAATGACAAACTAAATTCTTCCAAAATTCTACACTTCAGGTTAATTATGGCTTTTTATTTATCACTATCAAGAAGTATAAAAAAAGAATTGTCTATACACAAGTAAAAATTTAGTAAGCATTATATTTGAGTTTTACAACCAAGCACATGGAAGTAAATACAAATAATTGTAACAAAGACTTGACGACTGTTGTTTTAACAGTCGTCGTGTTCAGGATTATTTTTCATAAAAAAAAGAAAAAGAAACATCAAAGGAACTCAATACCAATAGTAAAGATTTTATAAATTGGACATCAATTTGAAACTAGATCAGCTATTAAAATATTAATTGAATGGAATTTTACAAGTCTGGTTGAAATAAAAAAATTAAAATCATATCACCGAAATAATTTTACTAGTTAATTATTGATCATCATTTTTAAATAAATATTCTCAAAATGCAAATTATCTTTCATTTTAATTTTCAGTATTCATCTAGAAAATATTGAAGTGTTCATTTTTCCATTTGCTCAAACAAAAGTATAATTTTTAATTTGGCCACTTTCTTCACAAAACAAATTTATCAATCAGCTTTGTATATAGTATACTTTATATATAGTAGTACCATTGGGACTCATGGTGGTTGAATTTGCTTAGTGACATATCAATCTCTATGGGTTATTTAATGCTAAAATCTAAATATTTTGAACGCAATCTTATGGCTTCAACTACAGATGAAATGTATTGTTGATAATTCTGCTATAAATAGTTTTTTTTTTTTTTCTAATCATTTCATCCCAAGCAAGGCAAGATTGTCACTAGTACGCAGGGGGGTTACATAGAGTGAAAGAAAAGACTAGGTATTGCGGGGATTGAGGAAAGGACAAAAGATGGCAATTGATGTTGCATTAAAATTTTTGAAGATTGTAATTATCAGGGAAGCAAATAAGCAGAAGGGAGTTCCACTTGGGAAGTGCACATAGTTGGGACCCTAACAGGTGCTACCACCCTTTAAAATTTGAAAGCCTATTATAACATACATGTATAGAATATAAGTGCATGTCTGCTTATTCGATTACATCCTGACAATGTTTTTGTTATTTATTCTAATGTAAACCAAATCCAGTACTCTTTTGGTGATCATAAATTTAAAATACTACACCATACATGACAACAGTAAGAACATAACTTGCCTATAATTAAGTATATTTAATGTGTTCAAAAGATAAAAGAAAAGAAAAAAAAAGTAAGATATGGCTGACAATAAGGGGAATCCTGCTCAGCAGATTCCAGCAAACAGAGATAGAATTAATAATTCTCATTTATCCTATATGCAAATTTGGATCACCAATGCAGAGCATGAGGAAAATGTTTTACAGTATGTCTTAAATGAATAAAAATTATTGCAAAAACTAAAACTGAATAATCAAAAAGCTTTTAATATTTACAAGCCAAGACTCATACAAAAATAACAGTGTGAGTTGATTGCTCATTCAGGATAAGCACAAAATGGAGATAGGCACAATGCAAGAGTCAGTAAGTAAATTGGTTTAGCAAGCAGGTCTTTAAGATCATTATTTCTTAGTTCCATCTTAACTGCACTATACTTGGGGTTTGTGATTAGTAAATAACTGGTTTACGAATAAGTCATATAGTAACATTTTATTCATTTGTAGAGAGATTTTGATGAGGACAAAAATTATTTTCTAATCATCACCTCAAATAGCAAATTTATCAGCATTTTTCTTTGCATGTTTCAGTAATAGGTATCAATTACTGATTTTAAGGATATTTTTTAATTTGGCTACATATATATATATATATATATTAGAAGCATTTGTGACAACAACACTTCATAAGGAGCCTTCATCTTCACAACTTCAACTTTTAGTATTCTGGGAAAATTTACAAGTGGAACAATAATCACTGAAACAGACTTGTTTTAAACATAAATCATTTAAATTTATAAAAACATTGCATAAGTCAAAAAAATCATTAAATCAATTATTAATTTGAAAATTATTAAATTTTCATGTAACTCACAGAATAAATGCAAATCTTATTCTATTATAGCTGGAAAGATAAGAGCAGTAAAGAAAACATCTGATTTACCTCGGTGAATTCTCCTCGAAGCCCAATGTAGTGAATACGGGTATTTTCAGCACCAAAATTAGTTGAAAAAAATATTGTGAGATGCTCAACTTGATTAAAACGTGCAACTCTGCAAACAACAAAATTTGGATGCTTTAATAAGAATAAACATTTTAAAATGTAGCTGAGCAGTCAAGTAGAAAAACTTTGTATGAAAAGTGTAATGTTCAATGTTATAAAGGCACAAGTGTTTTAAGAAGCCTCCAGATAGCAATCATCTGGAGCCTTCACAGGAAAAATGATCCAGATTCATTTTGGGCCTAATTTTCAAATATCAAAAGAAATGCAATCAACATTAATTTCTTATTGATTTTTACAATCTGCAGATTTTATCTCACCATTTTTATCTTGAACATCAATGTCACATCATACAGAGCATAACTTTGTTTTGTACTATGATGATAATATGAAACAATTATATTGTGAACAAGATTATCTTATCACTTTTTATAAACAGGTAGACAAAATTTATTCTTTCTTACAGAACACTTCCCATTTGTAATGGCAATGTTACACTTACCCCAAAAATAAAACAAAATGACATTATTTCAGAAAAGAAAACATACAAATTTGATAATAAATTTTGAACAGAACAAAAAAAACTTCTATCTGAATATGTCATTCCTATTGTTATAAGACTCAGACAATACATTTATATTAGATGTGTAACAATACGTGTGCTGACTTGAGAAAAAGTAAAAATATCAACTAAGAAAAAAAAAGGAGTCTTCATATATATATATATATATATATATATACACACACACACACATGTGCGCAATTTCCTGTTACCATAAAGTAAAATAGTTAAAAAAAAAAAATTATGCAAGGTTGGAATAACATTCTCTGAAAAACATTTGAAAGCATGACTGATCAGGACAAACTGGAATTTCAGAAAAGTTTCTGGTTTTCTTTACAGTATTAGAATGGAAGCAGAATATATACACCCAACAACCTAAAAAAATCAAGAGATAGCAAAGGTATCTAAAACAAATCTCAATTTCAAATGGACAATCCAAACTAATTCCTATCAAAGATTAAATGCTTTGATAGTTTGCTATATTTTGATATCTTAATGTAATTTTCTATTTCTGAAAATACACATTTTAAAATATATTTCTATAGTAAAATGAATACCTTGATTGTTTCTAGACATATGGACACTGTCAATAACTCGTTTCATATAAAACAACAACTCTCACTTTTTAATTCATATAATAAGAGAATAATTTATATATTAAAATGAATGAATACATTTTTACTGATATCTGGAATACTTATTTAAGAAATTGCTACTTATAAAAATTTCTTATAATCAACAGAATTTACTGAGAATGTGGTTACTTGTAGACAAGAGAAGCTTTAGAAGAATTATTCAAGTTTAGAAAACATTCTTCATTAGTTCATATATTTATTTCCATTCCATTTATATTTCAAACTCTTATTCAAGTTACAAAGATGATTGGATTCCATGTATATCATTTTCTCTAATTTGATTGGTTCTGGATTGAACCCATGGTGATTAACGATAAGAAAATATTTGGTCTTGATCAGGATGAAAAATTGACAACACATAAAATTTCTATTCACTTCTAAACTAACCTAAAGTTAATTTTTAAAGAATACTGTCATTGTGTAATCAATTGGATATAACTCCCTAACTGTAGACAGGCTGAAACATTTTAATTTCAGGACTCGTGTTTATTTTTAAAATTCCTTTGGAAAGTGTATATCAAGTTAGTACATATTGAGATTTATTTATTTTTACTACTTAAAAAAAAAAAAAAAAATCTGAGCTTTGTTATTGAAAAACAATGAATCATCTTTTGCCTGCTATGTTTATGATTATTATTAAATTTTAGATAATTTTTTAGTACAACTGACAAGTATAATGAAAAACTTTTCTATTTATTTAAATGTAGAGAATTTTAAATATAATCTAAAGAATAATTAGGAATTAGTTACAGTTATTTTCTAATTTATTTAAACTTTTTTTTTCAAAATTAGATAAATTGAAAAAGAAAATGTAATGGCTGTCTAGAATGGCTGGATGCAAGAAACAAGTTGGATAGAAGCTGTGATGTAAAAATCCAGTTGACTGCAAAAGAAATTTCTTTTTACAGTAAAAGGGACAGAAATGATTATAATCAGCAGTCCATAATATTTAGATAAGTCAAAGGTCCAAGCTAAGCCTCAATAACGGTAATATTCTAATCAGCTAAAATTTAAATGGTTCCATTTACCAGAGTAGAATAAATTCAAAATAAATTAATCTTATTTTTATGTAATTTTGAACCTTAATCTGAGCAAAATTACTTTTATTTTGCTGTCATTACAAAGCATGGCATAATTTAAAACTTTCCTGAAAAATTCAAGGTTTCTTATTCAAGTCTGTCACATGTGCTGTAAGAAAAGATTAACAATAATCAGCCCTACACAACTCTGTCTTCTAATAGAAGATATAGTCAAAGTAAAATGATTGTTCATTCAAAAACCAATTCTTTTATTGTAAATCAATATTCATAAACTGTAGGCATCTCATAGGGATGAAAATTAACACTTCCTATCATATATTTGGCCTAAATGGAAAGGTAAAGAAATCTTAATAGTATTTTGTTTGTCTTGTTTTCAAATTTAAGAGCAGTAAAGACTGAAATTCAATTATTTGCATGATATGGAACCTGTCATGCTCACAAAATTTAATGCTTTTAAATATTTATGTTGCATATTCTAATTTTATTGATCATACATTTTTTTTTAAATATCAAGCATTTTTGTAATGAGTGTTTTTTTTTTTAGATATAATAACCAGAGTAGAAATATTTTCAAAATGAAAATTCTGTAATTTAGATGCTATTAAATTTGTTTATCATTTCTAAGTAAGATATTTATTTTTTTACAACTGGTATGTTTAATATTCACATACATATCTTTATAAATCATGTCTGTTAGATTTTTAAATGTTTAAATTTTATCTCAGTAGTAATGTACAGAGGGCATTGTACTTTTAACTTACTATTAAAAAATATATGACAAAATTGACACATTTCTGAATAAATGTGAAATAAAATTAGAATACATTTTTTTAAGTAGGTAAAAATTAAAAAATTTATATTCTTATTTTTTACCCTCTTTCCACCCAATTTTTAAGAAAATCATTAATGACCTTTGAGTCTAAATAAAGCAATTTATTATTGTGAGTATTCACTTGTTCACAGCCTTCCATCTGTT
Source organism: Acanthosepion esculentum (assembly GCA_964036315.1). NCBI lineage: Eukaryota > Metazoa > Mollusca > Cephalopoda > Sepiida > Sepiidae > Acanthosepion > Acanthosepion esculentum. The sequence goes on from OZ038476.1 coordinate 96,461,633, forward strand.
GACTTATAATTAATAACATAAATTTAATTTAAGTGCTTTTTATATACTGCATTTATAAAAATAAAATATCATATTTAGCTTAAACTATTATTATAAAATAAAGGACATGCATATTCACTGTTAATTTTAAAGCTGTCTCTAAAAGACTAACCAATATGAGAAAAAGAAAGTAATGAAAATAAGAAAACTAAAAATATGTTTCCTTTCTAATCCAAAAATACATATATAAGTTTGAAGTCTTCGTCATTGCTTTCATGTGATAAAAGTCAAAAACTTGTAATCATCCAATGTATCAATTCATCAAAAGGTCTCTTCAGAAATTTCTTATCTTCCAGTGGGTAAATTCTTTACCATCAGGTTTCTCTTTATAATTTAGTATCATTTATTCAGTACCTTTTATTCCATTTTATTCTATTTAATGTGTATTTTTATATACATTATATCCAGTTAAAAGCATTTCATGCAGGTTCTGAAAATCATGTCTATAAACATTTAAATATCAACAAAATCAATTACTGATTATCAGTATTTGGGGGAATTACCATTAGTTTAGATCTTAAATGGTACCATAGGCTTCACAAATTCTTAACTTGTTTGTGCAAGTTAAGAATTTGTGAAGCCTAATTTTAAACAAGTCCAGAATACTTATTTTTAATTTTATGTAAATCCTATAGAATGAAATTCTCATTAATAATCATTCAACACCTACATCCATTAGAGATAAATTCAAATTAGAAATTACTTGTATGTTGAGCAGGATAAAAATGTAAAAGCTATTTTCATAATTGTTCAAGTGAAATATTTTGAAAGTGACAAGTAATAAATTCATGCCACAAACAATGATAGCATAATAACAGCCTTTAGAACGCAAGCCTTTAAAAGAATCTTTTCATTTCACTGTTTCCTGCATTTTGTATACACAACTGTAAATAAGCATTTCTTTTCTTTTAGACACTTTTTTTTTGTTTTGGTTTTCCAAAGATGAAGGTTTTTCAGCAGCTAAATAGCTTAAAACACACTTCCTCACAAATGATGGACAACAATAATCTTTAAATTAGAAATAGAAAATTTAAGTTGAAGGTCAGCTGATATTTTTCCTTGACTTCTGACCTCGTTTGTTAAGCAGTTCATTCACTCCCTAACCACTTTAATCAAATATGTATTTCACAGCCATTATCTAAATCTGGAGATTCAAATCAAGTTTAGGGAGAATCAAATTCTCCTGACATTTTTTCTAAGGTTTCTACTCAGATTTTCTAAAACAGCAAAGTAAGGAAGGTCAATCTAAGTTCAGTCAATGAAAACTGGATGTGACCAATTTGGATTTGAACACACCGTCTTTGTCCATATCAATGCAAGGATTCATGTTCTTTGAATAGGCTTCAATTGACAGCACAGATGCTGCAAGTGTAATTCATTTAAAAAAAAGGATGCATTTCTATGGCAATGATCTTCTGAATAAATGCAAGGTTACAGCAATTAATCTCTGACAAATCAAGACAGGCCATTAGAAAGGCACACAGTAGCATTGCAACAAATCATTTTTTTAAAATTATACCTGAAATTTAATTAGAAACCTCAAGAGAATTAATAATTTTCTGATGTAAACTTTACTTTTAATTCCTACTTGGCTTTTTGCAGCATATATGCTGCAAAAAGCCAAGTAAGAATTATAAAAGACAAATGAAGAAGAGATAAAACAATTGGGATTACATTTCTAAACAAAAATATTTCTATATAGAAAAGCAATATTACATATGTATATATATATTTTTAGAATTCAATCATGAATGTCTTTTTTCATTATCAAATTATCTTATATTTTATCAAAGTTACAAGAATTTATAAGAAATTATTTTATCATTTATTTTTGGAGATTTTCCCAAGTTTGGAAGATTGTTGATATTTAAATCAAACAATCTAAAAAATATTAGAGATTCATTTAAGGGGAAAAAAAATCAAATTTCTTATAGGCCTGATCACTTAGAAGATTGATCACATCGATTACTGCTGTCACTTTAATCTCAAAAATATAAGGAAAATAATCTTAATTATAGATTAATTCAAAACAAAATTTAAAATTAATTTGAAAAATATACTTGCCAGTTACAAACATGTAAACTTTATCCTTTATGCATACAAATTGACAATGATTGTATTTCTAACCAGATGGCAAAGATATTTCAATTGAGGAATAAAAACAATATTTTTTTTTAACAGAATTTCACATCGTTTAATTCAATTTTATATTAAGTTTGCAAGCTTTTAGTACATCAATATACATACACTTTGGAGGTTAAAAAAGTCTCATGATACACTGATAAGACTAGGAAAGTGCTTTGAATATGTTAAATTTGTAGTGAGCAAGAAGAGTGTGTGTGTGATATGTATATATATATGAAGGATACATTTTAGGAAATAAGTTTGCATGTTAATCCATCAAATCATCTAGGTCTGCTATTCTGGACATTACTTACAATGAGTGAACAGCAATAATCATTTGATATTTATTATAATTAAATAATGAAAATATTTAGAATTAATGAATGCTATGTCACAGTTAAAGAAAGCTGTATGCACACCTAAAATAGAAGAGTTGGTCCAAGAGAAAATAGCACATAAATTTCTACTTCAGCTTTTATGATTGTAATTCTTTTTTTTATTTGTGGAGAACAAATTGAAGACATTTAAAGAAGTTGTAATAAAACAAGTTATGAGAAAATAAACAGCATTTTGATGAAGGCATAGTTAATAATATCAATCTTTGTATTTAAAAATATTTTTTTTTAAAATGTTGGAAAAACATGTTCCCTTTCTATTTACAAGATGAAATGTTAGGACATTATATACTTTTTTAGTCTCTTGATTGTTTAATATTTTGATCAACATATTTTCAAATCATTATGTATATTGATATGAAAGTTACAAACATCTTAGAAAGCAATAAAACATACAGTAAAGAAATATTTGGAATATAAATCAGTTTATTTCTTTCCAAGTGACAAGACTATGGTGGAGCGGGGGGAATCCTTGCATTTTTCTAGTTGTTGAGCTGATATTTCAAGCAAGTCCTCTCAGGTTGTCCCCTTAGAAACAGTTGGTAAGTTAAACCTGACTGCTTAGCTCAACATTGATAAGAGAAAGAAAAACTACAAACTGAACACCAAGATTTTCAAAAGCAGATTACTATTAGCCATAGCCTGGGGCTAGCTGCAAGGAGGACAGGTCAGGAAGGGGATTGAACAAGGTAGGGAAGAGAAGCAGCCACAACTCAAACACTAAGCATGTTGGCAGTATTGTTGGCAAAGGTAAAGATGGCAGAGAAACTAGAGCTCTGAGAATCTTTTCCATAGCCTGTGGCATTGCCTGAGGTGATATTTCCTTGGGCACCCACCATAACCCCATCCCATACTCCTCTTTTCCTCAACGCCAGTTCCCCATTCCCATTTCACCATCCTCCCAGTAGCACCCAACTGGTGAGACTGGCTGAATGTACAGTTCTGACTCTCTAGCCTGATGGTCCATTTCTGGTGCTGAAAGTTCAGTCCCACCCCTGTACCTTTTCCTTTTTCCTTCCTCCTCTCTTATCTCATACACAAGCACTCACGTACACACACACACACACACACACACACACACACACACACACACACATTTGTGAGTAGATACAAGAGGAAACTAGTACAAATGACACATTATGTGAATGCAGCGAGACCCCCCCACCCGCTAATAATGATGGTAATTGTTTTTAGAAGGCTGACTGATGCTGCCCATCTCTCCACAGAGACTTTCTTAGCTGATTGCAGAAATTGATGAAACTTGCAACTGGACCATTTTTGTCACCCACCACAGTGAGGAGGGTGCAAGTGTCTTTTTATCAGGGGTAATCAAGATCTTTGTGTAACAAAGCATAGGGTGCATTCGACTGAGGTCATTTTAGAGAGAAGCCATGGCAATTACTGTTGAATAGCCATTGACCACTGCCCTGACTGGCCAATCACATGCGCTAATTTTCAAAATGAGATGGCACAATGTGATGAGTGTTTACAACAGACTGAACAACAGATGATGAGTGGCCAACTATTTAGTTGCAAGAAAAGACAGTTTCTTCATATAAAGCAAAAATACTACACACACACATACATACATACATACATATATACACACAAACACACTGTCCACATACATATTTTATATACATAAAGTCCTGATAGGATATATTGATATATATCTTCATTCAAATTTAGGAGATTGAGAAAAAAAACTTTCATAAAAAACATGGCATGCAACAATCAGAATGTCAGGTCATTTTTGTCAAAATTTAAAAATTATTAAATAAATCAAAATCATAACATATACACACATTTATATACATATATATATATTATTAAAAGGTTATTTTAGTGGGTACACATGTTTGAGTTGCTATGCTTGTTTTTATTTTATTAAACAGTGAAATTAATAACAACTGAGCTAAGTTTGTCCTATCAATCTGGCTCTGTGGCCAAACTGATAGAGGCTTAAGAAATGGTTTCCCTGGTGTAAAAAAGAAAACAAAAACAAAAAGGATGCAGCTTCGATTCCTGTTGGAAGCACAATTTCTCTTTAGTGGGGCATCTCAATTTAGGACAGTTGTTATTAATTTCAATGTTTAATAAAATAAAAATTAAAAAAAACAGGGATAACAACTCAAACACATGTACCCATTAAAAATAATGTCAGATAAAAAATCCTATATATATATATATATATATATATATATATATATATATATATATATAAGAATTATTAGGCTGGTTCTAATTTATAAATATAAACTGCTGAGAAAACAATTGACAGTTTGTCCTCATTATTTTTAACTCCAATACATTCCAATACATGGATTTTTCAAGATATACAGAATATCATTTATATGAAATAAATGCAAAATATGAAGACTATTAAATGGATAGAAGATATAAATAGCAACAAACGTATCACAAAATCCTCTTTTCCATTATTAATATTTTGCATATCTTTTGATAATATGCAGCTAAAGTGAGATCGTCTAAAGTATTTTTTTTTCCACACTTTTAGACATGCACATTCATAGCAAGCTCTGATACAAAAACTATTATACCAAATTCTCTATTGCAAATCTTTTTATAATATGAAGTATAATAAGGAAACATATAATGCTAATTAGCATGCCTACCTCACAAGAATAATTCTTCCAAAATGGAATTTTGTATCAACGATAGCTTACTCAAATCTCTAACAGTATTTACGATCCAGATTTCCGTCAAGAATTTAAATACAATTATATTCCATGCATTCTTTATATTCTGTGCATTCTTTAACTGTAAACAATTGCTTCAAACTCATATTGATTATGCTCTATACAAAAGATATTTTCTGTTTGTATGTACAGTTTTAGTATTATTGAAGACATACATTAAAACTGCATTAGTTTGCCATTCAAAGCTTCAAATCAAAGCTGAAAGTTTTGCTTTTTGAAAAATTGTATTCAAATGAATACTTTGAGTGTAAAAAACAGACAGTACAATTTGATCTTAAGTATATAAAAGATTAAAAAAAATAATAGTTAAAAAAGTTTTGGCATTTCATTAACAAGTGTACAACCTGAGAAATTAATAAAAGCAATTTCTTGATTACCACAAAAAGATTTCTTTAGGTATGCTATCTGAGATTAAGATCTCCATATAAAAATATGTGAAGTTTTATTTGCTAAATAGAATTAAAAGAACAGTACATTTTATTTATAGTACAATTAAAAAATATACAAAAAGATTGTAATCACAATTTATATATAAACTACAATGCTTCCGTCACTGTACAAAATAACTATTAGATAAAAATATTTTCTTAGTTTACAAAGACAATCTAACATGTCTTCCTCCAGAATTTTATTGAATGAATTAATGATTAAAATCCTCATCTGGAATGAAACAAAATCATTTTGTATTAATTTCTATCATTCCATTTGGTAATATGTTTATTAATTTAAAAAAAAAAAAGTTTTCTTTCAAATTACATTTTTTTCTAAATCAGAAAATAATATAAGAAAACCATAAATATTTAAGATAAATTAGTTGTTTGGAGACTACAAAATAATTAATGTACTCCATTTCAATTTTAAATGCTAAACTGATATCAGCTAAAAATGGATCAGAAATTTTTACTTTTCTTCATCTTTCTAATTGTTTTCATGCAGCATTTATTTTTCAAAATGTTAATGCTGAATGAAGATGAAATCATAGACAAAGTTATTAAATATCCATGCATGGTATAATAATCTCTTCTTTGGTCATCTGTTTTATCAAATCTATTTTAACTGCAAATAAACATGAATTGAAGGGTGCAGTTATATTAGATATCCTAATAATAAAAAAAAGAGATGTTTTCTACATTCTTCACCAAGTATTAAGTTTCTTTTTAGCACATTGAAGAACTTTACTCATCTTATAAACAGTAATTTTCTAATAAACTCTTTTGAGTTCATAAAATTTAACAGAAAGGTCAAATTTATATCACCTTCTGCACTATCTTACTCATTCATTTTAAAAGATAACAAAATAGTATTGCTACCTATTGATATCTGTAATATTATATAATCCAACATATTTCAAGGCAAAGTTCAATAAAGTTCTGAATACAAATCTACAACAATAATTATTGTGTCAGAAGTAATTTAAGTTCACAATACTTATTGGAGATCAACTCAGAGTTTCATGATTTCTCATGACTTGGATAGGAATGATTGTATTAATTACAAAATTTCTACTTCATTATTTTTAAATAATAAAATAGACATTTTGTAATTAATTTATTCAGTATTTGAGTTATGATTAGTGGGAAATCATGAAACTCCAACTTGACTACAGATAAATATTTTAAACTTAAATTATTTCTGGTACAATAATAAATATTTTAAAAAATAACAAAAAGATCAGAAATGGGAGGTATTTTTCATTTTAAATAATTAAAAAGTGTGTTTGACAGTGAATTGTACTGACCAAAAGCCACAAAAGTAGATTGGCAAATATATAGCAAAAAATTCAATATTTAAAATGAAAGTGACAATATGGGAAATGTTCATTATCACAATGGATAATTATAGAAATTAATGCAATCTGCTTAGTCTAGAAGAAAAAATATATATTTGCACAATACAAGCAACTCTATTGTAATAATAGTAATAATAATAACCATCATAATAGAGGCTGTCTCAAAGATATCGTGATGTAGAAGAGCCAGTACTTATGAAAATAAGTATACAATGCAATCAAAATGAGGATCACTTCATTAACAGATCTTCTACAGAGTTTGCAAATCAGTCAGCAACTGTTCTGTTTTTAAAAATGTCTTTTCATTCACTCCCTATAACAACTACAACTTCAGAAAGATGAATTCTTTACTGGCTTTATATGTGCACCAAGTGTGTTCCTGTGTTCGTGGTTGATTCAATGAAGATAGTTGTCAAAACAAAACTGAAAAGAACTCATATCCTCTTCCACCCACCCCCCCTAGTTCACCAAACCAAACACTGCAAAAGTCTGCACACTGCTAATGAGCAAATTGCATCACTTCCTGCTTGAAGCCAAGCATTCTTTTTTTTTTATATTCACAAAGAGGAGGGGGATCTCTTTCTTATTATTTCTTTAGCAACCCCCCCACACACACACACACACACACTTATCCATCTCTTGCTCTCTATGGAGTAACCCAGAGCCAATACATAATTACTGCGTTCTTTTGTGGCAGGCCAAAATTAGTCTTAGAAGGAAGGGATGCAATACATTAAAAGTCTGTCATTAGAGAAACTAATGAGCACACAGCTTGGGCAGATTTTAAAGCAAAAGCAGAATATGAAACCCAAGTTTATATATTCAGTAGAAATAGGCTACATAAAGAAGCTCACACAATGATTGCAAATTTAACTTAGCTTGCAGTTCCACTCATACCAACCAACACCAAAAGGAACACAGAATTTAAGACAGCAGTTAAGGAGTTTGGCAGGTCTTTCAAATATATTTTACCTTTTCTGCCCTTTTCAGCAACAGATATCTGAATGGTGATACATTAACCTTCCATAGTGTCATACATTGTTCTGAACACTATAAAGAAACTTAATGTGGTTAAGAGTCACAAACTAGAATTGATTGCAGAAATTAAATCTTAATGATTTAATTCAGACTACTACTGAGAGTTATCAACAACCAAGCAAACATACATATATGCTTATAAAGTATTATTCCACAAGAGCCTTTGTGGCAGAGTTGGATAAAGCATGTCCTGCAAAGGGGAATGCAAGTTCAAATCCTGAAAGAGGTTGCATCTTTTTCTTTAATAGGATTTCTTGAATAATAAATAAAATGGAGCATCTACTCAAATATGAGCATCTGCTAATAATAACATTGAAAGTGATTAAATATATGAATATGTTTAATGATGAAAAAAAAATAAAAGGCATTTATTTTATACAATAAAAATTTATTTTTAAACCATTTTCATCCATCACTTAAATATAGTAATAGTAAATATTAATCCCATAGGCCAAACTTTGAAAATTTCAGATCAAAACTCAGCCAATAACCATGAGACAAGTTACAGGCTTGCTGAGCCAACCTCATATAAATTTATATTAGAGCTTCAATTAGCATCAGCTTTCATCAATACCTTTTAATTTTAAATACCAATAATGTATTACAAATGCTGCAAACTTACAAATGAAAATTTATGAGCCAACTAATAATTCAGAATAAAAACCAATCTTAATACTTATTTTAAATTCATTTTCTTCTAATCTATAGAAAGCATAAACAAGTAATTGATTTTAAAATATTTATACATGATTTTATAGAACTATTCTTCAATAATCTCTAAAAAAAGAAATCAGATAATAATGATTGAGTTAGTGCATATTTCAATTATTTATAATTAAATGTGATAAAGTATTTGTGCATGTGTTTCGAGATGAAAATATGCAAAGACCAATGAAAAAAAAAGTTTTATTTTTACTAACATTTTTTAAAATTTTATTTTAGATATTTCAAAAGTTAACTAATTACAAGGATGTATCAGTTCCAACCAAACATCAGATCTTTTTAGAAGGGCTTTTTGGTCAGGGCAAGAATTTTTCATAAATAACTAAATGAAAAAAAGAGGACATTACAGAAAATGATACGATTTATTCAAATAAGCCATAAGGAAAAAAGGCAATCAATTCTGAATAATGAAGAGCATTACATTGCCAAGAATCATTTTCAAAAATGAAACTTCTTCAAAAGACTGTTATATGCAAGTTGAAACAGGTTTTTAGTGAAAAAAGACCAACAGAGTTATCTTTTTCACATTCTAATGTATCTGCTATCATCAAGTGACAGTGCCTATCTGAGATGCTACTTCTCATTCTGGACAATAAATGTAAAAGGTCCTTTAAAAACTCAGGAATTAACTGCATTTATTATCAAACAGTTAGCACAGTCTGGAAAATCATTTTCAAAATTAAGATAATGTGTTTTACTTTGTAGTTCAAAAATAGATGGGAGAAAAAAAAATACATTAATCATCTCCGATCAGAAATTCGGAGTAAATACCAGAAAAGGTAAAAAATGTAATTTGATTAGAAAAAGGAATGCAGAAAGGTAGGATTGTTTATAGACATGAGGATTGAGAGAGATAGTAAGAATTTGCTGAGAAAAAAATGAAAGAAAACCACAAGTGGGCTTAATTGAGCTATACAGATTGCGATGGCCCCAAAGCCAGCATTATTAGAAAATGAAACTAATATTTGATCATGGCGATTCAAGTGAATTGTTTGTTTATAGTCTACAAGCAAAAAGATTATATAGGAAAAAAAAAAATTATCATTATCTTCATTTCTCTTTACATTCTAGTTTATCATTAACACAAATTACCATCCTGGGTAATACGATAAACTACATCCAACTGCAAGACCTCTGATCAGGAGGTTTTGAGGAGCGTGGAACCACCTCTTAATTGCTGATGTTCCCAGGTCCATCCTGACCCAGAGTGGTAGCACCTGTTAGGGTCCCAGCTATGGGTAAATTGTTAACCCCCAAATTGGGGTCAAAACACTATGTAAAAATAGGTTTTAATACCAGAATACTTTGTAAAAATTATTACCAGCAATACATTATTAATAACAATACATTTTTTTTTTAAATTACCAGCAACAAAAATTTTGTCATTATGCCGCAAAACAAAACAAAAAACATAACACAAATTAATGGTTGGCTACACATAAGGGTAAAAAAAAAAAAAAATCAATTTAATAGATGCAAATATATATATATATATATATATATATATATATATTTATATATATATATATATATATATATATATATATATATATATAAAAGAGGTATGGTGGAGTAATGGATAGCAGTTCAGATTGAGGAATCAGAGAACCTAGTTTGAATTCCAATTGAATCCATTACATTCACTTACGTGCTAATACCCTAGGGAAAGGTATGACTCCTCTTCTTCTCCCTCCAGCTATGGGTAAATAGCAGGACAGACTGGGTTCTATAGCCTTGAAGGACAACTCTGAATTCAAAACATGCAGAGGGTTGTTTGGGGACCTTGTGGCATGTGGTGCACTAGTTCTCTGTATTTGGCTCTTCAAAAAGCGTGGTTGGTTCTGCACAAAACCACCACTATAATCAAATCATATGTGCAGGTTGTCTGGTTATCAGTTCCTAGGAACCAAGTTGCCTGACCCTCATATGTCGTAAAAAAAGAGTCCCCAGTAGGCACAGATCAACAGCCCACTTCAATCTACAAAGACCTCCATTCAACACTATCAAAAATTCCTAAAGCTGATAAAATTCTCCTTTTGGGGAATTTTAATGTAATGGTGGGAACATATCATGAAACATGGAACCCTGTAGGTCATTTTGGACTTGGTAAACAGCAATGGTTTGCATCTTCTCCAGTTCTGCACAAACCTCAATCTGGTTATATGCAATACTTTCTTTCATCAAAAAGAGATCCATAAGGTAACCTGGATTCACCCAAGGTCTCGCCATAATGAGGGCAGCAGAATATGGTACTGATCACTATCTTATAAGGGGAAAACTAAAGCTATGTATGAGGCGAAAAGTTCATTCTAGAGGAACAAAAATCCCCATACAGGTTGATGTGAATAAGTTGAGGGATCCGGTGGTACGGGAAGAGCTTCAAAAAGCTGTGGAAGACTCTCAGTTTGATGGTTCCTGGGGAGATTTTAAAAAGACCACATACAACATCAGTGTTGATGTCTTGGGTTTAAGAAAAAAGAAACATCAAGATTGGTTCGATGAGAATAATCTTGAAATAAACCAGCTTCTTAAAACCAAAAATGATCTTTATCAGATGTCGAATGCATTTGACAGTGATCGTCAATCATTTTGCCAGTCCTTTATGGCCTATAGGTCCTCACTTCAATGTAGATTATGCCAATTAAAGAATCAATGGTGGCATGATATTTTCAAACAAATTCAGGATGCCTACAATCGTAAAGACTCCAAGGTAATGCATAGCCTTCTAAGAAAGGCCTTTGGGCCTCAGTCCACATCTGTAACTCCACTGAAAACCAAGGACAGAACCAATCTCTTTAAGGATTCCAAAAACATATTACAGTGTTGGACTGAACGTTTCTCAGATTTGTTTGATAATGAACAATCTGCCTCAGTCTGATGTTGTACATGAAACAACAATTCCACCAACATATGAGGAGATTAGGAAGGTGATTCAAGAGGTCAATACTGGGAAGGCACTAGGACTGGATGGAATTCCTGTTGAGGTGCTCTTACATGGAGGAAATGAAATGGCAAGACATTTGGAATGGCATACATGTCCATCAAAACTGGATTGATGCCATTCTTGTGTCCCTGTATAAAGGGAAATGTCAAAAGTCAGAATGTAGCAACTACAGGAGAATAAGCTTACTTGAGGTTGTTGGTAAAGTTTTGCCAAAATCTTGCTCAATCGCCTCCAAAGTCAAATCTGTTCTGAAGTGATACCAGAGAGTCAATGTGGATATTACACTGGTAGACATGATCTTCACAGCCCGACAACTGGTAGAAAATTGCATTGAATACTGTGTCCCACTTTACCAAGTCTTTGTTGACCTAACTAAGGTGTTTGACATTGAATAGGAATGCCTTGTGGACAATTCTAAGAAAACTAGGTTACCCACCTGAATTTGTGAGGCTGCTTGAAGAGCTGTACAGCAACATGAAAGCTAGGTTGAACTTCACTGGTACTCCATCTGAACCAATTTCTGTTGAGAATGGTGTGAAGCAGGGCTGTATATCTGCACCTACTTTATTTTCCATCTTTTTTGCTGTGATGCTCACACATGCCTTAGAAACTGTAGCATTGGTGTTTATTTGCATTTCCAAACTACCATGAAAGTTTTTGACCTGTGACAATTTACTGCTTCCACAAAGGTGTTTCAGCAAATTATCCGTGAGCTTCTTTCTGCTGATGATGATGATGCTGACCTTGTGGCTCATGCTGAAGAAGATATGCAAACCATCATGAATCTTTTTGCTGATGCATGCAAGTCTTTTGGACTTGCTATCAGTTTGTAAAAGAGCAAGGTAGTGTTCACACCACCTCCTGGTTAACTGTATCATGAACCAAAAATACTAGAAGGCTAGAAGTGGTAGATACCTTTGTATACCTTGGAAGCACACTCCCACAAGATGGGACTCTAGATACTGAAATACATAGAGAAACCTGCTAAATCTTTTGCATACTTGGAAAAGCAGGTGTGATCTGACAGAAACATCACACTTAACATCAAAGTAAAGGTTTATGAGTTATGTGTTTTAACTGCTCTTCAGAAACATAGACAACATACAGACGTCATATTACCACCCTTGAAAGAGTACAACAAAAGTTCCTCAGAACAAACATCAATATTTCATGGTAGTCATTTGTACTGGACACAGAAGTTTTGGAGACAGCTAATCTTTTACCTTAAAATATACTTAAAATTTTTTTTATAAAAAGCAATTATGTATTACAATTTTATAGCCATCATTTTTATTAGTATATAATGGTCCACCTTCTACGGGTAATTTACTTTATTTGGTTTATTCAACTTTAATATTGCTATGTTTTGCCATCTATTCAGTATTATTAACATCATATATAGATGTTCCACATTTTAAATTTTATCTGCAGGCTCCTTTAAGAAGCTTCCTGAATATAAATTTTTTTTTAAAAATTTGTTTCTGATAACTTTATGTCTGATTAACCTGCACCACTACTTCAACAAATAGAACATCATATTTGGCTATATTCAGGATAAATTTGTCGCTGCTATATTCTCCACAATCGTTCAAGGATTGACATGTCTAAGCGTCAGTTTATCATGACATGAAAAATAACTAAACCACCGCCACCCTCTGACCTTATTTTTCTATTTAGCATAGATCTGACTTTTAATTGGATAATCAAGACATATATACAAGTATATTTTTAATTCTGACCCCTGCTTTAACTTTCAGAAAAGAAGTAATGATTTGTTTTTAAATTCCCATAAAAAAACAAAATAAAATAAAAAAAAAAATCATTTTTACCACCAGTTACCAACAATTGCCTGAGGAAGTACAATCATAGTATTGAAACCTGAAAGCTTTTGTGTAGTGATTTAAAATGTTTTTATTATAATCTCTTATAATAAAAAATATTATAATAATATTTTGCTCTAATTTGCATTCAGCACTTTTTAAAAAAGTAAATGCTACAAACTGTGGATTTTTACTCCATTTGTTCTTTCTCTTATTTGAATATTTCACTCCCATTACATTAGAGCACTCTCTACATTTTTTTTCACAGTAACATAGATAAAACTAACTTCAAAATCTTTCTAAAGAACATTCCCAACACAAACGGGAATATTTCATAAAACTTGTTCAGAAAACTGAGGATGAGATGGAAAGCCTATTTCTTCCTTCATAATTACAATTTTTTGAAAGAACCGGATGTTTGTTTTTAAAAGTTTAAAAGCTGTACCATTCATTGAACAGTTATATGGTTTTGAAAATGATTTAGTAGAAATTATTAACAGTATCTCTTTTCATAAACATAAAAATCATTTCCAGAAACATCTCAACCTAGTTGTAAAGGACATTAATGTCTGACAAAGTTTTTGTCAAATCGGACAAAACAGCCAACTTCTATAAAATTACTCCTAATGATTACAATACTTTAATTAGAAAAAACTTACCAAAAAATTATAGAAAAGTAGACAATAATATTCTTAATTTAATTGACAAAATTAATGAAACTAGTAAAAATATTACTGACAAACTTAAAATCATCCATGCATTTTATATATCTTATCTAATTTTTATTAAGGTTTTCTATTGCAATGAACATCTTTTTTTTCTCTAAGTTAATCTATTTTTCACTAAGTTACTAATATCCTGAAATACTGAGATCCTCATCTACATATGTATATAACATATCACAGGCCTAAATTCCCAACAACAATACCTAATAAACAACTCAGTTATGGACAAACCTAGAATGTTTCTGGATAGATGTACCTATGAAATGTCTCCAGCACCCTGTAGATTCCATACCAGGTCTGTTAATCCAGACAAAATGGGGAGTCATTATTATCTCTTTACATATTTGGCACTTGGTAGTATCCAATGGCATACCTGGGAGTCAGTCAAGTGTTCGTAGAACCAGATTTTGTCTTCCCACACTAAATAGGCAATTGAGTTACTTTGCCAGAACAAATCATAACCTCTAGGGAAAATATGAAAGAGAATAAATGTCCTACAACAAAGTCAGCATATGTAACACCAATCAAGACAAGCTTCAGTTTCACTAGTGGTCCTTGCAAGCTCCAATAGAAGTCTTCACACACAATTACAGAGCCAACACACAAACAACAGCTTGTACAATACCTGCAGACTCAATACATAGTCTTATACAATTTCCATTCACAAACTTAGTTGGAACAGTGACTCATAGCACACTCTTCCATGGCCCAATGGCAATGTTATCTGGCCTGAGTGATATCATGATATTAATTATGGTGTTCTTGTTGATCAACAACCATATACAACATATACAAAAGGTTAACTGATGGGTTGAGTGGCATCAGTGTTGAATTAGGATGTAATTTGATGATACATTCACTCTTTGTTGGGTGGTTACAATCCTTGGTAGTCACCTGTGTTCCTGTTTTTACATCATCTGTGAGCAGTCACAGTTTTCATATGCTGCTGCTGTTTGCCCAGAATTCACCTATCCCTGATATACCCTTGCTACTGTTAAACAAAAACCTAGAGCAGATGTCACCTCAGAGGCAAAGTGTCCCCATCTTTCTGGCTCCGACACTCATTTCACAGTGAAACAATGTTAAATCCTGACCATGTCACATGGCAACCACAACTACATTATCACAAATTATGTCACATCTGGCCGATCATTTCTACTAGTGAGAGATGGTGCAACCTTTGAGTATACTGCTGTCTCTAATTTTTGAACATTTCAATGATTTTATATATATATATATATATATATATATATATATATATAAAAAAACAGGCAAGGTTTGTTTTGAGAATTTTTTTTAGATAACAGATATTTGGTTGTCAAATATTGTTAGAGAAGAGTAAGTGAAGATTTTTAGCACATCAAGCAAAATTATTTCACTGTTTCTTTTTACAAAGTGAACTGTATTGATGGTCTTAGAAAGTTCACAAGATCAAACACCACATTTACATTTTTTTGATAAAGCCACAGTATGAAGTCATCATCTATGTATAACAGCCAAGTGTATAGTCTCAAAGGTGAAGTTCCGACAACCATTGTATTGAAGCATATCATAGAGATTTGCCATTATCAGTGACAATGGTAACTCTAGAGCCATACTTTCTTTCTGTCAATATATTTCAGAAACAAACTGTTTTCCTCAAACCACTGGCAGGTTTTCATCCATAGAGACTTTCATAATTTTGAAATTCACCATCTAGAGTGGAAGTATTTGAGTTCTTTATATATTGGAGGAGGACTTGCCTGTGAGAAGTTTAAAGAATCTATCTACATACTGTGATCAAATAATCCACAGAACAAGTATCAACATTAGTAGCTTATATGAATCATGAGGAAGGAACACGCAATGAATCTGTACATATTGCTTAAGCATAATTCAAAAGATGTGGGTAAAGTTGAACAAGAGGTCAGCACAAAAATCACAAGACAATCCCAATACAGCAAGCTGTATGTTCTCCTCCAAAACAAAATTTCACAACATACCAGAGTACAATAAACACTTGTGGGCAGTGGATGGGGTAGAAACAAAAAAAAAAATTAGTTTACACAAACCATACAGAAGTATAGAAAATCTAGCAAACACAGTTTAAGTTCTAAAATATTTTAAAATCTTAAGGAAAATAAGCAACTTCAAAATTCAGCAAATGATTTTTATTATAACACTGATGCATTATTATACATTTAATAGTAAGTAAAGAATTAGGAGGCACAGTGGAGTAATGGATAACTGGACATAGTTCTATAGTCTTGAGTGGTAACCAGTCTAGGAGAAAGTAACTGAATTCAAAACCAGCCTGGAGAGGGTTAGACTCATCAGGCTATTTTGCCCAAGAAACACCACTTCTACTGCAGATGCAGTACACGTGGTGCCCTTACAACTCTGATGGGTTACATGATTCCCGATCACGCAAAAAAACTGACAACTCCATTTTAAAGACACAAGAAAAGAAATATACTTCTTAAACAAGATATTAGAGAAGCTGATTAGTGCCTAAAAAGAGAGAAGTGCAATTATAAATGGATCTATATGAAAAAAAAGACTAGGACCATGTGACTGTACAGTTATCTATGTAAATAAATGTGAATGTTAGTGTGTCACACTTCTTCAACTTTACTTCTATAGGCAGTAGCCCAACATATTCCATCTTGGAATCAGGCAGACTCCATGAGCAAATTAAAAACATTCCAGGCTGGATCCAGACCTACAATCCTAAAATTCTGGATTCCCAAGTTATCATTACTATGACTGTTTTCAGCAATTTTTTTAATGTTTTTTGCAACAAATTTTTTTGTACAATAACAATTATTATATTATCATAATAATTGAAATTAATTGCAAAATCCAGCAAAAGTCACCATGAAATAAAAATAATTGTTTTTACAGAAAGTAAAGACCTAAATCAAACTGTCTTTAAATGAATTGGTGGCAGAAGAATTATTGTTGAACTTTTAAAAAGGTAAACTTAAATATTAATGCAATACTTAAATGCAGCAATCAATTTGGTGTTCTTTTATAGTTTACTGTTGCCTATCGCAAACAGCAGAGCCAAGGCTGCAAGGTGAGGAAAAGAAAGTCCCATGTAAATGAATACCCAGATCAAACGGCAGCCAGGAAAGTTTCCAATGCTGAGAATGTGCAAAGATTTAGGGACTCTCAAACAACCTGAAGGCCCAATCAAGAGCCCTTCACAGGAGCTATCTTAAATGCCACCCGATAGAGTGGCTTTTAAGGTAGTTTGCAATATAAGCTGAATATTTATGATACCAAATAGTCATGGTAAGTACAAATTACAAGTGCAGATAAGGAAAATACTGAAAAGTAATTTTATCAGTTTCCCCACCAATCTGACTAGATTTTGGAAAAAAATAAAAATAAAAATTATATATATATATATATATATATATATATATATATATATATATTAAGAGATTAGTCAACCACACTACCTTGGTTCCAACCTTTTGGTATCTTCAGGCAATCTGGGCTAAATAATTTCCTTTATCATTTAAAAATAAATAAATAAATGCATAATGCAAAGTGTGATAGATAGATAGATAGATAGATAGATAGATAGATAGATAGATAGATTAACCAGCATATCGACCTTTGTTGGGCCATTTAATGCTGAAAAAGGTTGTTTTTTTTCTCTTTTTCTTTTTTTCAAAAACGTATAGTTGGTAATATTGTTTTTCAAAAAAGTATAGCTGGTAATTTTGTTTTTCAAAAAAGTATAGCTGGTAATATTATTTTTCCAAAAAAGTATAGCTGGTAATAATATTTTTTCAAAAACGTATAGCTGGTAATAATATTCCTTCAAAACGAAATGTGCTGGAAAAGACCTGGAAGTTCACTATTTGCCTATAGCTGGGACCCCAACAGGTGCTACCACCCCGAGTCAGGGTGGACCTGGGAACACCAGCAATTAAGAGGTGGTTCCACGCTTCCTCAAAATCTCCTGATCGGAGGCATTGCTGTTGGATGCAGTTTAACGTTGTACCCAGGATGAAAGTGTAATAGAAGGGAAGGAGAAAAGCAAAGTTATTGAAATCAACCTCCTCCCTCTGATACAATTTCAGTAACCTTGCTTTTCTACTTCCCTTCTATTACACTGTGTGCTGTGCATTTATTCATTTATTTTTAAATAATAAATATTTAAAAATAAATGAATAAATGCACAACGCAAAGGAAATTAATTAGTTAGGAAATTATTTAGCCCGGATCGCCTGAAGATACCAAAAGGTTGAAACCAAGGTAGTGTGATTGGCTGATCTAATTTTTTCAAATTTAAAAGCTCTGCATGTTAAATTTTTTTTTTTTTCTTTATACATGTACTGAGCACTTGTTAATACTAGTTTCCTGGTCTAATTCAACTCTGACCAATTTTATTTTTTATAATATATATATATATATATATTAGTTAGGTAGTCTTGTTACTGTGAGATGACTTATTAAACAGGTCAATGTCTGGTCTTTAGCCCCATCCCTTACTCTTAACTATTTAAAAAAATAGTTCCAAAATTATTCCTATCTCTCTCTCTTCCTTCTCTATTTTCAACCATATCTGTCGTACTCCTCCACCTCTCTCTATCACCTTACATCAACTTAAAACTACCCCTCAAAAGTTTATAAAAATAATACATAAATTTAAAACCATCTTTTATGCTTGAAAATGTGATCTGAAGAACCAGGAAAAAAACACCTTCCTGGGGAAATAAAATATATAATCAATGGACCCTTAAGGTTGTCTATTTTCTAATTTTAATTAAATAATATTATATATATATATATATATATATATATATATATATATATATATATATATATATATATATATCTCACACACACACACACAACTAAATAGTTATCAGGTTGGAACAAAAGTTGTCTGTGTCTTTTGAGATGAAAATGTTAAACAAAATTTATTAAACTATTGCCTCTTTATGGTATTCAGTAATTTATATATCTTTTTCTTTCGGGTTATAAGAATATTATTCATGATATAGTTTGAAACCTGCCTCCATGTTCATTCCAACTAAAGAACACATTAGATGTGTTGTTATTTATGAGTTTCAAAAAGTTGTCACTGCAAGTGCAGCAACAAAATCCATGGCCTAAGGTTAACATCAAGTGAAGAAGTTCAACATTAGTCTATTTTAAATCAAAACCTAAAGAATTTTACAAACATGGAATCTATAAACTTGTTGGCAGATGGAATGAGGTTCTAGGAAGCAATTGAGGTTATATTGAAGATTAAATATTTCTATAATCATTAATATTTTCATTTGTAATATAGACAGCAAAATCAATTTCATTCCAATCTGATACTTTGCATGTGTTGACTAAAAATGAATAAAATGAAAGAGAAAATTTAACAAAATATAATATGTGAAGAGAATGGGAGTTTTGTGAGAATTTCATTAAACTTCAATTTTTTTATGTGGCTTTTGTTTTCACTAAAAGAGATGAGAATTTCTATGTGACATGCTAAAAAACATTAGATCCAATCTTCATTGAGAGAAAGAGAAAATAAGCAAAGATTTCTTTTGTCATCTGGTCATTCACAAAACAACTTTTAATCTCTTTAATTTAGACAATTTTGAAGTATAAACAAAATATTTTGAAAAGTATTTTGGATATTACAAGAAAAAAATGCCTTTTATAAAAAAAGTTTTCTCTTGATTTGATTAACTTGCAAACTACAAACAAAAAAGTTTTTTATGATAAAGCAGAATATTGGCAAATAACTTCTTTCATATTGACAAATTCATGCATACAAGGTCATCATTTTTACTTATAGAAAATATCAATTTTCACCTTATCCGAAAAGGAACTATAACTAAATCAAATTCTACATTTCTTATCAATATGAATAACAACAATGAATAATTTCTTAAAGTTGTCTTGTTCTATTTAAAACTATGTGAATCTTATGTTTCTTTAATGATGCAAATGCTGGCAATCACTAAAATAATGAATGATTTTATGTTTCCTCAAGATCTACACCAAAATTCACATCTTCAAATCTTGCCCATTCAATATGAGATTTTTTCAGCTACTTTTGCCACAAAGAGAGACAAGTTCAAAACATGTTTCGTACATTGCAATAGAAGGAGTGTGTGCATGTGCCAACGGCAGGCAACATAATCCTTGGTTGAGACGTCTGTTCATAATATTAAACATGCTCACACAAAAACCATGCCTCCTACATCCACCCTTTGCCTGGCTCTTCAAAACTGACATGCCATATTGCACCTTGTCGATTGTCACATCCGCTTCCTCTTTTCTACAACAGTCAATAAGGCCCCAACAGATCTTCAAGCCCTGTTTAACTCAGACGCCATAGGTGCCCCACTTTTACATTTGACTGGGCGGCTATACATGCAATTGGCTTCATAAAACTCAGCATTGTTTGCACAATCCTCTTCTGTCATTGATTCATGCCAATAATATCTGAGTCACTTATATATCCAAAGCAATTTCATTTAACAAACTATGTATGATAAAACTTATTATCAGAACATGGCCGATACCAACATTCCTCAATAAAAAAATAAAAAAATGTAACAAAAATGAAAACCACAAATATAACAAATCAGAGTAAGTGCATATGGAATTCAAAATTTATCCACAAAAGAAAAAGTATATTAACTGTAGAATTTAAAAAGCAATCAGAATATAATTTTAAAAAAATAACACCAATTATTGTCATTTTTAATAGTATCTTACTCATTGTTTTAGCTTTAATTTGCAAATAAATGGGAAAACTTAATTAAACATTTACAAATCAATGTTTGCCTTCATGTGCATTACTCATTGTAAAGCTTGGAAACAAGTTTGAGTAAATATTAAATTTATTGCAAGACAAAGAAATGCTTCAAAATTCAAAATGGAATCTTTTTAATAAATAACAAAGGAAACATTGTAAAACCAGTGGTAATAATGGTATGATGACTTGTCAGCTATATAATGTCAAAAAATGCAGTGTAAAAATAGAAGTTAGTCTAACCATTTAATCTTGCTTTTTAAATTGCAATATAGAAACATTTTAAGAGAATAACTACAAATCTGATTCTTTTACTGTATCTTCTTCTGAAGACAGTCTTTTGATTTTAACTTTATTGGTGAGGTTGATTAACACGTTTTTTATACTTAAATTGAGCCAAATAAGAAACAAAAGCAAATAATGAAATCCTTCAAACATCAGGTTCTGATTAGCACAAGAAGGAGATCAAAAGATTTTCCTGGGAGCAAAAGCCTCAAGTAAACATGCAAACATCATAATTAACAAGTGATATTAAAGATTTTAGAATTAAGATAATTTTGTAACATTGAAATGAATTTATTATTTATAATAAAATCTTGAATATGAAGGAAAATCAGTTCTTACAGAATGAAAAGAAATATGTCTAGTAAAAGTTTTAGTGAACAAAGAAATTTTGTTGAATAATTGTGAAGATTTGAATTGTTTAGATGCAGAGGACCAGGTTTGTATAAAATTAGAAATAAGAAGAAATATACTGTTGAGGTAGCAAGAAAAAATCATTGCATCAATTAAAAGAGAGGAAATCTTCAATTATTATTTTTGAAAATTAAGATCTATATCCAATATAGACTCAACAAAACAAAAAACAATGTAAAATATCTAGAAGTCTAAGAGAGAGGAAAAGCAAGTAGCAAGAAAAAGAGTAAAAATAAGAAGTTTATCCATTAAAATATGAAATGAATTGGACAAAGGCAAAAAGAACAGAATAATTTTTGTGAGAAAAACATAAAACAAAATGCAAGTGTTTATCAGACTCAGTTTTGTTGGAGTAAATGTGTTAGCAGGACAAAATCTGTGCTTGTACAAGATTTAGTAATATAGAAAATACTACACAAGTAAAATTTTTATATATTTCTAATTAGACCTAGTATAAAATTATGATTTAAATCTGTTCTTTTCAAAATTACTTATTAGTAAAAGAAGGTTTGACAAATTCAAATATCTAAAGAAATAAAGCTGAAAAAACAAGAGTTTAATAATTTCTCTCATTTACATTCAACATGAAATGTAAGTAGACATTTTTTCTCAAATGAATCCATGCAGAAATCAAGGTTAACTAATGCAAATTTACTCATTCATAAATCTAATTTCAGTATACCCTGCCTAGCATTTGCATAGACACAATTATAACTTGTTTCAATGCAGAAATGAAGATTCACAAAATAGACAATACAAAAAAAAAAAAAAAATGGTGTACTAATTAAAAGGTATTTACAGCAATTAGGCAAACTAGTAAACACATTTTACACCCTCAGAACTTATCTTCACCAAATCTTTGTGTGTGTGCCCAAAAGTGATATCTCCTAAAAACATAAGTTGGCCAAATAAAACAAAAGGCACCAATATTTTGATGACAATATATTGTATACATAATGAAAATATATAGAAGAGATTTTTACAAATTACACACAATCAAATAAAACATTTTGATTTCATTTTTAATTGTTTAAAAATGTTTTAGATGCTCTTTCTTAAATAAATATATTAATCTCCACAATTTTCAATTTTATTTAAGTTTAACCCTACTTCAAATTAATACAATAATTTATATTTGTAGGAAATGTTTCCATTTGTATATTCAAAGTTGGTTTGGTTTATAAAGTTTCAATTTTAAAATCACTACAAATGATAAAAAGCTCATTAATAAAGAATTAATAATCATATATTTTTTATTTATTTAAAATATGCAAATAAATTTCTGGTTTTTAAAAGAAAAAGTATTCAAATTTTCAATGATTAAGATACTAAACTGAATTCTTTTAACTTTAAGAATAAAAATGGCTATTGTACATTTTAAGTCTTTTTGCTGCATACAGCAACAAAGTGACCTATATTCAGCTTACATAAGAGAAAACTTAATATCTAATTCTATTACAGATTCAGAATTAATTCAAAGATGAAAGTTAAAGTATAATTACTGAAACTAACTTTTTATTGTTTAATCCACATTGTAAATATCATTATACTTGCTGCCATCAAATTTTAAATAGGTTATATATTACAATAAGCTCATTACATAAGCAATCAAGTAGTTGCAAATGAAGCAAAATTAAAACTCAAAGAAATAAGCATAAAGTGGGAAAAAAAAACAAAGATGATATGAGAAAATTAATTTTACTTTTTTCTGTAGTACTTTAAAAAATTTTCAGATATTTCCATTGTGTTCTTTATTGCTTAATCTTTCAATTATTCATGCATTTCGATTACAGTTTATTATAGATTTTCTTGGTGGTAGAGATTCATTCAGAAAATTCTTATTAAATATTTTAATATAATCTTAAGCACATTGGAAATATTTACAACTCATTATTCTTAAGCATAATAAACTATAATAAAAATGCTTTCATCTGAAAATGAACACAGAGACAATATGTTCAGTAATCCCGAGAAAATTTGGTAAACAATCTTAACTAACAAAGAGTAGTTATCATTGAAAGAAAAATTGATTTCTACAGATGATCACAAAGGTAGTTTTTTCAAATGCAGAGTTCTAAATTTGTGTTCATAACTTCATAAGATTCATAAAGGCCAATTTCATTTTACTTTGTATTATTCTTATTAGATGAAGTAATAAGTGTTGAGATACTTACTTTGTTGGGTACTCGAGTTGACCATCTGGATCTGGGTTAAGGTCAAATTCTTGATCTGGTTCAGTTGAAACATCATCGAATGTCATGGATGGACGGTTTTTGTATCTGATAAAAGAATACAATTATGAACCTATATATATATATATATATATATATATATATATATATATATATATATATGTGTGTGTGTGTGTGTGTGTGCGCGCGCACAATTTTAATCTCTTCTAAAACAAAAAAATGAAAAATAGCTTTCATGGCAGTAAAGAATTTTCAAAAATTATTTCACAAACCTGAAATGTAGATGTTTTTAAGAATCAGATACTAAAAATTTTCAAATGAGAGGTCTGATATTATCCAAGTAATCTAAAAATCAAGCAAAATGAGTTACAATGTTCATTAAAAGTAAAAAATAAAAGTTAAAAGTAAAAATATGTCACATACATACACACATACATACTTGATATATTATAATAATAAAAGGTTAAAAAAAAAAAAATATTTACAGGACATTTACTTACAATTTCATTTTTGAAGGATCCATTCCTTCTCCTCCTCCAATTACAATAATCCCTTTTAACTTGACATGACCTGTAAAACTGAAATTTAAAAAGAAAGTATAACTATGCTTGTTGTGGAGTAAATAACAGACTCCCAGTAACACAAATGAACTAGACAAGATGCCTTAAATAAAGAACTCCAAGTGAGTCAGGGTAGTCTATTAGATTTAGTCAGGAGAATTTCTAACAAACATCACTGTGAGCAGCCTAAGCAAGACATAATAATATAACCACTTGGAGTCATTTATAACAGTGGCAACAAAGGACTGACACTCATGCAAGTAGGAAAAAAGTACTTTTTTTTTTTTTGCTTCAGCAAATTGGTTTAATTTTTTCTCTTTGGTGCCTGTAAAAAAGAAAAAGAGAAAGAGAAAGAGGAAAGAAAGAAAGGAGATATTCTACAAATATAGTAGAATTATTAGCTCAAGTGATAAAAATATAACAATAACAGCAGTTGTTGGAATTCCAGAAGCAACAAAATTTAATTGAAATAATACAGAAGAAAATGGAAAATCCCTCAAGTTCTTTCACTCACAACATGGTGGCAAATGCCATATCTGAATTCACATACAATTCATATGATGATATTTTGGAAGATACAAGCAAATTTTCAGAAAAGAATGCAGTGACTGGGAAGACAAGAAAAAAAAAAAAAGACTTTTGTTGAGAAAGTTAGCACTGTTAGATCATGAAAAATACTGTAATTTTGTACTACTGGAAAAGACAGGTGAAATTTGTTTTGAAAAAACAGTAAATATTCTGACTAAAATTTTTAATGAGAAAAGCTTGTTATTCAATATTCATTGAAAGTGTATGAATCTGACAAAAAAAAAGATGCAGAAATGTGCAAAAATTCTAAAAAACTGAATCAAAAACTAACACTACAAGAAATATTGGACAAATGTCAGAGAATCATAAATCTGAGACATGATATGGAAGAAAGTGAAGAAAAAGAATAATAAAACATACAAACAAGCTAAAGAAAAATCTGAAAAAAGAAAAATTAATTCATGTTTCAGATGTAGAAGGTTACATCTCGGAGTTGACTGTCCCTTTTAGAATTCAAAGTGCTACAAGTGTAGAAAAGTAGCACATAAAATGTAACACTGTAAAACTAAATCAAAGAAAAGTTCTCATTTGCAACAGAAAAAATAATTACAGAAAACCAAAGAAAATTTGTGTACATGAAAATTAATAATGTGGATGTAAAAATGCAACTAGACACTGGTAATGATATCACTATAATCAACGTAGTCACATAGAAAGCAAACGGAAAATTAAAAAGAACTTTGAAAATTGCACACGGCATGTTGGGTGAGAAATTATTTTTTATTGGTGAAATGACTTAAAACATCTCATTTCATAACAAATGTGTAAAAACTAAGCCTTATGTGTTAAAAAATACTACAAACTTATTTGGTACTGACTGGTTAAAATTATTTGAGTTGTGGGATTTACCTATAAATATTTATTGTAAAAATGTAAGTGGACAAGCAACTAGTTTAAAAAAAAGAAGAAAGGGAAAATTTAAAGGAAGAATTGAAAAAATATTTTCTGGATGTTCTGTCAGATGAGTTGGGTCAGTATTCCAAAGTTAAAGAAAAGTGAAAAAAGCATCGACATCAGTGTTTAAACCAAAAAATAGTGTGCCATTCACAGCATTGGACAAAGTCAACGAAGAATTAGACAGATTTGAAAAAACAAGTGTAATTGAAAAGACTGACCATTCAAAATGGGCAGCACCAGCAGTGTATATGTAAAGAAAAAAAATAATAAAATTCATGTTTGTGCTGATTTTTCAACAGGGTTAAGCAAATATTTAGAACTCCATAACTACCCATTACCAAGTCCAAAGGAAATTTTGCGAATTTAAACAATAGAAAAATCTTTTCAAAGCTCAATCTTTCTGAGGCATATTTGAAAATACAGGTTGAAGAAGAATGTTCAGAGCTAATAACTATAAATAAAGCACAAGGGATTGTATAAGTTCAACTGACTTTCTTTTGTGATAAATGTAGCTCCAGCAAGCTATGGATATTATGATTTGCAGATTATAATTTTGTGGTTGCTTATCTGGATGATATATTAATTAAAAATGTATCTAAGCAACAACATATCAGGCATGTAAAAAGATTTGAAAAAATATATGAGTACAGGTTCAAACTCAGTGAGGAAAAGTGTGAATTGTTTTTGCCTAAAATCAAGTACCTAGAACAAATCATTGACAAAAATGCTCATCAACCAGATCCGTCAAGGACAAATGCAATTAAGAATATGCCTCCTCCAACAAACATTACTAGGTTATAAGCATTTCTAGGGCTAGCAAATTATTATCAAGTTCATATACTTAATATACAGAATTTCAGTGCTCCACTGAACAATTTGCTTAAAAAAGATGTAAAGTGGAACTGGACTGATAAGTATTAGAAGGCGTTTGAAAAAAAATCAAGAAAATACTAATGTCAGACTTATCATTAGTGCACTACGATCCAAAAGCAGAAATCATTTTGGCTTCAGAAGCTAGTGACTATGGTATAGGAGCAGTAATTCTACATAAATATGATGATGGTATCATGAAAGCCATTGCACATGCTTCATGTTCATTAGTACCGACAGAAAAATCTACAGCCGTATTGAAAAAGATACATTAGCAATAACATTTACAGTGAAAAAATTTCAAAAATTTATACATGGAAGGAATTTTCATTTGCAGACAGGCCATCAATCTCTATTATCAATTTATGGTTCAATAAAAGGAATTCTTATGCATACAGCGAATAGATTACAGCGCTAGAATACAACTTATTGAATTACGATTTCAGGATGGAATACCAACCCTCCCAAAATTTAGGACATGCTGATGGTTTACCAAGATTGACACCAAAAAAATACTGAACCGTTTCAGGACAATGTTATTGCAGCATTATAAAGTGAAATAGAAATTAAAAATATATTATGCAATCAGGATACAAACTACCAGTTACCCTGGAAGAAATAAAAGTAAAAGTCGAACAAGACATATTTATTTCAAAAATAAAAAAAATGACTGATTAAATAGATAGATAATTTTTATTAGAATGCAATCCAGACATGAACACTTGCTATGTGATGGCGTACTGATGTTTGCACAAAGCGTGGTAATAGCTAGCATATTACAAAAGCAAATATTAAATGAATTTCATAGTGGACATTCAGGAATTTCAAGCATACTGAATCAAAATGGATCAAAACATTGAAAAATAAGTAGAAGCCTACAGAGGTTGTGCTCTGGCAGCAAAATCACCTACTACAAAATTACAACCTTGGCCAAAGACAGATACTCTGTGGTTCAGACTGCACTTGAAAAAGCAATTAATGAAAAAGTCAGCAAAGAAACATGACAAAAATTCTTGAGAGTATACCAGGTAACGCCAAATTCCAATACACCATCAGGCATGTCACCAGCAAAATTGATGTTCACAAGAAAAATTAAATCTGTGTTCGACAAGTTGTTACCAGGTCAAAAAAAGAACAAGAACAGATAACAAAAAAGACACCAAATTTTTAAAAATTGGCAAAAAAATGTTTTTCAGAGTATATAAAAATGGAAAAGAAATGTGGGAAGACAGCACAATAAGGTCACAAATTAGAAGAATGATATATATGGGAACACAAAAGGCATTAGAATCAGTTCAAGAAGAGGTTTACTGAAGAAAGGCCCACAAGAAAGAAAGAAAGAATGTATGCAAGTACTGTATAATAATTTTGATGTACCAACACCACTGGTACATCATTTGTTGAAGATACAAGTATGATTACCAGAAAGAGGAAACATACAGAAAAACAAGAGGTTGACCCAAAACAAAAGAAATGTAAAGTCAGTAATCAAGTTGGCTTGATTGAAGATATTTGATATATAAAAACAGCAATTTACAACTCGAAAATATGTAAACAGCATAAAATTATAAATTACTACAAAATATGCCTGGCTATGAAATTGGAATATGGAGACATTACCCCTAGTTATGGAATTCAGCTGGAAAAATCCAAAGATTCTTTAATAATTGGTTCAAGAGAATAGTATGGATCTACCAATTTCTACCATCAGAAACATTGATCTGTAACAAAGAAGCCAACAAATGTCCTCAGTAGATGATATCAGATAGAAGTGTAGATGAATAAATACATGCACTTTGATGGTCAGTAATCACAAACATTGCATGAAAGTGATAAAAAGGCAAAATAAAATATGCCAGTCATGGTGTTATACTAAGGTACATAGAAACTGGAGAGAATTAGAAATCTTTTTGCACGCTGATCAAGCAGTTTCACTTTATCCAGAAAAACAGAAAAGGTCATATGAGACAGCATCTTTTATCCATATAAAAAAAAGATACAATTGCCACAAATTATCATTAAAGAAAAAACAAAATATAATGAACAATATTCATAAAAGAAAAAGAAAATAAAATAAATAAAAAATAACCTTAAATGGAAAACAACCACTTTCATCATATTTCTTTTTTAATTCAACTATTTACCAATGTTAGCCAATTATTATTGATAACAATAACAAGGTACAGAGTTAGTAGCTGTGTATTAAAATGTCATGTAATTCAACTAGCCTTTTTTAACTAGGCCAAGGTGGTCTAGGCTAGAGACATAAAAAAATACAAATATTACTAAAATTAAATATCAAACCATTAACAAACTTATATCAAAGAGAGAAATAGCCAGCAACTACTGAGACTGGATGTTGATTAAACACTAAAATCATAAAACAAATTCTGTTCAGAGTGAATCATTGCAAATCACAATCTACTTTTGGCATTATTTGTAAAGTGACAACAAAAACAGAAAATAAAAAATCATTCAAAATGGACAAGATTTTATAACTTTACAATAATTAACACCAATGCTGACAAAAGTGGTTACTAAGGAAAAGTTTTGTTTTTGTTTACATTGTCAGCTACCAAAAAATCATCAATAATTATTTTTTCTCTTTTAAGTACAGCATCTGATGTTCAATATCAAATCTTCATTGCTTAGTTTCACACATTCCAAAAATAACACACACTAGAATACGTTTCAAAATTTGATTTAAAATCAGAATTATAATTGCCAGAATATTTTTTTATCTGAAATGTCAAAGTGGTTTTATAGCACACCGATTCATAGTGTTTTTTTTTTAATATTCAGGATTTAGAAATGTTAAAAACCAGTGGCATATTAAAGAGAAGTTAACAGCTGCTACTTTTGCTTAAAGCAAGATTAGAACACAGCTTTGCAGCAACTAACCTCTTTAAATAAAAATAAAAACCATTCCAACAATAATACCAAAAACTCCTTGTAGGTAAATTAGATATTTTTGAAACAGGCTTACAAAAGTTCAGATTTATTTTTTCTATTGATTACAATTCTGGAAATATTTACATTATGATAAACCTATAACAAATCAATTCAACGATAAGCCTTTCAAATTAAGACTATGCTCATATTTAAAGCCAAAACTTTTCATAAAGTCATAGAGTTTTAATTATATGAATTTTGAGAAATAAAAAATGAATGCTGAATGTTTTGTAAACCTATTTTTTATTTAACTTTCAAAATATTAAATTGTTAAATGTTAGAAAATTTGTATAAATTTGTTGTAATTAATAAATGCATGCAATAAAAACGAGATTCATTTTTACATCAACTAAGATGATGATTATTATCATTGCAAAGAAAGGATATAAAGGTGGATCAGTAAATTTGTTACAGAATTTTGATCTGAAATTTTGTAGTATAATGTTTGATATTTTCCCTAAATTAAGTACATTAACAAGGAAAAAAATTATCTTAAAAATAAATATTTGTTGTGTAAAATGTTTCTTTATTAGACATTACTGATGAACTTACATATTTCTATATATTATTTAATATAAATTTCAATAACTATTTTCATAAGAAAAAAGAATTCATCGTTACATTTTGTTTTTCATAATATTGCATATTCATGAATAACTATAATCAGTTTTCCACAATGAATGTTTTATTAAACAAAGTTACAGTTGCTTTAGATTAAACTTAAAAAGCAGCATTAAAAGATAAAAATATGTAAAAGATTGAAATTTCTCATTTTACTTTGCAAAGTACAAGATTGAAAATGTTGGTTCAATATCAATTAAACATTTCCCACTATAAAATGTTAACATTGAGATCAGGCATATGTTGTACATGGAAAAAAAGCATGCAAAACATTAAACTTATTGGGTTTCTATAGCTGATCAGTTTTTTCACGTATTACTTTACCAATTTTTATAGTTTGTCAACACAATTCATGAAAGTGATATCAAATTGTTTCCTTGTTAAAATTTGAAAAAAAAATTTAGAAAGAGATTCACAAATTAAAAACTTCCTTCAATTAAAAAGAAAAAGAATTGCATAAAAGGGTTGTTTTATCCAATCTAATACATTTCCAAAATTGAAAAACATTTCTATTTCAGGGTCACAAAGAAAAATTTGAAGAAAAAAAAAAAAAATATCAAAGAAAACATGATTGAATACCTTTTTAATACCTCAAATATGACAAAATTAATAACTGATATATTTGTTGGACAAATATTAGAATTGAGATTGAGAATTAGATTGAAGATTCAGACAAAAGAGTATAAGATATCTATTAATCATTGGAATATACTTTAGTTATTACTATTTTTATTTGATATATACACCTTGATAATATTTCCTAATTAAATAAATACATTAAGAAATGTATAAAGATATTTTAAAAGAATTCCAATTACATTAAAAATGACCAAACCTTAAAAAGTGTTCTGTTTCTTGAATTATACTTTAACAGATTTCTTGTTATTTTGAGTAGTAGCAGGAGTGGTTCATATATTATGTTAATGTTACCAATGTTAACATTTCATACAATTATTTTATTTTTTATTTTTTTTTAACTAGAAAGCCATCATAATGGAATTTTTAATAATGCAAAAAAGAATGAGCATAATCTAAAACAGGAAAGAGCATTGAAGAAGCCTTCCAGGCAGATACAAGAGATGTTGCTTTTCTTCTTTACACACTTGGCATGACTCTTGGAATTCAAATGCCAGCACCAAGAGTCATGAACTGGTGCAGGCAGAGAATGCATTCTGATTATCTGATTATTCCTTTATCTTATACTCATTCCAATCCTTACATCTTCTGAATAAAGACTAATGATAATTAAGCAAAGAGGTGATACACAGATTTTAATTAGTCATATTCAAAATAGCTTTATATATGCAAAAGTTTTCAAGAAGGGTTTCTGAAAAGATGACAATTGCCTACTGGACATCCTTCCATCTATTTACATCTAGAATTAAGGTGAAAAAAAAAACACTTTTTTTTTTCAATAAATTTGTCATCAAACTTTATTATAAGTCAGGATAATTTTAAATTAATACAAAGATTCTTGAAAAATTTCACTGAAGCTGTTATCAGATTTTTTTCTACAAAATAACATTTCAAACAGTTCCAAAAATATTATAAGTCTTAATATTTGAAAACTATCTTTATAATTCAAGAAATGAATCTTGTATATCTCAATTCTGTTTCTGCGAGAAAATTATTCTTTTCAATATGTTCTCTTTGTTTCTCTCAAGAAATTATCAATATAATCATTAATAGAACAAATTATTTACTTTTTAACAAGTGGAAAGAAGATAACTATACATGCAATCTTCAATGTCTACCAATGGAGCTTGGATTCATCTTATAGAAATTATTTTGATTCTCTTATGACATTCCTGAACAGACAATATTATTAGATAATGAAACAAAATTACCATTTGAAAATCTGTAAGAAAAGAAAAAAAAGCTCTTATGAAATAAGTATTTCTCATGAGGAGGAATGCTTTTTCAATAAAAAGATTGATTTCAATTGGCAAAGCAAGTATTATTACAAACAGAATTTTCCTTAATAGGTTTTTTTATCAAATTATTAACAAGTAACAATATTATTTACTTCCTTATTCCTTACTTGGTTGGTTTCATGTAAATTCTCAATCATTAGTTTTCTTTTTAAATATTTTTCAGCATTATAAATAGTATCTAATTTACCTCTTTCATGTACATACATACATATATATATATATATATATATATATATATATGGATGTGCAGGTGCTGTAATGGTTAGGGGTTTGGAATAAGAACTCGGCAATAGAAGTAGATAGGTTGGCCTATTGTCCAGTTCACACTCCCCCTCCATCTTTTGACAAAGTGTAAGGGTTTATCACTTTCCTGTTTAGGATTGGGTTTCTGGTTCCTTCTAAAGTCTTTTCATTCTCTTTCACTCCCAGTAGAGCCTCACATCTTAGTAGCATTATTGCCTTGCATGCAGTGAATTGATTAAAGAAAACAAAATTCTATTCATGTTCATTACATTCACTTTTGTGCAAATACTATTGGGAAAAATATGAATCCATGTTTTCTCCCCCAACTATGGGTTAACTAGTAGGGGAAACCTGGGCTCTTTAGCCTTGGTTGGAAACCAGTCTAGAAGAAAGACACCTTTGAATTCAAAACCAAAAGAGGGCCTTTTGTTGACTTCAGGACACACTACATGCACTAATTCTCTGTACTCACTTCTTTCAAAAAAGTGCAGATAGTTCAATACAAATTTTCACTCATATGTCAAAAAGTTCATGTATTCACACACACACACACACACACACACACACATTATATATATATTATATATTCTTCATTAAGACAAATAGAGTTTTCCAGTCACTGGTGTGTTTGTCTAAAAATAAATACATCTAAATTCACCTTCATCCCTGCCGTGCGCTAATGGCTTAGAGATAAAATCTAAGACTGATAGGCAAATCAATCGGGTTTCGACCTTGGCTTGAGGCAATTGGATATCTAGCCAAACTGATCAGCTGTGAAACAGTCTGTCTGTGGATGACAATATATATATATATACACATGCTCCTGAAAAAAATATTTCAGTTTAGCTGTTCGAGGAGAAAAGTGAATTTGTAAACAGTGACTTTTACTGCTGCTGATGCAAGATTCTTCTTTAAGATGAATCTAGTTATCTGGTCACTGGCATGTTTGTCTAAAAATAAATACATCTAAATTCATCTTCATCCCTGCCATGTGCCAATAGCATAGAGGTAAAATCTCACTGCTACCAAATCAGTCAGATTTCGATCCCAGCTTGAGGCAATCGGATGTCTAGCCACACTGATGAGCTGTGAAAAACCAAACATGTCTGTGGATGAGATTATATATATATATATATATATATATATATATATATATATATATATATATATATATATATATATATATACACACACACATACATACATTACATACTGTTGTATCACTAATTGTGGGACTTATATTAACCTCATTGAAATCACAATGTATAAATTTAAATCAGGACAAACATTTTTTTTGTAAAAAATCATTTTACCTGTTTATCAAAATCTAATAGATGCCATTAAATGTAAAAGATGCAACAAGTATTATATGAGGCAAACTAAACTCACCCTCAGAAACCGAATGACAATCCATCGCCAACAAATACAAGACCCTACCACACAGTGAATATTTTGACTTATGTGCAACAAATAAGTCCCCTAAATTCCAAGTCTTTTTAGACAATACCAAACATGTATAAAGAAATTATATTTATTCAAAAATACAAACCATGAACAAACTCGTACATTTACCAAGGACTATCCAGACACATAAGATCCCTATCCATTTTACTAATGGAATCATTATTATTACTTTTATTATTATCACTATGATTAAGGCAATAAACCACTATCCCTGCACATGCCCTAATAAAAATTCAGGATAGATTGAAAACAATAATAGTAATAATAACGATGATGGTGGCATAATAAACAAATATTGTACATGATTGTCTATAAATGTGTTACAGTTCAGTAACACATTTATAGACAATCATGTACAATTCTTGTTTATTATGTCATCATTATTATTACTAATATTGCTCTCACTTTATCCTGTACATTCCAACAGAGTAGGAAATACTAAAACCATTTCCACACACAGACACAAATACATTGAACATTTTGAGATTGCCACTAAGGTCCAAAAAATAGAATTCCTGACACTTGAACTACTTAACACTTTGTTGTCATTGACCATGCTCACAGAATTATGACACTCCAAATTTTGATAAAATTTTATGATCATCAATTTTAGGCATAAAAATTACTATGCCTGATCACCTAATTATAATCAGTCAATCAGGTTGCATAGTAAACTGAACTCACCATTTTTTTTTTTTTTGCATAAAACAGAAATTCTCCAACTCCAATTAGATGTGAAACTTATGCCATAACCACACATCTCTCCATCTCAATTTAACTTTTGAAAATCATAAAACTGTGAAACTGATAAAGTTACTTTAAATATTCTTAAGACTACAGTTGCTACAACTCTTCTTTCCATATATGTGTGTGTGTGTGTGTGTGTGTGTGTGTGTGTGTGTATAAAATTTCAGATATAACTAAAATATATTGGTAAAAGGACAAGAATAAAGACAAAAGGAAAACTTAGCTGACACATTTTGTCCTCTGAGGGAGTTCAATGTAAAGATTTTATTTAGTAACAAGTATTTATAAACAAAAGTAAAAAT
Source organism: Acanthosepion esculentum (assembly GCA_964036315.1). Lineage (NCBI taxonomy): Eukaryota > Metazoa > Mollusca > Cephalopoda > Sepiida > Sepiidae > Acanthosepion > Acanthosepion esculentum. The sequence goes on from OZ038476.1 coordinate 96,496,779, forward strand.
GTCATTAGTTTTTCAAAATTTTTAAATTTAAGAATGCTCATAAATATACATCAGTCTAAGTGAAAACAGAAATAAATTCAACCACAACTTTGATCTAAAGAATGCCACACTTACTAAACATGAAAGTAAATTGCTTAAATGGAGAATTCTTGAGAGTGTTGCTATTGAAACTTAGCAAAATATGCACCCCAGATTTTTTCAAATGTCTCCTTTCTCAAAAGAAATACCTCTTTCTCAAACCAACAGACATGACTATAATTTTTTTAATTAAAAGAAAACAGTTAAATTCAAAATGTTCTTTTATTTAAAACATATATAATACATAAATTAATCAAAACCCTAAAGTAATATAAATGATAATTACATATTTAAACAAAAATAACAACAACAATATTTACTCACTTTTGTTTATTAAACATTAAATTACATCACTTAGCATCCTCCATAGTTTACCTTGACTTTTCAGTTAACCTGATGTATATGAGCGTTTATAAATACTTCTTGCAAAAATACTCTTCCTTGATGAAGTTCATCATAGGACAAAAAATTTCAACTAAGATAAGTTTTCCTTCTGTCTTTATTCATATATGTATGGAACTCATGCACATTACTAGCAATTTTTAACTTTTTGTAACTTTTTGAAAACTAATGAAGGGATATGCAGGATATTTTCATATATTATGTGAAATATCCTTATTTTTTATGTATAAACTATAGTAGATTAAATGTGATTCTTATAATGTGACAACAGTTTTAAGAATTTTACTAGATTTTCCAAGTTTCACATTATTAGCCAGGTTTAAGAAACTCTGATAGAACATTGAAATTGCAGAATGTGCACAAAGTTTAATAAGACAAATGATTTGAAGGAAAAATTGAAAACAGTGTCATTGTAATGACAACTAAGTAAAAAAAAAAACATTAATGTGAATTGTATTATACAAAGCTCCATATTCTGAAATTAGTTTTAGAAGGAAGTCATCACACTTTTTCAATATACAAGTCAGACCAACAAGTTGTTCAGGTGTGCATAACCATGACTGTTCTTGGGAAACATAGTAGAATGGTTTACTGTTGACTTCTCCATAGATTTGAATCAGTTATCCTAGATTGGTTGCCAGCTAGGGCTAAAGAGACACCCCACCTGCCCTGCTATTTCACTCATATCTTGTGACAGGGAAAGAAGAGATGGAAAGAGCCTTTCACAAAATGTGTTTCATGCAGTGTGAACAAAAACTGTTTAAAACAGAATTTCAATTCTGATTGCAGATTACATTTTCTGCAACTGCCAGCCCCCACCACAAATAAAACCATGCAGAAGTACCTCAGTTACCAAGCCATAATTTTACTATTTTCAACTGACTTGAAAAATATATAAAAGAAATGTAAAGCCCCAAAAGCTGAAAATAAACTTAAAAATGAATAAAATATTAAAAGACATGACTAAATGAAAAAGACAAACTAAAATGAAATCAGTAACCAACTATCATTAGATCATCTATGTCATATTCTTCACTATTTAGATGAAAAAAATGGTCATACATCAGATTTGTTTAATTGGTAAAAAAAGTTCTTATTTTAATCACATCGATTAAAATGGATGTGTTTTAAGCATTACATCTTTATGAACAAAAATGTAAATATTAAAATTTTATAATTATGTCAAAATAAAAATTCTTAATTTATAAATGTTGACTCTTAGAGAAATATCATACATAATTTTCATGTTTCAAATAAAATATTTAGTAGTAATAATAACCATTTTTAATGCTGAACTTTAACTGATTTAAGAGGAAATATGCCTATTTATCAATAGCTATGGGTTTTCAGTCGATCTCACTCTAATTTCCAGGATTTTTTATTTATTTTCAGTACCACACGACTGCCACAATTGTTCTGTATTTTATTTTTCATTTTCTCTTCCCAGATCTTCAACATATTTTCTTCTATTGCTTCAAGACAATATCTTCATTTTTTTTATTAGGAATATTAAAAAAATGATTAGGAAAATTGCTACTTTATAAACTTTCATAGTTATCTCTCTTGGACAAAATATCTGTAAGGGAATTTTTTTTTTCTAATTTAGTTTCTGATTCTCTCTATGCATAGAAAATAGACACACACACTCACATTTTACTCATTTATTCAACTTGCCTGGTAATTTTCTAATCTTCTAATTTTTACTAATGTGATTCCTTCTTCATCAAAAGTTCAAAATTTTCTAGCTGCTAGCCATTAGTTCTTTCAGTGAGGTGCTAAAACAATTGATGCTATTTTCTCTTACTTTCTCAGAATATTCAACATTACAGAGTGTTGTGCACAACTGTCATCTATCTGTGTCTGTGTGCGTTTCTAGACATACATGTGAAGCTTGTTTTCCATCTTTTTCATGAGAATGCAGATATGCACTTTCCTGCAGCACACACTTGATTAATGCCCACAGCTATAGCATCCTACTCTTTTTATTCACTGAGTTTCTTCAATTTTCTTGAATTTTTTTTCTTTTTCTTGACAATAACTTTTCCTTTGTTCTCTCTTTATGCACATCTATTAGAAAATATCATCATCTTTTAGATCTTCACCTTATATCATCAATGCCGGCCTTATTTCAAGGTTCGTCATCATTACTTTTGGAGATTATGTCACTTTAATTTCTATCCTTTTCCATCTCATTTCATCATTTACATGTCAGTTAATGTCACATTCATTTGTTTTCAACTTTATATGCAAATCTTTTGCTACTTTTTATCTCCCTTTTATCTTTTTCATGTCAGTTCCAAGAATATATGTCCAGCCATTATCATATTCACATGACATCTTTCTTTTAGTAATCTAATTAAAATGAATTTTTACATTTACCAGCATTACAAAATTAAAGTACTAATAATAAGTGTCAAACAAAACATCTTCAGTAGAAAGAGAGGGGAGGGAGGCACTTAACAGGTGAATTAGTGAAAATGTTAACATCCTTTGGCACTAAATAAAGTCTGAAACTTAAACATTTATGGAGAAAAAAAAAGATATTCAAGGATAAGGTGTATTCTTATTTACATGATAATTGTAAATACTAGCAAAAAATTAAATTTCAAGTTTAATACATAAATATCATGTAGAACACACACACACACACACATATATATATATTATATATATATATATATGAGGAATTAGAAAGATTATATTGATTCAGTTGCTAGGTTTGCTGCTAGGAAAGTTGGTTCACTGTGTTATGCTAGACAATTTTTCTTGCTAGACTATCTTACATATTTATAAGTCAACCATTCATCCTTGCTTTGAATATTGCTGTCACATATGGTTTGGTACTCCTGCTATATGTTTAGAGATTCTCAATAAAATACAAAGAAAGAATTTGCATTGTTATTGGTCTTGACCTGGCATCTTGGATTCAGTCACTTACCCCACCACCATAACATAGCTTCCTTGTACCTTTTTCTATAAATATTTTCATGATAATTGTTCTGATGAATTTTTCTCTAGGGTACATAGATTTTATGAATTTAAGCACATTACTGGATTGCTGGCAAGGTCTCATTTTACAGATGAAAATGCTAGATGGAACCATAAGTTCTATGCTAACTGTTTCTTCTGTTGCAATTTTCACTCTTGGAACTCTCTTCCAACTTCTTGCTTCCAACTCAAGTTTAAGCTTCAAAACTTTAAATGCAATGTCAATCATTATCTTCTGAAGTTTAATTCCTGTTCTTTTATTGTCGTCTCTCCTTAATATTATTTTTTGTCATATTTTCTATGAGATATATATGTGTATATATATATATATATATATATATATATATATATACACACACACACACACATACACACAACAATAGTTGAATTAAACACTGTGCTACAATTTAGCCTTGATAACACTTACTCAGATATACTTAAAATTTATTCCTACATTTACAACCAGGGAACATCCAGCATAGGGGGGGGTGACAGAAATACGAGTAGAAAAATTTATGGAAGGCACACTTTGTGATCAATCTCTTGATAAGAATTTGTGTTTTTAATTTAGAGGGTTATTATATTTATAAAGTTTCTTTAGCTAGAAAAAAAAATACCCCTGGTCTATCCCACACAGACATATGTCTGACAACACACCTATATAGCTCCAATTTAAACTACTTATATTGTAAGTTTTACTGTTTTTATTTAATATATTAAAATAATTGAATATGATAAAGTCAATCTTTTTAGATTTCAAATAATTCAAACATCATTGACTTTTATATAATGGATTTTTAATATGGAGCTATATAGTTTTAGTTATTTATTTTAAATTTTTTTTATTAAATCTTCATAAACTTTTAACTTGGCAAAAATGTGAGACAGTATATAATCTAAATACCTACAGGCAGAAAAGAATGGATTCAAATTCTGTTGTGATTCTGTTTTCTAATGAAACAATATCTGATCAGTAATATTTTGAATTCAATTTTCCATTTCAAATAGATAAATTCATTTACAGAACATTTATTTAGTAACCTTTATATTTTATGGAGATGAGGTTCAAAATCTTGTTTGTTTATTATTTAATTAGTATTTCTGTGTAAAATTATATACGAAATATTAACAGGAGTGTAGGAGATTTAAAATTTATTTTCTTTGCGACTGTTCCAATATAGATGTTATAACAGCATTTTCTCAATAGGAATGAAAAAATCATTAAGCAAAGATGTTTATATATTCATCTCATAAAATTTGGATATTTATTATTTTAAAAATTCTACATTAGAAAAAGCTAATCCAAACAAATTGTTCTTTCCTACATTGTTTGATAATTCTTTATTGTATAGGTCACAGAAAAGCTCATCAAATGCAAATATCAAATTTAGTTCCTAGTGTAATTACATAAGAATGTCAGTTCTTGAGAATTAAAAATATTTCCAATAAACATTTTAGACGTTTTTATTTGCTATTTTAGAAAAGATAAAATTCTGTTTATAAATTTATTAAAGTAATTTATATAATGATTAAAAGACAGATTTTAAGCTTTAGTTTGCAGTCTGGGAATAGAAAGAGGACATTTGGCCAAATAGTTTAAAAATTATGTTGACTTTGACTAAGACCTTCGTCTTTGTTGCTAAGAACTTTATTATGGATAACATAAAATTCTTAGCAACAAAGATGAAGGTTTTAGTCAAAGTATATCAAATTTCAAATAATGGAAAATAACAAAATGTAAGAACAATCAGCATTATTTAACAGGATTTATTATTTTTTAATACTTTTTAAACTGAATTTATTAATAATTAGCAATTATTTTCCAGATAAATATTCATGAAGTTACAGTATTAATGAAAAAATAATGAATAAAATGTATAAGTGATATGAAGGATAAAAAAACAAACATTGCCCAAAGAAGAAAGTATCAAAGGTTTAGATACATAAGCTGCAGGTGTATTTTGAGGGTTTGGCCTCAAGGAAAAAAGAATCACAGCTCAAACAATGAAGAGACTAATTCAAAGTCTTTGTTTATTAAATATTTTTACATCATTTTATAAGTAACAATTTTTCATTTTTACAAATATTTTTATTTATTTATTTATTGAAATTTGAATGTTTTAAAAAGGAAATAAAATAAAGAGTTTCATAATGAGTTAAGAAACTTACGGAATATTGAAAAGCAGTTCTTCATCAACATCACTGTCCACAAACTGCAAAAGAAAAAAAAACAAACTAGGATTTACTTTTTTGTACAACTACAAATTCATTAATATTTGTGTTAAAAACAATGCATTATTTGACACAATTAGACAATATTTAATTAGACATAAGTATGCAAAGGAAATTCAAATCATCAAAATATGTGAAAGTCAAGTAATGCTAAGCACAATTTGTTTTTATATTCAATATTTTCATAAAGCAATGTATTGAAAATAATCTTTACAATTATTTCTAATATGTGGCTTTATGAAAAGATTGAATGCAGACAGAATTCAAATTAAATTTACAATTCTTCAAAAGTTTGTGCTTCACAAAATAATATCACTTACAACTGAAGAAGGAACGGCTTGCATTTTTTATGTGAACCAAAGTTCATTGAAATAAGAGATCTTGACCTTCTTATTTATTTTAAGAGTGAAAGTTTCAATATTTTTGATCAGAATAATTATAAAAGTCCTTAGTAGTCCATTTGTAATTCATAATCAAACACTAAAACTGTAAAATATGCCTGTAAATAATACAATGAACATAAAATATTAAGACAAGCATTTTTTTTAAAAAAAAATGTTACAGTGACAAGTTAAAAAATGCCCTCCCAATTACAGAAAGAGAGAAACAAAATTTGTTGTACTTAGCAATATCACCACCCACAGTTATTGAGTGACTTACACTTTTCAGTAAGTTAAAACAATAATTATATGAGAGTTAACAAACAAGAAATATTTTTTAAAAAGTCAAAAGATGCATTTCTTACCACTTTGGACATTATTTTAAATTAAAATAAGAAAAAAGATAAAATACAACTTGTAAAATACAAAAATGCCATTAAATATCAGAAAAAAAGTTTAATATAAATGATCCTTGTATAGATAAATATCAAGTCTGTTTCAGTTGAACAGTTTTGGTAGACCTCTTACAGGTATTTTACAAGACCACTATAAGTTCATTAATTTAGCATAAAGTTATAAATTAAAATAAACTATTCAATAAATGAATTAAGTCCATTTTGTGGTATTTGAAAGAATGGAAACTTTAATATGAAACATGCAAACTATGGTTTGTAAGTTTTATAACTTTTTTATCTTAATTTTATCATCATATTTCTATAAAATTTGTTTAATTTCATATTTTTATCAAGATATTTTTGTGCTGTCACTTATCAAGTAAAAAAGAAAAAGAAAATAACAATAGAAACAAAAAGAAATGTTAGCTTTTTACAATGGTCCTTAAATCAGTGGATTGTATCAGTGTTCACCATGGCATTTTTTGATGTCATGTTAGCAATCATGGCTATCTACAAATGTTTTCTTTATTATCTGCAAATTGTCATGCCTTCTTGGGAAAGACAGCAGAGCGGTTTCCTGTTGCCTTCAACAATGTTTGGATTTCTGAGTTTTCCTTCTCTTAGGCTGATTTCTGCCCAAGACTAGAAAGTCCAGTCTATTTAATCCAATGTTGGGGAGAGAAGAGACAAATTAATACCTTTCCCTGGGGCATTTGTGTAAAAGTAAACACAACAAACTAACCTGGAAATTTCCATTTCTAGCTTTGATAACAGCTGCACAACCTGTACGCTCAATATATGCTTACAGCCATTTAAAAGACAAATTATTCTTATCAGTATAATTAATGATTATTATACACATCAATAAAAAAGTGACATAACAATTATCTATACTACTAGAGTAGCACAACAGTAAAATTGTAATGCATGAAATTCATCATCTGATTTTATGTGATGTAACATAAGAAAATGTTGTCTCAAATTGATGGCTGCTTCAAAACCATCAACAATATTTTTTGTTCTTATGCAAAAAAAAGCAACAAATTTGTATAAATATTTTTAAAATTGCCAATCATTTTCTAACTACAACATACACTGTAGGTTTAACAAACTAAAAAGTAAATTGTGCATGACCCAAATGAGATCTGAATAAAGAAAAATGATCAGAAATTTTTATTATTAATTTTGCAAGGACTAATTTATAGAAGAAAAGATGACACTTGCGGCTGAGTAATAGTGAGTACATTCATTAAAACTTACGGAAAAGCAAAATCTAATTAATATTGAAAATAAGAAGCCAACAAATGGGTCATGTGATAACGGACTCATTGTGAAGCATCATGGTCGAATTGATAGCTAGAAGCAGAATAAGAACTAAAACTACATGCTAGGCTACATAAGTTTTCCTTAATGAATCAGATGGAAACCTTAATAACTAGTAAAAATGCAATAGATTTTTGTTTACACTAAAAAGGCAGTGGGGCAGGGGGCATATACATACTTAAACTATTAAACCATATATTTTTACCAGAAACAATAACAGAAGAGTCATTCAAAATTTAAGATTGAAAAGTACCTCAAGTGCTTTATGATTTTCTTTTAATTATTGTTTTGAATAACAATAAAAATATATTTAACAAAAATGTTTAATTTTTTTTTTTTTTTTTTTTTTTTTTCTTTTTTACTAGCCTTATATAATTAAGTTAAATCTTTATGCAGATTAAAATTATTTCAAGAAGCAAGTTTTGGCAAGTTTGCTTTAACAAAAAAAAATGCTATTGTAAATAAAAAGTTAAAGATTTTTTTAAATGACCTAAATGAAGTAGCAAAATTTTATTTAATGATTTTACTATATGTCTAAAGAATTTACATAATTTTAAAAATCAATGAATTATGATTATTCACATGTACTAATAAAGTGAGCAGTTCAAAGTCATTCAAAAATAAATTTCAATAATTTCATAGTTAACAAATCTGAAATGCTAACTCCAAAACAATGAAACACTTGTGCATTACATATTTTTCAAATATGTCACAATGTGTTTTATGCTCATTTAAAATTAATCACATAACTTTCCTACTGAATATATTAAAACATCTTCAATACAAATCATTACCTTTAGTAAATTAATGGCTTATTTCAAATTCCATTAAAGTAGTAAAGGCCCACGTTTATAGAAACAGCCAGTTTAACCTAATACAGTTTTAAAAGAATATTTTCTTTACTATTTGTTTGAATCATTTCAATTTTTGAATAAACATTCCAAACTCAAGACTTCTAAATGATATCATAACTTATGCTGAGCTGACATTCAATGCATTGGATTGAGTTTAACAAGATCTTACTCCATTTATTTTTATTCCAGATTCCAACAACAATAATAATAAGATTAAAATATTATTCATATAGTTTCAAGACAAATTCAATTGAGTGATAAAACAAGTTACCTCATTTCAGATACAAATATTTTGCATCTATAAAACTATATTCCTTTAATTTTTGGTTTGAATCATTTTGCTCCATTTCTCTAACAATGGATCATTTTCTAGAATCACAACTAAATAAAAGTACAATTTTTTTTTTTTTTTACATATTTACTTTCCGTTTACAAAACAGTTTTTTTCATTTTCAATCACTATCAATGGTGATTCGGGAAGTAGTGTTCCTTGCATATATACAAGGTTTTTATTCTATGAATTGTCATTATTACATCATTGGCCGAATTGCTGTTGTGCTTGTAAGAATTCTGGAGAAAATCATGTATACAAAAATTTAATAAATTCGCTAATGAATTATTTTGATTTTATATTCTCAAAAGTCAAAATAGTAAAAAGAAATAATACTTGTATTAAATATGGGAAATAACTACACTGGAGTTGCTTCCCTTGGTAAGGTGAGCATACGTTAGGCGCTTGCTACAAAGTAGTAGTAGCTGGCAAAATAATTTTGAACACAATATTTATCATAGATCGCAAGACACACTATTATTTAATTTTAACATGATTAATATATTTTTTTTCATTACGAATAAACATAAGCTAATGCTTTTAGTGTTAAGGATGAAGAATCGATGAGATTGATGAAATTCCTTTTCTTGACATAAAAAAATAAGTTTGAGCTCTTATCAAAATTGACTGTTAAATGTTGATCAGTTAAGACTTTGCAAATTGATTCTCAAAAATATGTTGTATCAAATCTGAATTCGGTTATTGGGTAAAAGGATTTTAAAATATAATATCCCTCATTTGCGAAGTATTTGTAAATGTTAGATAATTTTTCCTTTTTGTAAATATTTTTCTATGATTAATAATTGCTTCTTTGTTTGTTTTTTACATCATTGTCTTTTATTATAACTAGGAAACAATTAATTCTTAATTTACTGAATATGCTAAAGTTTTTAATAAATATAATAGATATTCTTAAATGATAACATTAAATGAAAAATTGTATAAAACAAAAATGTCATTTCTAAGTCAAATTTTCTAATATTCAAAAGCAGATATTACATCTTATATAAAAATCCTGATTTCTAAATTAAAAAATATCTTCATATATAAGAAGGTGTTGAAAAGTTCTTAACCCATCTCACAATCCAAAATTTGACTAAATGATGAAACACAATTTTTTTCACTAAGGCAAAGAGCTTTTCAGCAGTTCTCATAGTTTTCGAAAAAGTAGTTGATAGACGAGCCAAGATAAACTCTTTAAGAATAAAGAAATAGATGTTTAGTGTATTTAACATAAGACATTTAATTATCACTTAAAAAAAATAAATAAAAAATTGCATTCAGTAGAAAAGATAAAAAACTTAAAACTAATTAAAATAGAATAGTACTGCATTTTTTAATCATTTCAACCCAAAGCAAGGCAATAAGGTCACTAAGACACAAGGGGGTTACTGAGTGTGAAAGAAAAAGAAAAACATTATTAAGGAGTGAGAACAATAAAAGAAGAGAAATCAAGAAGGCTGTAGATCAGGCATATCAAACTCAGGGCATACGGAGAGCCGCATTGGCCATATCTGAAGCCTCGAGGTCTACACCTGCTTACAGTCTTACATTATTAATCACAGTTAGTGGTACCTAAACTTTAAATACAAAATACCTACAATACAAGGTAGTACAATTTAATCATTTTTATGTTGTCCTGATTGTTGACATTGCTTTAGACAAACTATTCTTGATATATCAGGTTGGAATGTCTGTGTAGATCCCACTTTAATCAAAGATGACAAATATTCATCAGTTAATCTGGTTCTGTGAGACGTTTTTGTGGCCCTCATAAACAAAAATAACTGCTCACAGAAATATGTGGAACCAAACATTGCCATACTTTGTGTCAAACTTTCTGAAGTTCTTAAATATCTGAGGAAAGTATGAAAAAAATCCGGGTACCCCTATTTCTAGGTACTTTTCCCATCAGTCAGTTTGCATTTCCAGTAGTTCCATCTTTAGACTTTCTTCTGCCTGAGCAACATCAAAAGTGAATGGTACTGGGAATAATGCAAACTGATCTTCACAAGATGAAAAATCACAAAATCTTTGCTGAAATTCCTTTGACAGTAATTCCAGGTAATTGTTGTACTTAGCAAAGATAAATACAGACTCAGTATTGGCAGTTTTTTCAACTTGCACATAGAAAAATGAATCAAATTTTCATGCGACAACTGGGACTTCAATAAAGCTAATTTTGCAATGAAACACTTGATATCATCATATAACTGAGTGATGAGCTTATTTTTACCTTGTAATTTCAAATTAAGGTCACTCAATTATCCACTGAAAAAGCCAGATCTTGGAGCCAGCTTTCATCTTTCAATTCATCTGTCCTTTGACTCTTCATCTCCAAAAACATAGCAATTTCATGTCGCAATAAAAAAAATCTTTTCAGTGCATTGTGACATGAAAGCCACTGAACTTCTGTGTAGAATGGGACATTTGTGAACTGATTATTCACGTCTTCCAATAACTGGCGAAACTGACGGTGATGCAGAGCATGACCTCTGATATAGTTCACAGTTTTTGCGACAAAACTCAACACATGATCTAATTTTAAAACATAAGTTCTGTTGATGAATTATACAGTGAAAATTCTTGAATATTGAATCTGGATATATGTTTTCTATTTTTGTACTTAACTTGGCAGCAACACCATTATGTCTCCCAACTATATTGGCAGCACCATCAGCTGTTCAACTTTCTCAAAAATGTCCTGGCTTGTAGTATCATGCATTGGGACCAGTTCAATTAGTTCTTCATAAATTTGAAATTCATCGTCACAAGCCCTGATGAAAACAGTGAGCTATGTTATTCCAGCTATGTCAACAGTCTCATCCAGAGCAATAGAAAAAAATGTTCAAAACTTGATGATAAAGTCTTCAACTGTCGACTCAAATCACCTGCCATTTCATCAATCTGTTCAGCAACAGTGTTCCTGCTTAATGAAATGTCTTGAAATAAATGTGACTTCTCTGGACATACAATTTCAGCTGTTTTTACATCGCTTTATGAAATCTCCTTCACTGTAAGATTTTCCACTGATGGCAATCATTTTGCAGAGTTCAAAACTTTCTGAATTTTTGTAAAGCAACTCTGTTGCTGTGTTAACTTAACCCTGAATTGCTTCACTTTTGAAACACACATATCTCCTTCATATTTATCATAAGATTGATGGTTTGTTTCATAATGTCTTTTCACATTATATTCTTTTGGCATCGCAATGCAGTGGTTGCAAATCAAACAGTTTATCTTTCCCCCTTTTCTTGACACACACGTCCTTCTTCAGATAACTTTCTCTTTTTACGAAATGGAATAAAATTCGACATTTTAAGGCAAAATTTTACAAAATTATGAACGTTTTCACTTTATGTTTGTTCTTATTTGGTTGTCAAGGATGATCACGTGATTAACTGGAAGTTAAAAATTGTCGCTGACATTCAAAAACAAAAAACTATTGAAACAATCTAACATACAAATTGAAAAAAAAAAAAATCTCACTGTTTTTAATAATTTGCATTACCAAAGACAAAATTCTCGATATACCACGGCTATAGAAACCTTTGTGAGGGCCACCAAGATGCATGTAAAAGGCCGCATGCAGTCCATGGACTGATAGTTTGACACACCTGCTGTAGATAATGATTGACATTGCATTTAAATTTTTGCAGATCAAAAATGGCTGGAAAGCAACAAGCAAGAAGTATGTGAAAAGCATAGAACATTTGATTACATCTAACCAATTCAACTGTAAAATGATGAGGCCTTGTTATCAACCTAGTCAGTCAGTCAAGTGCCATATGTGATACCCGCTTGGGCGATCATGGATCTTTCGATACATGACTGACAAGGCAGTTTTTTTTCCTGCAGTAAGTTGCCATTTCTTTCTGTGGCAACCAGCCAACCAAAGTTAAAGAACACAGTCTGTCCTGCTATTCAACCCATAGCTGGGGGAGAAGAGATGGATTCATACCCTTCCCACGGGTATTTGTGCGTAAGTGAATATAACAAAATATTCGAAACATTGTTGAATGGCAGACTTGTAAATATGCAAGACATATTCTGGAAAGAAAAAAATTCTTTTTGTTATTAAATCTATTAGAAATATAGAATATGTACATTAATTCAATAAAACTACTTCCTTAGAGTTATCAAAAGCAATCTGCAAACTACAACGACACAATGTTCTTATTGTGAGGAAAAAATAATTGACAATATTTAAAAATGAGTCAACAATCTTATAAAAGAAGAGAAAATCAGGTATTGTACATCTAAATGAATAAATTGCATTCAAATAAAAGAACAGACAATGCAATCGATACAAAAGTAGATAGCTTCACTTTCTTGCCACACGCAATATTTAAATGAATTCATTATTTTAGCTCATAGAAATAAGACGCAACTGTAAAATTAAAATCAAGTCTAAAAAATATCAAAGCTGCATTGTTAAAAAATTGTAATAAAAATTCAAACACCATAAAAAATTGTCACCTTCAAATTAAACATTGGAAGATGCAGGAACATACAATTAAAAGTATAATTATTAATAATAAATATATTTTTAGTCAATTTTGAACACCTGAAAAAGAAAGCAAACACACACACACACTAATTTACAAGTGAACTTAGTAACTTTCAATATTACTAAAAAAAATCTTGTCCGCCATTTACAAGCTACTTCTTCCATCCCACTTACCAATCATTCTTTTTTCCAATTTGTTCTTAAGCAAGCTGAGAAATTTTCAGCACCCCCTCATGTGTACTTTGTTATTTTCAGTTTATCAGCAATTTGACACTTAATTTTTGATTCAGTAAGTTCAAATTAATCAAAAATATCTTAGACAAATATTTGCAAAACATTGTCTCTTCAGATTTATTTCAAATATACAGAAAAAAATCTATTCTAAAGTATAATTTTATCAAAAAAATTATCAAAGATAAAATTATTTAAAAATGTTACGTTTTTTCAGTGAGAGAAAATTTCAAAATACATATATTAATTTTGAAACTTAAAACTTTTTTTAAATACATAAAATAATTAATTTTCAATCGCGTTTCCTATGGTTTTCCTGTGTGGATTATGGTCAAGATATGATATCAGATAATAAGTAATAATTCAAGTACTCGATCTTTCCTCAAAATTTATTTTATAACTCAAGGAGAATGGAGACATCCTAACACTAAAAAATAATTTGATGTCATTTGATTCAAGTTGATAAGATCATTTTTTTTGTAGCACAGCTTTCAAAACAACAGTCAAAAAAGTTAACTGAAATAATAGTTGTTGGCGATTAATAAATAAATATTGTAAATTTTGTTATTTCAATTTGTTTTACACCATCTTACATCATAAATGGAAATTGTGAATCATTTTAAAAATTTTAATGAACAAATTCCAAGTTTGATTTGGAAACATCAATAAAAATCAGCTTGCATTACTTGGCTAAGAACTTGATTCATAGCTTTAGTTTAGTAAATAAAAATAAAATAAAACTTGGAACCTTACACGTGTCTAAGATAATCTCTGAACCCTGTTTAATTTAAAGTTTCCAGCCACTACAAAAATCAAGTTTTGGGGTTTTGTTCTGGTTTTTTTTTTTTTTTTTTTCCAAGAATAAAAATCTGATTTATGTCACGTTCTTCTTAACCGACTTGGAAACACATGTTCGACTTAAAAGGTAGATGCGGGGGTTTATATTGGTGGACTGCATTGATGAAGAATTGAAGATGAAAAAGAAAAATTCTTAAGAATCTTTACTCGAAACGTGCATCTGCGCTATCTGCCTCAAGGGAGATACTGCTGAACCTTAGAACTATCTTTGAAACGGATTTTCTCAGGGAAATTAAAAGTGATATCTCTTTGATCCTATGTAATTTAAAAATTCAATGTTAAAGGAAACGAACAACAAGAATGAACAACCAAGACTACTGGAATTTAGTAGTTCAATTGATTTTTGTGGATCCCATAACTGAAAAAATAGAAAGAAAAATTTGATAAACGCGAACTAAGAATAATTTTTAAGTTTTCTCGTCTTTCTTTCTTTTTTTTTTTAACAGAAATTTGCAGCAGGAAAGTTAATTCTTCACGGAACAAAAAAAAAAAAATTCTACAAACGATAAATTTCTTAAAAATCATCTCTGCATGTGACAAATCAGCTGTTATCTATTCCGATAGGGAGAATAATAACAGAATCGAACCTAGAGTCCAAATAAGAAGTAAAAAAAACAAAGACAAGTAAAGTAACACCAATAAAAAAAAATAAAATAATAGTAATAATAAACAATGTCCGAACATACTCTTTTCTTTTTTAAATTAATAGAAGAATAAAACATCGAAAATCAGCGTGCTTCAATAATTTACTAGTGAATGTCTGCATCAAAATATGACTTTAAAATGGATTCTTCTTAAACAATCTCAATAACTGTGATCTCAAAACTGCAAGCTATTGAGATCATTTTCTATTTAGTTTTTTTGTTTTTTTTTATTTCTTACCTTCTCTCTGTTCAGCCGCTCATCCCAAGGTTTAAAGACAAGTTTTCCAGAATTATCAACGGCTTCATTAAGACACATTACTCTTTCAATATCAATTTTGCGATATAAACTAAAGGCATTTGCACGTTCAGCATCCGTTTGTTCATCATGTTTATGTTCATGGCCACACGAGTGGCTATGCCCGGCCATTATAGAAATTCGTTGCCTTTAGTCACAAGAAAAACAATTCAGCATTTTTCACTTTTAAGTTGTTTCCCTTGGATTGGTTCCGGGAAAAACTATATAGTATCGATCTTTTTCATAAAATGTTATTCCATCTATTCTGTATATATTTTCTTGTTAACTAAATATGTATAATCTATATAAAAAAAAAATAGAGGGAGAAAATTCGCCTCAAGGAAATTTCGCATCAAAATGTAAATTAAGCAACATTTACCATCTCGATTTACTTTTTAATGTATTTGTTCATTTGTAATTATTTGCCACTCCACCAAGCCTTTTTCGTTGTTTTAGTTTAGCACAAGGCAGTCACAATTCATGGGGGATCATTTAAAAATAGCCCAGTTCCCTTGGCCATTGCTGCAGATGTCAGAACATGTCCTGACTCAACTTCTTTTAATGTACTAGAGAAGTCCTACTTGCAGCACATATCTTTGGTCAACAAAGTTCAGTTAATTTTAGTTTCCAGCCACAAATAGACATAAACTGATAAGTAGAACTGCTGAAGTTTGCTCAAACTCAATTTTCTTTTTAATGATTCAATTTTTCCTGATTTTATTAAATTAAAGTAGGCCATATGCTGCTGTGACAAATTTAGTCTTGGAGATGGTACTCAAAAAGAAGATAGAGAAACAATGTTTAAAAAGTATTTATTAACTACATTACTGTAACTTTGAAAGATATGAATAAGATACTAATTGTGCCACAAATAATTTTAACATTTCACCAGATTTTATTCCCCATTTAGATATGTCAAAAAACAAATCCAGCTAAATAGCTGCCTGTCTGAATTTTTGGCATGGGCAGTTATCTTTAATTATATTATATACACCCAGACTGTTGTTTTCATCTTTGTTATAATTATCACATTTCAGGTATTGTGCCCTTTGGCCTTCATCAGTGTTGATCTGGGTAACTTTCAATTTAAACCTTTTATTTAATCTCTGTGGGCAGATTGTTCTAGTTCCTCTGACCGTGCTTATAGATGTGTATAGTTCTTTTTAGCACTGAAAAGTCCTATTTCCACTGAGTCTCTTCTTGTAGGGAGGGGCTTGAACTTACAATTACTATGCCACCAAATTCACAAACCAACATTTTAACTATTGTCCCAGTAGATTAAAGCATTGGTTCAAATTTCCCTGAAAGTTACCTAGATCAACAAGCACCTGATGAAGGCTGGAGCATTGACTGAAATCTTATGTTAAATGGCTTTAATATAAATTGTTTAATGATAGATTTCATAGAAATCCTTAATTTTTCCTACTTTCAATTTTTTTTTAGAAAAATAACATTAATGTAAATAAAATTTTATTTTAATATATAAAAGTATCCTTTTAATCTACACATAAACTTTCTCATACTAATATACACATTACTTTCAGAAAGCTTTTTATAGATTTAGTATATTGGAGTAAATAAAAATTGCTATCACCAATTTTTATAATCCGATAGAACAAGATATAAACTGCAGTTATGAATTATGCAAAATGATAAAGAAAACACATACTTATGGAATTGGTAATGATAAATAATATTTATCTTTAGAACATTTCCCCACTATATCTTATTTCATTTCACATTTATTTATAAAACTAGCAATATTTGAAAATAATTTGCATCAAGGAAAAACTATCAAATAATTTCTATAATTATGGAAATAATTATCAGACACCCAACAAATATAGTGTGTAAATTTCAAGTATTGGTTAAAGAGTTTTATGTATGAAAATTTGAAAAGGATTTCATTTTTAAAGACAATTTTTATCTACCTTTTCTCACATAAGCAATGTTGAAAAAATGCTTATTGAGAGATGAAATAAATTTAAGATATATTCCAAAAATATTTTCTGATCTTTTGTAGAAGTTTCTAGAACCCTCTACTAATCTAACTTTGTTCAAAGTGAATGAAGTTTCTCAGTTTTCATTGGAGCACTGCATAAAAGAAGGAAAGTCAACTGTATTTATACTATTACACAAATAAATGAACAGATGTAATCACCAGTAGTAATTTTTTAAGGATTTTAAAATGCATGTAACTAAGAAACAAACCAGAAATGCCACTTAAATTTACCTCTGCAGGATGTTATTATAGATACAAAAAGGTAATTTATGCTCTTAAAGCCTTCAAAATAAACTTAATCTTGATATCACAGCAACAAGAATCTAGAAAGCTGTCAATTACTCAGATAATCTTGTTTTTTTGGCGAGGGGGTCAAGAAAGAAATATCCTGCATTAACTGATGCTCACAAGAAAAAATGTATGGAGGTGACTTAGGAAAAAGTGGTTTGAACCATGGAACAATGGAAGACTGCTGTGTTCTCTGATAAGAAGTTCAATTTAGGTTGTCCCAATAGAATTAAATGATGCAAGCATGATGTTCAAAGGATGGACAGGCTTTTATGAACCATCCCTTTAGTAGAAGATCTAGTGTAGAGAGCTTTTATAGTCAAAAGAAAATCTGTATTGGCAGTAATGGAAAGAAATCAAATAATAGAGAAGAGTCTTGTTTCATTTGCTGACTACCATTATGGAAGAAATAATGCAACCAAAGCTAATTTCACCAAGGAATAGTTTAAACACAAGAGCATGAAAGTTAAAGACTGGGCTGCAATCACTCCTACTGAGAAATTGTAAGGCCTCCTTTCAAAATGTGCCTACCAGCAAGGAAGGCAGTTTGAAAAGAGGTGGAATTTAAATAAAATATTGCTAAAATTAAATTTTACTTAAAACTTTTGCTTGAAACCTTGGAAAATATTTTATCCTCAGTGCAAAACAGGTGCATTCAAAATATATGTATGCAACATATTCTGAAATATGGTTTATGAAAAACTGTTTCATTGACTAATTTGAATGATAAAATGAAGATTCAAAAGTAAGTTAAAACTTGTCTTTTTTGTATACATATAAGTTGCTATTTTGAAATGCAAATGGAGCTGATTCTAATGATTTATTAAATTTACTACATGTCATATATTAATTGTTTCTTGTTAATCTTGTTGTGACACCCGACCTCTTTCAGTCACGACGCCAATATGTGACGTCCGTCCTTTGTGACGGGCTAACCCTGGGACATCGGTTGAAGTCTTGTTGGGTTCTAGTACCAACTTGTCGTACTCGGCTCGCTTCCAACGCCTGGTCACCGAAGCAACTGCTTTGATCTCGATTCAACCTACCCACGTTGTGATTTGATCTTAGATTGACGAGATCAATCAGACGTCGGGCCGTAGTGTCAGCCGAATCTGGGTCAAGGTGATACTGCACAATAATTGTAGACAAAAAAAAAACAAAAGCACAAACAACAACTTCAAGGCAAGCGACTGGTTAGGAATAGTGATTAATTTTATGTCGGTTTGTTGAGTTACAGGAGTGTGTCTCTCTCTTTCTCTCCCAGCCCAAAGAAAAAAAATGTGGATTGTAACACTTTTTGCGTTCTTAGCTACTTCTAGATATCTGGGTTGTTTTTCAATAAGGTCGCCTCTGGTGGAGAATATAAGTCAGACTTCTATAATTTGTTCTTGGTTAGAAGTCTAAGTCGGAAACTTGCTTTGGTGGGAAATCTAAAGTCGAACTTCAACGAATTTGTTCTTGGTTAGAAGTTTAAGTCGGAAGGCATGGAATCGTGCGGTCACCTGTGCGAGGCACGTCTCTCTGCGAACTGCACTGCTCTTGGACTGCTCTCTCCTTACTGTACTGTACTCACTCTTCTCACTCTCTGTACTGCTTTAAAATACCCGAAGACGTTTGCTTATATGGACGCCGATCAAATCCTGGCGTGGGGTCGGACGTGGTGTGGCCACCACGTTGATTTCAAATCCCCAATAAGGATTTCCTTTGTTTTCGGCCAAAAATAATTATCATTTTCCATATTTGGAAATCTTATTCCACTCCAACCCTCTTCTGCTCTCATATGGGTATCTCACCACACCTTAGAGGGCGTCAACGGTTTTCCCACTTCCTCGCAGTAACATCTCATACCTATCCTCTCAATGGGCGGTGGCAGGCCTCCTCCCTGCATCACATGATCACCTCAGCCTGGCTATTCGGCCAATAGGCGTCAAATGATAATCTCAATTTTTATCCAACTTCACGGCATATGGATTTTCTCAATCAAGTTTTTCGCCAACATTAAGTGGACGGAACTTTGGCGAAAATTGGGTTAATTAAGAAAGACACAATAACATGGCCCTTGCTATCACAAACGAATTTCAACAGAACACAGATGTCCTGTCCAGCCGACATTTCTTCAATCCAGGGCCGGACTCTGTGTGCGGTCGGCAGACGACCCACTGAATCATCTCCCGATAACACAAGCCCTGACTATCACGACACAGTTAATGCCTTATCTGCCCAAAAGCTCTGGTATTCATCAACTAATTTTTACGACAATAACCATCAGAATTTTCACCATTCCGCTACCCAAAACAACATCGCTTTTGTGGGTGGCCTTTTTCCTTCTTTTATCATCTAGGTTGTTAAGTCCTGTCCCTCTGTTTCTTTCTTTTCTTTCTCTTTTTCCTTCCTTTGTCCTCGCAGAGAATTTGGCATATCTCAGCATCAAACTTCAGCGAGAAAGTAAAAATGATTATCTTCATTCGCACTTGAAAATAACAAAACAAAAAACCCCTTCACCGATTCCCTGCTTTGGGAAAATAACAAAACAAAAAGAATATCGCTCAGTATGTCTTTCGTTATATCTATCGGTTTAAGTAATCCCCGTAATTAACTTCTGTGGTTAATTAATTGGTTAATTAACCTGCCGTTTCTAAATAGTGTTACATTGTGATGCTTGATGTAGTGTTTTTCTTTGATTTGCAATTACAAGCATTTCTCTTGTTTTCCAAAAACCTCCTTGTGCATGTCTTCTCATTTTGAAGAAAGTTTATTCAGCTTAATGATAATTGAGAGACTTATGAGATCTGAACATTTTGATGTGAACTTTAGTTTAATATTAACTGCCAAACAGTACAGTCACTGACAGTGTACATTTTCAAACTTCGAGGACGTTCTCACTTCTGAAAATGCCAATTTGACAAACTGAGATTACTAACTACTGTAGCATTAGCTCCTCTTCTTCAACAAATTCCCAGCTTCCAATGTATCATTAATAATATCATGACTGAAGAAAAGTTGGAGGTAGCTTTGTTCATATATATAATATGACAGTGTGTGAACTTGATAAAACAAAGCAGGATATCAATTGGAAGCAATTTATGGATTTTTCCAATAAGTCAAACATTAAACAATGATAAATATAGTTTTGGTCATATCTCCATTAACTCAGTTGGCTATACACAGTTGATGAGACTAGAACTCTTTTCAAGCTAACATGAGTTCAAAATATTTAATCACTTTGGCATTTTATATGCATGTTTGCCTATTATTCCCAATGGATACCATTATTCTCCCATTTGACAAACATTAAGAGTATTCCCTTGTTGCCATTAACTATTTTAGTTTTTAAAGATCTAAGACACGGTATCATAAATTCAGCAGTTATGGCTATTGATTTTTCTGCTCTGCTTATGGTGGGGACTGAAGCTTTGGAATATTCCATTGTTACTTCACAAAGTCAATCAAGTTTTCTTGCTCCCTTTTTTTTCCCCTAAGTCTTTCAACATCTGAAAATCATCATTTATCTATTGAGGACAAGTCTTATACTATTGTTGGAACTGGAATAATTATTTAATTGGTCATCAATTCATTTTTTCATTAACCAGAAATCAGTTGTTTCAAATGTGCTCAAAACCTGGTGTATAGAGCTTTCCTGTTTCACCTATAATATAATTTTTTTAATCTGAGAAGAATAATTTTGCTGCTGTTGCATTTTCGAGAGTGTGTCATTCAGTGGTTAATATAGAAGATTAATGAACTCTACAAAATGATTTATGTCATCCCACTGTCTCAAAAATGGCGTACTTTATACAAAATTGGAATTTGGCATCTTCCAGTTTCTACCTGGTTTATTCAGACAATTCAGGCAGTAAGTTAAACCATTAAAATTTACAAATCTGAATCTAGAACCCTTATAAAGGCAACTACCATTTGAAACATTTATCATATCCTTCAGAGAACATTTTCTTCTCAGCAGTAATCATTATTTATTATCCATTGTTGATGTCTACTCACAATTATGATCATGGGGGACATGAGACAATGTGTTCTAAAAATGTGCACAGATAAAAATCATTTTCTAAAAAGTTATTTTATTAGTTGGTGTTATACATCACAAAGCAAAATCATGGAACATGCAGCCAAAAAAAAAAACAATTATTTGGTCAACACTCTCTCTAAAAAACATTATGTTTTGCATATCTCTCTGCATAGTAGTAGTTGTAGTTCAGTTCTCCGTGTCCTGAATAGCAACCAGGTTTGCTAGGTATAGCTCCTCTATGTACGACAATTGTTCTCTATTTATACTTGTCTATCTAATTTGCATATGATACTACACCTCCCTGAATTGGAGGGGTCATATACTCTTGTTTTTTTCTTTTACTATTACTGATTAGTTTTGTATTGTGTTGTCCTTCCTCTTGTTTTTCTTGTTTTCTCTTTAATAGTGATCTCGGTCTCTCTTCATTTTCTTTTTCATACTCTTTTCATTCTCACCTTCTTCCATTTCCTGCTCTGTTCCACTTTTGTAACTTTCTGTCTCTTTTTGTTCTTGATCTTCCATTTCCACGTCATCCAATTCATTTCTACTTCTGAATTGATCTGCATGTGCCAGTATAATTTGTCCCTTTTTCTCAAGTATAGCCGTGTTGTGTCCTTTTTGTATCAGGAAATTTGCTTCTTCTGGATCTGCCTCTTTATTCCTTCTATACCATATGTTTTCTTTCATTGCAAAGGACATATTTATGGGGGCTCTGTTTTGTCTTTCCATTAATGCCAAAGAGCTCAGATTTCTTCCTGCATGTGGAATGAATCTGTAACTGAGGAGCATTTTTGGTAGATATGCTTCTCAGCTTTCATTAAGTGGCGAGAATGCTTTTAATCGCATTTTTACTGTTTGTACCATTCTTTCCACAATGCCATGAAATTGTGGGTGATACAGTGGTGTCTTGTATGGGATGCATCCAATCTGTTTTAACCACACACATAAGTTCTCATCACAAAATTCAGGTGCATTGTCGGTGACTATTGTCTGGGGTACACCATTTCCTGAGAATATCGTTCTTAGTACTTGCTTTAGTGTGGTGGCTTTTATGTCTTTTACTCTGACAACCTCTGGCCATCCTGAATATGCATCCACTAATACTAAGAACAATCCCCTATCTTTGATATGTGCCTGATCCATGTGGACCCTAACCCATTTCTGCATATTTTAGGCATCTCTTAACATATTCCTCTACATCTTTTGGATATCCTGGCCACCAGGCTTATAACTTTAGTCTTTTCTGTGTTGCTGTTATGCCACAATGTACGTCATTATGTACTCCTTTTAATATGTCCCTTCTCAGTATTTGTGGAGAAACTATTATATCCCCATTGCATATTATGCCATTTTCTATGGTTAGTTTGTGCTTCGTTTCTTTAAAGGGTCATTCTGCCATTGAACAATTGCTCCATATATTATTTTTTATTCTCTCTAATATTGGGCCTTGCTTTGTTTCTATTTAGAGGAAGAACATCCGTTTCTACCCAGTGTATTATTTTATCTTCAGTATTTTCCTGTTTTTCTTCTGTTTCATTCTTGAACTGTAATCTTGATAAAGATGGAACAGTGTTCCTTTTTACATATACTATGTCAAAATCAAATGCCATGATTTTCATAGCCCTTCTTAAAATTCTTGGCGATGTGACTTTTGACAATTCTTTTTTCGGTTAAATATGAATTCTAATGGTTTGTGGTCCGATTTTAATACGAATTTTTTCCTATCAAAAAGTTCTGTGTTCTTACCATGCTCCATACAATCGCTAGTGCTTCTTTTTCAATATTTGAGTCGTTAGTTTCTGCTGACGTTAACCTTCTTGATATGTACATGATTGGGTGTTCTTCTTGTGATAGAATAGCAGCAATCGCCTTTTCGCTCGCGTCTGTGGTTAACGTTACTTCATTTTGTGGATCAAAAACTTTTATTATTGGTTTGTTCCTCAGTATTTTCTTTAGTGTTTCAAAAGCGATAGTATGACTTTGTGTCTAGTTAAATTCATTGTTTTTTTTTGGGGGGGGGGGTATAATTTTGCAAATGGCTTTATTATGTCGCTGTATCTTGGTATGTATTTACTATAAAAATTTATTAGCCCCAAAAAGGATTCTAATTCTTTTTTATTTGTTGGAGCAGCTATTTCTGTTATTTTTTGTTAGTCTCTTGTCGGGTGATATACATTCTTTTAATATTTGGTATCCTAAATATGATATCTTTTTACAGTCAGAATTATACTTGTCTTTGTTTACAGTCATGCCTGCCTTTTTTAATCTCACTAAAACTTTCTCGGTTTTATATTTTAATTCTTCTTTAGTTCTTACCCCTACATATATATATCGTCCTGGTATATTATATTTTTTATTTTTGCTAATAATACTCTTTCAATTGCTTTTAGAAAAACATGGCTCAAAGTCTTTACCTCAAATAGTAGATGAGTCCATATTAGTAAGTCTATATGGGTGTTTATCATGGTGATTTCCTTGAATTTCTCATCAATTTCTATTTGAGTGTATGCTGTCTTGAGATAAATTTTTGCAAAGTTTTCCATTTTTGCTAACTCGTGGCTCGCAGTCTCGATATTTATCAAAGGAAAGAATCTGGACATATCTGGTGATTTACCCCTATCTTGTAATCACCACAAATCCTTAAATCTTTATCAGGTTTCTTTATCGCTACTATCGGTGATGCCCAATTTCTACCACCTTGAGTCACTCTTTCTAGTATGCCTTGTTGTGTCATTTTGTTTAATTTGGCTACTACCAAAGGTAGGATATGAATTGGAATTTTTCTTGACTCTATATATTTTGGGTGATAATTTTCTTTTAGTCGAATGCTTGCTTTATAGCCTTTCAACAATTCAATTTCATTTTCTTCTGTTTCCATGGAATTGATTAGTCTTGCTGTATCTACTTTTAATACATCAATTCCTAGTAATCTGTGATCTTTTCCCCATTCTACAACTGTAATGGGAATTATTTCAAAAAGCTTGTCGGATTCAAAATTCCGTTCATTTGACTATCATGAAGGACCTCTGTTGCGATGTTGTTCTTAGACGGGAATTTCAATCCCGACATTTTAAGGTCACGTTTGAATATGGCGGTTATTTACCGGAACTCGTTGTGAAAGGCAAGGGTGCCTGTCTTGCCCTGGAAGCTGCTGATATAGCTGAACCAACTTTGTTCCCAGGAATTTCAGCTAAATGCAAAACGATTGCTACTAAATCAAGACGTTTTAGTAAAGAGAACTCTGATTTTATTGCTGTGGAAATTAGCAAACTTCTGGAAGATGGGATTATTGAACCCAGTATTTCACCGTGGCGTGAACAATTAGTAGTAGTTAAAGATGAAGCTAAAATACACAAAAAACGATTATGTGTGGACTATTCCCAAACCATAAATATCTACACAGAACTAGACGCTTTTCCATTACCAAGAATTTCCGATCTGGTTGCAAATCTTACCAGGTATAAATACTTTTCAAATTTCGATCTAAAAAGTGCCACCATCAAACCAAGCTCAAACAATCTGACAGGAAATATACTGCTTTTGAAGCAAATGGCCAACTTTTTCAGTCTACCGTCTCCCATTTGGGGTAACTAATGGTGTCCCTGCTTTCCAACGTGCTATGAATGAAATTTTAAAAGAAGAAAATCTGAATGATTTCCATATCTTGATAATTGGAGGTGAAACAGAAGAGGAACATGATAACAATGTGGACAATTTTATGAGGGTAGTGAGGAAAAGACACTTGATTTTGAATACTTCCAAAACCATAAATAAAGTAACTACATTAAATACCTTAGGGTATTGTGTAGGGAATGGGAAGATAAAGCTTGACCCTGAACGAATGAAGCCATTGCAGGAACTACCACCACTTAAAAACATGAACAGTCTGAAGAGCATCAGGGGAATGTTTGCTTACTACGTTAAGTGGATCCCTGAATTCTAAAAAAAAATACAACCCTTAGTGAAAGAGGATCGGTTCCCATTGGAAGAGAATGCACTTAAGGCATTTAATACATTGAAATCGGAACTGTGTAGAGCGACCTTATGGGCTATTGACGAGAACCTACCCCTTCAGTTAGATTGTGATGCTTCGGACTATGCTGTATCTGCCGTACTTAGCCAAAATGGAAGGCCCATAGCATTCATGTCAAGATCACTCCATGCAAGTGAGAAGGGATATAGCATCGTTGAGAAGGAATCTCTAGCCATAATAGAGGCCGTACGAAAATGGAAGCATCTCCTGTCTCCACATCACTTCAAACTATACACAGATGCAAGGTCTGTAGCATTCATGTATGATAACAGGAAGCGCACTAAAGTGAAGAATGCGAAATTCAATGAATGGAGAATGGAACTCGGCGAATTAGCCTTCGACATTGAATATCGACCGGGAAGAAACAATGTAGCTGCGGACACTTTCAGTCGCACTTATTGTGCATCATTAAGTTGCCAAATCTCAGTTCGGGTGGAATTACATGAAAAACTATGCCATCCAGGTGTCTTAAGACTTTTACATTTTGTGCGGTCAAGAAATCTCCCCTTTTCAACTGAAGATGTCAAGAAAACCTGCGCGTCCTGCAAGATTTGTGCAGAACTCAAACTCCAGTTCTATCGACCAACTGAAGGTACACTGATAAAAGCCACTGGTCCGATGCAAAGGATCAGTATTGACTTTAAGGGGCCCCTCCCAACGGCTTCTCGCAATCCATATTTGTTAGTCATCGTTGATTAATATTCACGATTTCCATTCTTATATTCCTATTCAGACATGCAAACTTCCACAGTCATAAAGTGCCTGGAACTTCTTTTTAGTATGACTGGAATGCCAGACTACATACATTCAGATAGAGGCCGTTCTTTTATATCCCAGGAGCTAAAGGAATATTTACTTGGTAAAGGGGTTGCTACCAGTAATTCGACGCCCTATCACCCACAGGGTAATGATCAAGCCGAACGGTATGTAGGGGTTGTCTAGAAAACAATCCAATTGGCGCTTAAGTCGCTCAAGCTATCAGATAAACATTGGGAGCAGGTCCTACCACAAGTTCTTCATTTTATGCGGTCCCTGTTATGTACTGCAACAAATTGTACACCACATGAACTTTCTTTTTAGATTTCAGAGACGCACAACCCATGGAAATTCTCTGCCATCTTGGTTGATGAATCCGGGGCCGGTGTTGTTGCGACGATTCATTCGTACTACTAAGAATGACCCCTTAGTGGATCGAGTTAACCTGATCAATAGTAATCAATCATTTGCATGCGTCAGATATCCAGACGGGAGAGAATCAATTGTGTCGGTTCAAGACTTGGCCCCAGATCCTGCTGGCCCCGAGACATTTTCACCCCAGCAGATGTTTCAGCAGCCCTCCGAGGAGATCCCTTCCAAACCAGCAACTGTTGAACCGCCAACCATGCAAAATGAGCCTTTAATGAGCCCAGGAAGTGATGCCGATACAGAAGACCACGATTCGTCATGCAGAGAGATTGTGCAAATACTACGGAGGTCAGGTCGTGTGTCGGTGATCCCAAAAAGGTATGGCTGGGACTAAAATACCTACTCCCTTCTAGTGGGGAGGGATGTCGTAAATAAGAGATTGACTATGAGACTCCTTTACGACACCATATTCGTTTACGGCTTTTTCTCTGGATTACGACAATCAGCCTTATTCGAGAATACTAGGAGCACGTTTGTGAACCCTGCTTGTATTTTGCCGAATAAATCTTGGATTAACTTATCTTCCGAGTCTCAGTCTTCATTCTTGACACACGCAAATTATTCATGCATCTCTAACCATCTCTCTCTCTCCTTCTTGTTGAACTTTGTTTACTGTCCATTTTTCGATCTCGACTGACGAAAGACTCTCTACACAAATGCACGATTTTTACAAGGACGTTCTTATCATCTAATTATCATTATGACATTGTTAGGTACTAATTGGCCAGAGATAACAAACTAAGTAAAACGGTTCGAGCAATCGTGTCTTTTCTATCAAAACTATAAAAGACTGACTTGTTTTGTCTTGTTGCCACTTTGACTTAACTTTCTATTGTATCGAGGTGGTTTCGAGTTGAAATTCTTCTTCAGCAGGCTTTGAGTCGCAGAGTGCCGGCTTCTGTTCCTCGAAAACACCGTTTCGAGCTGCATAGTTGCTCTTCTTCATGGATGCGAGAATTGGCAAATAAAAATTATTTTTCAGGGATTTCAATTTAAGTTGCTGGTTCTTCTTCGAGAGTTCTGGCTTAAGTGATAAGTTTCTTCATCTTCCGCGTTGGAGTTGTAATCACCTCTAGATCGATATACAGATACTGATTAATACGACAATAATTATAACCTATTATTTTTCTTTCTCTTTTGAAAACAATAACATATCGCGTTTATGGTTTTGCATTACAGTGACCGAGGGTTGCAGTTAATGGATTAACCCTTTCCAATCCTGTGACACTGCGGTCTACCCATCTATGGCCTTATTCACAACAACAACAGCAATGCTCTCGAATAGTGACTAGTAGTAGGTTCAGCAATTCAAACAGGGAACTTTAGTCTCGAGTCTGCAGACAAAGTTGATCTCCAAAAACTGATTTCTAACTCTTTCACTCGATTCATCATTCTACGAACAAAAATATTCAGAAAACGAAAAAGTTTCAGTCCACGAAATTATTTTCGGACAGTATCTTGCAAGGAGTGGTGAAGTAGGTGGCGAAGATGAGAGATGTGATGCCAGCTATTTTGCTACATTTCCTCCTAACTGCCTGCATCCCTGTTAATGCTTGTCCTCTATTGCTTGTGAGTCTCTGTATTTATGAGGAATACATTTCTTCCAGCTGTCGGGTTACAAATCGTTTTGCGTAGTAACAGAGTTCGGTATGATGGGATTCAGTTTCTTCATCCTCTTGTCAGATCCAACTGAATTCTTTATCCCAATAAGACAATCAAGACAGTATCAAGGTATTATATTAAAAATAAAATTCCATTATTGAATTTTAGCTAAGATCCGATCTGACATGGGTAAGCTGGTTTATCTCATTTGTCATTTTTATAACAGCAAGTTCGAGTGAAGGGTGGATGTTCCTTGATTCATCCTAGGTCCTAATTAATTTTATTGTAATTAAATGCATTTCGTTTCTCCAACAGCCCACTAGAAAACCAGACCCTAGAGTATTTATGATATGCTATTTAAATCCAAATTACCTAGCTTTGATATCTAAGCTTTTCGCATCAACAGTTAATTCACATTTCAATCAGCACCAAGTATAGATTAATTAACTGCTAAAATCCATTACCGGTAGCACTTACAATTTTTTTTTTTCTGATGAGAGATAATGTTTTATTTTTATTGAAATATTAGTTTATATTTTATATTTAAAATGTAAACTAATTACAATATTTTAGTTTATATTAGTTTAGATTTTTTTTACTAAGTGTCATCTCCATGTTTAAGTATTTTCTAATAAAATTATATTTTGTAAAAAAGAAAAACAATATTTTGTAATATTTTAAAATTTTATTATGTTTTTAATTGTTTAATTGTTACTTTAATTGTTTTTTTAATTTATAACACAAATAACTCTATTTTATCAACTAAAGAGGAAATAATGTATGCTGACAAAAACGTTAGGCAAAAATGGTTGCCTTGAGAAAAAAAGTAACATATCGAAATAATATTTGGTTCTTGGAAGGCATGTAGACATAACAGAATGCCTGTAGCATACCAGTACACACCTATCAATTAAATTAAATAACTATCTCAATGGATATTGGTTCATGCTCTCCTACTTTTTTTATAACTGCAGTTCTAGTCATTTTGATCTTAAACATAGTCTATGTATGACCATCTTCTGATTTTAAACAATTTTGACAATTAATTCGGAAAATAAGAGCATTGAATTAATTCCTTTAGTTCAGAAAAATTAACGGAGACAATTTTTTAAAAAGTTGGTTAATGTTTACCAATATTTTTGTCTCTACAATTGATTTGACAAACTTTTTAAATTGTTAATCTTTTATGTAAGCTTTTATGTAAGTTCTTTTATCTAAATATTTCCCGCTATTTTAGCCGAATGTTATGGTGGGTTGGGGCAAATTACACCCTCCTTCTGGCTCGTGCATTTATACCCATGGTTCCCAGTTGCTTTACCCTTTTCTGATGAAGTAATGGAAACAAATGTAATAAAATGATTTTGCAACTTGGACAAGTCTTGCTCGACCAATCAGACCGTAGAATATATTTAATGTCTGAAGAACTTAGGCAGTTTTTTACATGAGACAAGCTATAAGCCAGACAATTCTTACAATCTTCAAGGTAAAAAGTTATAATGTAGAAAAGCGTATCCTTCACATTTAAAATAGAGGTTTTATGAGTTGAGCTGAATAACCAAAGAATCTGGATTCCATTAATAAACAGGTCAGTTCACCTTCATATATATATATATATATATATATATATATATATATATATATATATATATATAAGAAAAGGTGTATGACAAATTGTAAAAAGTTTTTGTGACGCATTTCATCCGTCCGATGAAGACTTAATGGATGAAACCCGTCAGAAAAATATTATATATATATATATATATATATATATATATATATATATGTGTGTGTGTGTGTGTGTGTGTGTGTGTATGTATGTATGTATGTATGTATAAAGTTAATGGTCAGAATTGAATTCAACCAAAAAACAATAGTATTAAAAAGTGATCAACACACGTATTAAAACACACATATGTGTGTGTGTGTGAGAGAGAGAGAGAGAGAGAGAGAGAGCGAGAGCGAGAGATCACCAGTGACTTTATTATGCATACGCTCCTAATACCAGGATGAATACCCTTTTGCCTTTGGAATTCTTCTTGGTATGGATTGGTCGTCCTGGAATCACCCTTCCGAAATTTAAGTCCATGCTGTTATTATGGCATCCTGCAATTCTTCTAGATTGGTTGCCTTCAAATCCAAAATTCGACTCTCCATTTCCACCACATCTCAGAGGTGTTCTATGGGATTGAGATCGTGTGGTTGTAGAGGCCACAACAACAAAGAAAACTTATTACTGAATCAATCTACCATTATTTATATTATTTGTGACACAATGTCCTGCTGAGAATAGCCACCAGAGGATGGGTACACCGTCGTCACAAATTTAGGCATGTGGTCAGACACAATACCGACGTAGCCTGCGGCATTTATGCCATCATTTACAGGTGCCAATAAAATAATACTCATATCATTACATTAACAGTAGCAACCTGAACCGTTCATAGAGGGCAAGATGGATCCCTACTTTTATGTTGTTTACGTTAAATTCAGGTCTTACCACCCGAATGTCGCTGTAGAAATCGAAACTCATCAGACCAGTCATCTTCTCTTGTCCAGTTTTTGCGTTCAGAGGTACTCTTCTGTATATCTCCGTTATAAAGAACGGTTATTTGAGCCACTGCTGCCTTCCTATCAGCTTTAACCAGTCTGATCATTTTCTTCTGGCCTCTTTCATCAACAAGAAACTTCTACCCACATAATTTCCTTTTTTTTGGCCATTCTCTATAAATCCTAGAGATGGTTGTAAGTGAAAATTCAAACAGATCATCAACTTTTTAAATACTCAGTCCCATCCGTCTAGAACCAACGATCTTTCCGTGTTTAAAGTTACTTAAAATACCCTTCTTTCCTATGATAATGCATCAAATGAAATTCAGTAGGTTGGCATGAATATGTTTAAGTATCTACATCCATTAAAGTGTTGCCATACCACTGGCTTATTAGTAGCATTTATTCACATGTACTTAATTAAGTGGCCGACGAGTATGTATATATATATACCGGGTGTAACAGCAAAATTGTCCAAATCGTCTAACAGCATAATTGTCCATCCTACAAAATATCTAAAAAACCCACGAAACTGGGTTTCTTCTTTTCCAGGTTTTCAGATAATTCGTTTAGCCATCTCGACACCATTTGTCGTAAGAATCACTGAAAATCCCTTTGAGTTATTCAGCTAAAAAGAGAGCCGGTTAAAATCGTTTCATGGTGAGAGGAAAAAGCTCACTCAGTAACGGTACCAACATTCATGCTCTGGCTTCCATCTTCAAAGTCTATTAAGAGAACGGTGAATAAGTGTTAAAAAGAGGGAACAGTAAAGAAGAAAACTGGATCAGAAGGTCACAATCATCATTTCAACTTAGAGCTATAGACATAATCAATAAGACGTTTGACACGTGAGAGAGCCGCTTCAACTATGACAGCCCAAAGAGCAATGAAAAAAGACTTTAAAATGGAATCGTACGTTAAAACCTGTGAGACACCTTGTTACTCAAGGACAAAAAGTTAGAAGGTTAGAGATGGCGAAGATCATCTTGAATAAGTTGGAAAATGATCCTGAAATAATATATATATATATATATATATATATATATATATATATATATATATATATATATATATATATTTGAACTTAATTTCAATCCTTCATGAGCTTCCAATCCTTAGCTTTAACTAATTAATGATGAACATGTCATTTTCGTTTATGATCGATTTCACCACGATACTTCTGTTAAGCTTGGAGAGTAATTATACATTCTTACTGCTCAAAGTAGAATCCAATAGTGTTATAAAAACCTCGGAGAATTCCAATAAGATATATTTAATCATTTCTAAGATACAACGGTTCAAAACTTAATCTAGCAAATAGGAAATTTTGCTTTTACACGATTTGGACAATTTTGCTATTACACCCGGTATATATATATATATATATATATATATATATATATATATATATATATATATGTGTGTGTGTGTGTGTGTGTGTGTGTGTATGTGTGTGTGTGTGTGTGTGTGTGTGTGTGTGTGTGCGTGTGTGTGTAGACAAAAATATTTTTATACGTTTCTTAAATAATAATTAAAACTTACATGCCTGTGCTTGTACTTACTTCTCTGAAAGTAGCAAATACATGACTTATCTGTATTAAGGGATTTATTACACCTAATATAAACCAAAGGGTAAAGAAAAGAAATTTCTCTAAAATGAAAACATCAAGGAATATGTTTATATGTTTTATTCATAAATTCCCATGAAACAAAAGTAAAATCATTTTTCCACAACTGAATGGGATCCTTCTGAGTCATTTGCAGTGATTTTTCTGAAATCATGACAGGAAATTATTCTGAAATTGCTGAAATTATTTCTTTCATCCTCCTTCAAAAGTTGCAGCAAGAATGTAATAAGAAATTCATTTTATTAACATTTATTTTTTCGTAAAGTATATGGAAGCTAATGCAGCTTCCTCAGAAGATTGAAGAAAAAAACTTTTTTCAAAATCATCAAAAGATCTTATCTAATAAAATTATTTTTTAAGTAAATTCTTAAAATTTATTTTATTGTTTTCTATGTAAATTAATACGTGATTAGTTCTTATACTCTCATTCGCTTATTTAAAATATCTCTTGTTATGCTACTTTTTATTAAACTGACAAAAATAATAATACGTAATTTTTTTAAATTTTTATTCTTTTACTGTAAGGTTCACCCTTTAAAAGGTCCGGGAGACACTCGAGGTAGAGGGTTACATTAGGAAGCAGATAGGAGTGGAAGATAACGAGTAACCATAGCTTTGAACAGGTTAATATTGTAATGATCGGGGAAGCATCCTCTTGGGAGTTAGTTCCATGGAGCAATGGTTCGCGTGAAGAAGCTGTTCGAGTGGAACTTAATTCTCACTGATGGAATACGGGGGAATGTGGGTGGTTTGCTACAATATAAGTAGCATGGTGTGTCCTTGCCGTGATGGTTTGAATTGGCGAGACCAGGGAACATAGTTCGTCCGAGCACTTTCCAGAGAAAGACTTGCCACATCCCGCCTGTGAGAGAGAGGTTGGAGGGTGGAGAATAATTCGTCTCCCACAAGGGCTCGGAGACGCTTTTGGACTCTTTCAATACTGGAGAATGAGGTTTGGGCGACTCCTGCCCAAATATGAAAGCAGTGCTCCATTTTGGGCCTGATCTGACTCTTGTAAAGTTAATGGATAGCTGGAGGAGTCTGGAACTTCCTGGAGCGCTACACAGAGCCGCGACCATTTTACCTGTATCCTTAACAATGGATCGTATATACAAATTCCACTTGAGATTAGGTGCCAGTTTGAGGCCGAATAGTTTTTCATGGCACGGTGAGGACATCCATTCAACATGACACGTGATAGTTCGGGATTCAATCGGCGATGATGGAATGTAACTTGTTTGGTATATTAACACTGTGCATTTTCTTTTTTATTCAATGCACAAAACCATAATAGATGTATGGTGAAAACGAACATTATCATAAGATAAATCAACAAAACCTCCATACTTGTATCCACATACTGTCTGCTAAAACATTTTAAAGGAATAATCTTGATAGCAAGAAAATGTTGATTTCATATTCATTTTAAATGCATTGCCATAACAGTTATGTAAATCATTATCTTAATCGAATATAAAAACAGCATTATTTACCTGCTACTTCCAGAAATTAAAAAAGCATCATTGTTAAAAGAAATATAATTTTATCATCTTGGATTTTCTAAAAAAATTTTAATAAAGTGTGAGCAACACCATTCTTATGGGTTTTTTCATAGAAAAGTGACATCTAAAGTAGGTTGTAGAATATACTGGCTGAAATGGAGCAATGACAAAAAAAAGGTGATTTCAAAAAGGTAGAAATTATATATATATATATATATATATATATATATATATATATATATATATATATATATATATATATATATTATAAAAAAGAAAGAACAGTAAGATATATTATCCGGTGTTCTTAATTGATATTTTTATTTTTACAAAACAGTGCTCAATGTAAATTTACAGAGCATAAATACCTGAACTTAAAAATTACGGTAAGCACTAAATTAAAAAAAGTTAACTTCCTTGATATAACATTAGATTTAATGAAAAATGTATACATACCTTATAAAAAAAAAACAGTACTAATCCTTTATATATACACCCTAAATCTAATCATCCTCCATCTGTAATTCAGCATATACCTTTATCGAAAAAAGAATAAGTACAAATTCAGCAAATGAGAAGATTTTCTATGAACATATGAATTTCTATAATAAAGCTCTAAAAGATAGTGGCTACAAAAGCCCAAAACTAACTTATATAAAAAAGGAAAATGGAAAACAGAAAAAACAGAAGTAGAAAAATAATTTGGTATACACCCCCATACAACCAAATGGTAAAAGAATAAATTAGGACAAAAATTCCTTGCATTAATCGTTAAGCATTTTCCTAGCGATAGTAAACTCAGTACTATTTTCAATAAAAATACACTAAAATTAAGTTACAGCTGTACTGAAAACTTAGAGCAAATTGTTAAGAAACATAATGCTAATATCTTGAATAAACACTTAGACAAAAACCAAAGAAATATTGACAATGTAAAAATAAAAAGAGATGAAGATAAACAAAAATTATGTAACTGTAGAAATCCTCATTACTGTCCTCTACAAAATAAATGTCGCATGGAATCATTAGTATACCAACGCAATATCTCATCTATTGAGAATTCCGAAAACATAAAAATCTATATAGGTTGCAAAAGCCATGAGTTCAAAAAGAGATTCAATCAACATCAAAGTTCATTTAGGATAAATAAATACCGAAATCAGACGTCCCTATTGAAATATTTCTGGTACTTAAAAGAAACCAATAAAACACCTGCAGTAAAATGGAAATTAATAAGAAAAGCTAGAATATGTAAGTCATTAAATGACCCATGTCCTTTGTGCATACATGAGAAACTATATATTACTAAGTTTATAAAAAATAAAAATTTACTGAATCAAAGAAATGAAATAGCTATTCTTTGCCGACATTGTCAAAAATTTTCCTTAAATAATATTTAAAAATAAAAATAAATTGGGAGCTGGTAATATACATACTTATATTTGATATGTAATAATAATTTTTAAATAATTTAAGTAATTCTATTATATTTATTTGTTTTAAAAAGAAATATAGTCTATTAGTAATTAAGTGTAAAAATAATATTTTAAAATTGTAATTCAGTATAACGTATTCTAACCCAAACACCATTTTAGAAATAATATTTATGTATACAAGTACGAATTTAACGGAAAAAATGCCGAAAACCTTTTTCTCGTTGATAAAAAAAAAACAGACGACATGCGTTGAAAGGGTGTCAAAATTCGTTGAAAAGTGCACCCCTACCCTACCTAGACTTAATCGCTTTTTCGAACGTAACTCATAATTGATACAATAATAGTTAATAAAACTGAATACGCTACCGCCTCTGTCTAAATGATTGGATTTCTCTGTATCCTTGGAAACAAAAAAATATGAATTGTATGTGCGTTTAAAACTCAGTAAATTTAAAAATAAGTTATTCCAAAATTCGCTTTTCGCTTGTCAGACGAGTTTTTTTTTACCAGAAGTGACCTATTTTTTGGAATCTATCGTGTTTTCTTGCATTGACGAACTTTCTTCGACCCACAGTTTATTCTTTAAGTTATTCGTTAAGATTTATTTTTCTTTCTTTCATTTATTCGTTTCTTTTATTTAAATTATTGTTTCTTGGCTTTGGCAAACATTTTTATTTTAGTCCGGTTTGACAAAGTCTTACCGGACTACTGCCTTTTTGTTTTCTTTCTGTTTATTTATTTTCAGTTATCAAATTGAAAAAATAAGTTCATTTTAAGAAAAGAAAAGAGAAAAAGAAAGAAAGATTTTCCCCTCCTTTTTAGTTCATATCCTCCCCCGTTTTTTTATTTTCGAATTAATTCCAATTGATTTATTTTTCTTTCTTTAGCGACTTCGACCGCGAACCTTTATTTTATTTTGGTTTGACTAGTTTCAAACCAGATTTTTGTATTTCTTTTCTTTTTCATTTTACAGTTTAATTTAATTGACGTGTTTTTTAAAAAAGGAGTTCAAATTGTTTTTGAATTTTGAACTTTTAATTTTTTCTCTTTCTTCTCTAACTTGTTTCGTTTTTTATTTCTTTTCGGCAGCTTTTGGGCACCATTTTGAATTCGTTTTAATTTCCTTAAAGTCTTAACAGACGTCTATATTCTTTCTTTTATTTACTCATTTGAGCTAGTTAAGTTTAATTTAAATACTCTATTAGTTTTATTTATTTTTAATTTTAACTTATAGTTTTCCCAGTTTTTTATTTACCAACCTTTATTTTAAAATTTATTGCTTTTGGTTTTTGGCATAATTTCTATCTATACATAGTTTATTGTTTATTTACTGGTGTATCCAGGCTTTCTTTCTTTATTTGTTTTAACTTCTTCTATTTTTAGAAGAATCTACATTTTGTACTTTTGCGTTTTTCTTTTTTCTTTCTTTTCTTTTTCTCCCTATCCCAACTCCTTTCCATTTTGAACAAAATCTCATTAGACCCGCTGGGTGAAGTTTTTCCTTTTAAAAATGGCCGACGAGGTGAGTCGGTCGGTAGTAAAAAAGGACCTTTTGAGGGATGTCGCTAATGCTGACTCCCCAGATAAATAAAATCCAAGAAAAGGGGAAAGGCTACCCCTAAAAATCCTCTACAAAAGACGAATGTGTCGAAGTCTGCTAGCTCTGGAAAAGAGAATACAATGCCGGTCTCAAGCAAAGTATTGATGACAACGTGCCAAAGGAGGCACAAGCTATGTCGACAACCGGGGAATCACCCTCTTGCTGGAAGTCCCCGCCGAGTTGTATTGTGAATTTCGCGGAGTTCTTGCAAACGACTAAGGGCTACGCTCATCTTGTAAAAGAAGATGGGCTCCTTGAAGACGTCCAAGAACTAAATGTATTCGAAAAGAGAATGGTGTCAGTTTTCGTGGTGGACAAGCGTACGCATAAAATCTGTCGCTCCACGAAAGACACAGTGATCCAATCACTTTTGTCCCCGGGGATTAAACCCCAAAGAGTAATTAAAGGTTCCGGTTTTTTCATGTAGGACGTACTGCTGCCCACAGCCGAAGATTTCTTGGAAATGGCAAAGAAAGAGTTTATAACTAAAGACTTAATTCTAAGTATACAATACGAGGGTCGGCGAAGGACCAGCGTAGCCGTATTTGAGGTCCCTCCTAGGTAACGGGAGAGCACCTGGCTGCATGTTTTATGCAGCATGGCCAAATTTTAAGGGCTCTTTCCGACAACCTGAACGGGGTATGGAATTTTGATATAATGCTCGATCGTTTGGCCTTCGTCTCCATCCCCAACCGTTTGGATTTTTGCGGCCGGAAAATGCCGGTCATGGTGACCGGTAGATAACCTACTTGCTGGAGGTGTGGAGAGACTGATCACCTCTCCTCCTCCTGGCCAGGGAAGAAGGCCCCTGGAGTTCCGGCCACTGGCGACCAAAATCTCCCTCTGGCCGAGACTGTTAAATCCGCGGCGCCTGTAACAGGCCTACCTGCGACACGGACCCGTGTGGAAAATCCTTCGGTTGGATCTTCGCCTACATTACCCGCCAATCCGACACCTCCAACTAGTGTGGATAAGGAGAATGAAGAGGGGGGGTGGCGTGTCGTGGGTAGGGGTAGAGGGAAGAACCGAACAGCGGGGCCTCTGTACCAGCATGACCCCAGGGATAATAACATCTACAGTCCCATTCCCTCCACCAGCTCTGAGGGCGACGCCTCGGCGTCTTCTGACAAAACTGCATCCGCCACCCAGAAAATGAACGAACCAAGCTGGCAGAAAATATTGGATCTCAAAAAATTGAAGGAGAAGTTGGACGCAAAGCGGGCAAAGAACCAAAAGTCGCTGGTGGCGCCTTGCCCCTCATCCTCTGCCACATCTTCCCCTTTATCTACCAAAAAATCATTTGCAAAACCACCTCCGCCCAAATCATTGTCAAATTCACCGACCAAACAAAAATCACAAACAGACAGCCCTTCAACTAAGCCCTCCCCTTTCAAGACGACATCTGGCAACACACCCTCCTACACACCCATAAGCACTCTTACTCCGACACCTTCACAATCTCCTCAAAAGAAGAGGAACAGAAGCCCCGAGTTTCAAGTCGCAGTAGATAGGAGAAAGAAAAATATCAAACTGCTATATCTCCCAGGGGAAGATGTCTGCCGCGTATCCCGGGAACAAGCAGCAAGGGTTTTCAGGCAGACGCGGAATCCAAAGCCGTTGAAAGTGCTGTGGAATTTCCGGCATATCAATGGAGTCGACGTTGATGTGCCCGAAAACTTCAAAGAAGCAAGAAGAGTCCTGACTGTAGTTCGATCTGGCCCGGGTACGCGGGAGATTTGGGGCATGATAGAGGAGGCAAACGCGTCCTTAAAATTGGTGCCCCCAGCGGCCTATTTACTTGAACCTGAGTTGGATGAAACAAAAGAACATTGTAAAGGGAGGGTCCTTTTTTTTGTTCACCCATCCCTTTATACAGCCCTTAAAATAACGTGTCCTGCAGACATCGGCGGCTTGTCTCATGATGATATCGTCGAAATTGAGATGGCTTCTGGTTCAATGGGACGGGTTGTCGGTGTCCTCACCCCGGCCATGTTCTATTCTGATGGACAACGTTAATTGGTTTGATAATGTCTCTCTGGTTGGCAAGTGTGAATGCCCTAGGCCTGAGGTCGGAGTCTCGAAGGGTGAAGCTCTCTCGCGACCTTCAGCGCTTAGGGGTGAACATATGTTGTGTGCAAGAGACCCGTTTTTCTTCTCGTGATTATGAAGGCATTCTGTCTAAGGGGTTTTTCCTTTATTCAGCATGTTTTGATGTTTTTGATATTCAGCATGTTTTGATGAAGAGTGGTGTCTCTTGGCTGGTGAGCAAGTCTTTGAAGGCTGCGTGTGCTCTTGTCTTCGGAGATCCGGCGGGTAGATTTTGCGTGCTGGATGTTACCATAAAGGATAAGGCTCTGCGTCTCATTGGGGTTTATGGGCCCAATATCCAGACTGAGCGGCCTACTTTGTTTCGGCAGATCGGGCCGTTTATGACGACTTCACGTCGGGTAGTTTTAGCGGGGGATTGGAATGCCATCCTTGACCACGACTTAGATTGTATAGGGTCAAATTCATATTCGGGTACTAACAACTGGGGCGTGAAACCTTTTCGCGACTTTGTCGACAGGTTTGATCTTGTCGACAAATACAGGAATGAGCACCCTCAGGGGGTAGTTTGGACTTGGACAAATAGTGGCAGCTCGAGTCGATGTAGGGTTCGTAGGGTGTCCAAGTTACATAGTTTATTCGAATCATAGGCTTGTCCGGGTTCGTGTAAACTTAAATAAGCCTAAGGTTAGGATGGCTGGCTACTGGAAATTCAACTGCTCATTATTTGGTGAGCAGGAATTCCGGGACCAGCTGCTACTAACGTTACAAAGGGAACTGACGGAGGCTGTGGTGGGAAATGCCTGATGGGACAAATTAAAATCTAAAATTCGATCGTTTGCTGCCGATTTTAGTTGTCGACTCAATCTCGATAGATTTAGCGGCGCAAACGGCTTTAGAGGAGAAAGTTGATCGGGCAGTTAAATCCCGTGATAGTGGGAAAGTAGCCTTAGCTAAGGCAGAGTTGGCCTCCTTGCTTATCAAGATGGATCAAGCTCTGGTAGTTAGGGCTTGGTTAAAAAGAATGTCCTCTGAGGCGACGAATATGGTCGCAGAATTGCGTGCAGAGGAAAGTAAGAATGCATCACGGCGGCATATCGCGTGCGTCACATTGCCGGATAAGCGGACCGTGACTACAAACTCGGGCATATGTGAGGCTTTTCGGGATTACTTTCGGGAACTTTTTATCAGGGAGCCGTCGAACTGAGCCCTGCTCAGTTCGACGGCTATTTAGCCGACTATCCCTGCCTTGAGGCAGCTGAAGCGGCTGGGTGCGAGGGTCCAATCACAGAGTCGGAAATCTGGGAAGCGTTGAAACAGGTTGGCCTGGATAAATCTCCGGGATTAGATGGTCTTCCATACGAAGTCTACTTGAGGCAGTCGCCCGTTTTTGTTCCCTTGCTGGAACTGATTTTCAACAACTGGATGAAGCAGGGGTTTATACTTCAACGCTTCATAATTCTCTTACATATTTACTATTGCTTAAATTGTTTGCTTTAAGAAATTGAATTTTAATTTCTTAAACTAAATGGATGTAATTTAAATATTTAATGGAGACAATAGATTTTCTGCTTGAACGAAAACAAAAAATTATTAAATGTTTTCGTTCAAGCAGAAAATCTATTGTCTCCTTTAAATATTTAATCTTTTGGTTGTAGTCAGAACATAATTTTCATAATAGTTTTATGTTTAATATTTTTCCTGGTATTGGTTCTCTTGATTTTTCTATAGTGTTCTTTCTGTAACCTAAAGTTAACTTTAGGTCACAAAAAGCAACTCTCGCCATATTAATCATTCGTTAAATTTGGTGGTAAGCGTAGGGATAATATCTATGGTTGCTTAATACCACCAATTTTTGCCAATTTACAAAAATCACTGTCATCTTGTAACAGCCATTAATAGTAAATAAATCGATACCTGAAAAAAGCAATTATACTGTCAATAAATGTGTCCGTTTTGAGTTCACCTTTTGGATTGGCCCAAAATTTCAATTCAATTAAAAATTGAAAATAAAACTTTCAAAACAAGAATATATTAATTCAAAATTGTTAATCAATGGAAAAGATAAAATGCGAAATTATTCTAACAAAAAAAAAAATTTTTTTAACAAATCTGCTATTAAGCGTCTTTTTAGGCTGAATAATAAAACATGCTAGTTAGACACATTTTGCTGTGCCCCCCTACACACACACACACACACACACACACACACACACACACACACACACTTGAATGGAGTATTGCTGCCATATATGGTCTGGAGCCCCTTCTGTTTGCCTCGGGGTTCTTGATAAGATCCAGAGACGGATATGCAACGTAATTGGCTCTGATCTGGCATCTCGTCTGCAAACGCTCTCTTACAGACGCGCCGTCGCCTCTCTCTGTCTTTTTTACAAGTACTTTCACGGTAATTGCTCCGATGAGCTGCTTTCGCTGGTTCCCAGGCTTCATGAATTCAAGCTTCCTACGAGGCTGGCATCCCGATCCCATCCTTTCAATGTTGAAACTGTTAAATGTAGCCGTCTCTTCTACTCCAATAGCTTCATATCTCGCACCTCTCGCCTGTGGAACTCCCTTCCTTATTCCTGCTTCCCTGACAACTATAATCTCCAACTATTCAAATGTAATGTCAATCGACATCTCCAGTTGCCTTGATCTATCCACTATCCTTCTCCACATCCTTTTCCTCTATCACTCCTATCTGCTCTCGCTCCAAATCTTCTGTAACCCCTTGCGTGCTAGTGGCTTCCAGCCTTGCTTGGGGTGAAATACTTAAAAAAAAACAAAAAAAAACATATTGTGTTTAAAACTAAATTCCACACAGGTTGGATTCCTCAATCCAAAAAAAACCGTAGACCTCGACCGTGGTGATGGAAAGCGGTCAGATGGCATTACCATTTTCCCTTTTAAAATGGGGAAGTCGTTGATTTGGGATGCGACCTGTGCCGATACATTGTCGACCGGTAATTTGATCAGGCCCGCGGTTGAGCCGGGGTCTGTCGCACGGGACGCAGAGATTAAAAAAAAAAAATAATCAAAAATATACTTCTCTTGCGGACAGATTTTGGCCCTCGTTCGATGGCGTTTCTTCGGAGGGTGGGCGTCATGTCGTCTCGATTAATGGACGAGCCTCGTGAAACGGAGTGGCTCTTGCAGCGTGTCTCACTGGCGATGGTGGGAGGTAATGCTTTCACCATCATTGCGACTGACAGAAGATAGCAAAAAAAAAAAAAATTGTTTCTGTTTTGATAGATACTTTGTTCAAATAAATATTTTTTCTTTAAAAAAATACTTAAAAAACGCAAAAATATACTTTAAATAATTTCCGAGGAATAAAAATTTATTTTTATGACTTCATAAAATTTAAAAAAAAAGAAGCGAAGGATATTTTAATAAACAAATTTATTATTTATGATATTTGTTATTTATTAGTAGTTAATAAAAGCTTCTTCTTTTCAAAGGTGAAAAACTTTGATTACAGGATATTGTATAATACAGTGTAACCCGGATATAAGAGAAACCCGGATATAAGAGAAACCCGGATATAAGAGATATTTTATCTGGTCCCAAATTAGAGCCATACTTACCTAAACAAAATAGACCAAACACGGATATAAGAGAAACCCGGATATAAGTAACTTCTTCTCCGGTCCCGACAACTCTCCGGGTTAGACTTTGTCATTTCTCTTACTACCGCCATGGTAATACCTCCAAATTGAATGGCTTTAAATAATTTTGACGAACTTCAACAACCCCTCGTCTATGAAAAGATTTTAAAGAACATATATCATCAACTTACGTACTTTCTAAATCCGGGTTACACTGTAATAAAAATCTCTTTGTAATAATGGAAGGTTGTTTTTAGAAGTCAGTTTCAAACAAGAACATTCGAGTCAAATATCCACTTTATTTCACGTAATAAACATTCGCAAAGGTCATTAAAAATTTACTTTGTATTTTTTCTGGATTACTTTTAACTTTCATTTTAATTTATCGTGTAAAATTTTATTTAGTTCATATGTCAAAATTAATTTTATACAGTCTTATCAGGTGAGAATTGATTCAAATGTCATTTTCAGTTGTATTTGTCATTTCTCTTACTACCGCCATGGTAATACCTCCAAATTGAATGGCTTTAAATAATTTTGACGAACTTCAACAACCCCTCGTCTATGAAAAGATTTTAAAGAACATATATCATCAACTTACGTACTTTCTAAATTTTCTGGATATAAGCTCTATACAATAATAAAAACTTGTATCGGTCTTTTTAAATGCAAAAGAACTTGAAACAGAAAATTAAAACCTATCTACTACCCGAAACTTAACGTAAAAGGTTTAAAAAGATTCTTAAATTCAATAAAGTGACGTTCAACTATAATTTATGCACATATCAAAGGATAAAGTTGGTGCTTTAAAATTTCGAGAGGATTTCTGAAATTCCGCTTCTTGAAATCCGAGTTCTGAAAAGGACAGCACTCTTCAACGCTCTTCTCACCTTCTTCTCATCAACATACAGGCGTATATTTTTTTTTTTTACTTAGTGCACCGTAACCTTATTTTTATGTGTTTTCTTTAACGAAAATAAATTTGGCGATATATATATGTTCACTCAAGTCTTCGTTTTATTTGTTGTCTTCCGTCGTCCAATATCTGTGTGCGGGTCAATATGCTACTCGCAACACTATCACTCTAGGGTTCATTTTTGACCAACTTGACTATCTTCACCCCAGTTCATTTGGAAAATTATTGCTATGATTTAATGAAATGAACATGTAGGAATATGAAAGCAAGAAATTTCTCTGTACATATCAAAAATTGGTGCCGTTGCGAAAGATATTTGCATATTAGCGAAAAGAGAAAACTAAAATGGTCAGGAAGCTGAAAGCCTTTGCACGGTCATTTTTGGGGGTCGTTTCGCATCTTCTGCGCTCACTCAGAACTCGAACTACAAAATGTAATAATTGGTAATGAGAATGAGGCTAATAGGGTCAATGGCTCATCTGTAGAAAACGTGATGCAAAATATCCACTTATAAACGGGCAATTATTAAAAATTACAATAGATTAAAATGACCGAAGTTTATAAATGTCCAAAGAATGCTGATGCAATTTACAAAAG
This sequence comes from Acanthosepion esculentum, assembly GCA_964036315.1. Lineage (NCBI taxonomy): Eukaryota > Metazoa > Mollusca > Cephalopoda > Sepiida > Sepiidae > Acanthosepion > Acanthosepion esculentum. The sequence goes on from OZ038476.1 coordinate 96,541,314, forward strand.
CCACCAAAGAAGTGTAAAGTGTAGAGTATTTCAATGAAATCCTTACTGTATTAAATCTAAAATTAATTCAATGTAGCTCCTATTGTTACGGAATCTGGAATATTTGATTGGTAGATCTTTAGAATTCTATTTTTAATTAATTTTGAGACATGGATGTATTTCAGCAAATATTACTGTTTTCGAAATAATTTCAGTATAAATTTTATGTGGTAAATTTTTATGCTTAAAAATGTATACAAAAGTGGGCTCATCTAATCAGTGGCTATTATTAATGCGTAGGCATTATACAGTTTTAAATTATTCAGAATTCTAACGAATTTTCTTGGAAAAGGGTCTAACCCTCTTTGGGCAACCATGTGACCCTAGAAGGTATAAACACTAAAGCGCGCGAATCTTGCGCGAGTGAGAACCGAGCCAGGCAGTATTGAAGTTTTTTATATCGCTATTGGCTTTTGTTTCATAAGTGGATTTACTACCTTACGAAGAGACTGTTTAAAACTGATACATTTTATTTTTTATTACTTTTTGATTTTCGAAAACCGTTTTTCCATTTTTTAGTTTTTGCTTGGTTTTAGTACATAGTATTATTTATACACTTTTTTCGTTTCTTTTCAGTTTCCTTTCTGTTTGGATTTTTACCCTCCCCTTGTTTTTATTTGCATTTTTCATCTTTTGTTGAATTGTTTATTGTCTTTGGTTTACCCCGTTCTTTTTTTCAGTTTATTTGCTTTAAAATATTTTTTGTCTTTCGGCCTGTGTTTAAAAACATTTAAAAAGAAAAAAAATTATTCATTGGGTCGACTGTGGTGGTTTTTTTCTCCAACATGGTCGACAAAAATAACGATGTCTCAGGTACACCGGTACCAAATCCAGTGTCACCAGCCAAAACGGCTTGGTCCGAAAATAGGCCGTTAAAATAGGATGGAAATTTTTATGTAGACCAGCATAAAAAGTATGAGGACTCTTTCAAGGACAATGAGTTCTTGACAATACAGGAAACGTTTGACGCAGTAAGCCCGCGCACAATATCCCTGCTGACCTCAGATGTTAAAACCCGTAAATTAATTGGGGTCAGCAGGGAAAGCATGGAGGAGGCTTTGGAGGCTTTGAAGATCAGCCCTACAATCCTTGCAAGACGGACAAATGCATTGTGGGATATCCTTCTCCAGACTGAAGACCAGGCAAAAGAGTTGGCTGGGAGTGTGCTAAGCACAAAGTCGATAAGACTTCAAACAGAATATATGGGCACCCGTCGGACGAAAGTGACCGTCCATAGGATTCCCGTAGACATCCCTGATGACCGGATGGGGGCCTTCTTCACCAAATTTGGTGAAGTCAATGAAGTGAAGGCTCTCAGTAGCAAAGCCGGGATCGAAACGGGTGACATGGAAATACAAATCACCCTAAACAGGAAGGATTTTCAAGAAATCCCTAACATTTTGGTCTGCCGCGACCGGAGGATGCTCGTGGTAGTAGAGGGCAGAAAACCATGGTGTTGGTCATGTGGGGTGTCGGGCCATATGGTAAAAGAGAGCTCCAGCAAGAAAAATACACGAGCTCCAGCACGGCCAGAATCTACTGTAGCGAAAACAGCAACCATTGCGGCAGGACCGGCAGAGGAGGGAACTTCTAAATCAGACGGAGAGTGGAAGGAGGTCTCCAGGGGACGAAAACTATCAAGCGTTTCGTCTCCCCCTGATAAAGAAATGTCACAAGAAAAGAAAAAGTTGCCTGAAAAACCAAAGGAGGTGCGGCAGCCACGCAAAGAGGGGCAGCCATCCAAAGAGTGGCAGTCACCCATAAATGGGCAGCAACCCAAAGAGAGACAGCAAACCAAAGAGGGGCAGCCATCAAAAGAGGGAAAGCAGAAGCGGCCGCACCAGAAGCAGCAGCAACAACAGCAGCGGCAGCAGCAGCAACAACAGCAGTAGCAGCAGCAGCAAGACCACCACCAACAGCAGCAGGCAGAAACAGAGACACCAATGGAGGTGGACAGAATGCCTCCACTTCGAGTTTCGTCGCTGAGCAGGAGCCGGCAGGAAGATATAGAAGAACAACATCAAAGCCACTCTGGCCGCGGCAGGGCGGAGGGCGGCATGGACAGAACCAGGTCGCCCTCCGTCCCTGCTTCGCCAAGAGAAGCTATTTGCTCCCCCAAAGTTAGGAGCCTCCCTACTTCCCCTTTCCGTGCTCCATCCCCCTCTCCCTCCACTTCTTCCCTAAGTTCATCTGCTACTCCTCCGCACACATCCACTTCCTCCTCTCCCCATCGTGCAAGGGAGAAAAAGAATATGTTCGCAGGCCCCGGATCCATCTACAAGGTGGACAGAGAAGAGTACAAGAGGGCCCTGTCGAAACAGAGGAAAGCACTGTTAGGGTTACTGTTTAAAACAGATACTGTCGATGGCAAAAGTGTGGAGGACCCACGGAATTTCCCGCAAGCACTTGCATCAGGGACACTGGCGGATATTTAAAAGTGTTGAGTCACTTGTTTGAAGCCAGGGAAGCTTTCCCGAATATTAGAATCCTCGAACTAGAGAACTCTACTTTGAAAAAGCTTAGACATTTTTGCTCTGGGAGGGTCCCTGTATTACTCCATCCCTCCTTATATAGGGCAGTGAAACTAATCTACCCCACAGACGTCGGCGGGATTGTCTTGGATGGTCGAATAACGACGGAGTTGGGAACAGGGAGCTTGGGACAATCCGTCGGGGTCCTTACCAATGTAGATTTCCACCCGGTATGTGAGTAGGTTTTTGCTTTTCTTTCTTTTTTTTTCTTTTTTTTTTGTAGGTTTAGAAGATGTCTATCAAGATAGCTACTTTGAATGCGAAGGGCTTGAGGGATCGGGGTAAGGCTGCTTGCCTGCTCCGGGATCTCTTGTCTTTGGCGTGGGTGTTGCTGCGATCGAAGAGACTCACTTTGTTTGCAGCATCGACGCATGTGTGCTGGAGAGCGACTTTGTCGTTTATTCAGCATATGGGGACCGGCTTGCCAGAGGAGTTTCTTTGCTGGTGAAGCGGACTCTTGATGCGAAGGTGGATCTTGTGCATACCGGTTGATCGTGGCCGATATTGCCGTGAAAAGTGGTTCGTTCCGAGTCGTTGCGGTTTATGCGCCCAACAACCGGGAGGAGCGGGTCTCGTTTTTGCGGCAGTTGGGGTCGTACCTGGTGGATTCAACGCGCTTAGTTCTAATGGGGGACTGGAATGCCATCCGGGGCCCCAAGTTAGATCGGGCGCGGGGTGCTAGCGGGAGAAGGGGCGATCGTAGCTTGGTTGATCTGATATACGATGTTGGTCTCATTGATAGATACCCGGTCGATCACCCCGGGGGGAAAATATGGACGTGGGCTCTTAGCTGGCCTTGTGACAAGGTAGTTAGCTACCTTAACAGAATGTTAGTTAGAAGAGCCGACATAGATCTGTTAGATTGTCCCACGTTCCACTGGGTAGGCTATTCGGATCACAAACTCATTTGTGCCCGAGTGGCGTTAGATCATAGGCCTAGAATGACTGGTTACTGGAAGTTCAATCTGTCTTTACTGGACACGCGGGACTTCCAGGAGCAGCTAACTAGCTTAGTGCAGCGAGAGCTAGTGGGGGCGGTTATCGGGAATAAGTGGTGGGTAAACTTAAGTGTAGGATTATGTCTTTCACCATTGATTTCAGCAAACGGCTCACCCTAGATAGGGCTGAGAAGGTGAAGACGCTTAAAGCTAGTCTTTCCCGGGCGGTGACTGGAGGGATCCCCTAGAGATAGCTTTAGCTAGAGAGGCCCTGGAGCGTTCGAATAGCGAGTGCTACATGGGCCAGGTAATTAGACATAGGTTAAGCAAGATGTCTTCCGAAGCTGTGAACATGGGTGCAGAATTGTGCAAGGAAGAGGTCCGTCGAGGTGGCGATCGTCGAAACCCTGGAGGGGCGTACTCTTCGGGCCACTGACGACATGTGCGAGGCGTTTCGGCGGCATTTCGAGAGCCGGTTTACCAAGGAGCCTGGTCTTCGTGAGGACGAGTTTCGCAGCTATTTGGCTGACTTTCCTCGGCTTTCGCCGACTGAAGCGGCTAGCTGTGAGGGAGATATCACAGAAGGCGAGGTATACGCGGCATTGAAGAAGGTCGGCAGAGGCAAGTCGCCCTATGAATTGTACTTGACGCTGTCGCACATCTTTGTCCCGATTTTGACTGTGGTGTTCAACAACTGGTTCCGGCAGGGGTCCCTCTCCGACCGGTTTTCCAGCGGTGTGATCACGCTGTTGAAAAAGGGCAAGGATGTTGGGGGAAAACTAGATGACTACAGACCCATAACTCTGCTAAACACAGAGTTAAAGATCTTGGCCAAGATCCTGCAGGAGCGTTTGCAGTCAGTTGCCGAGTATCTGTCTGTCCGGAGCAGACTTGTTCTGTGAGGGGCCGAACAATTCAGAGCAACCTGCATCTGATCCGCACGATCATAGAGGGTGTAAAAGACGACGATGAGTCCGCGCTGATCAATTTTGGATCAGCCCAAGGTATTTGATATGGTTGACCATCGCTACCTTGCCGCTGTCCTGGAGGCCGCCGGATTCGCACCCGACTTCTGCCGCTAGATTAGCCTCCTGTATCGCTCTCCCAGTGCTGTGGTACAGGTGAACGGGAAGCTACCGGGCGCTTTTGCGTTGTCTAGGTCGGTTCGTCAGGGTTGTCCACTGTCGCCCCTACTTTATGCTTTGGCGTTGGAGCCTGTCCCTGGCCGGCTGAGGAACAGGGCTGCAGTCCGGCCCTACGCGGAATCGCCATTCCCGGAGGGGTTTGAATCAGGGTTTCTGCGTACGCCGATGACGTATCTGCTTTCGTGTCGTCCCGCAGCGACATTGAGGCGGTACTGAAGGCGCTTAATCGGTATGAAAAGGTGACAGGGGCCAAGATTAACCGACACAAGTCGTCCGGCTAGCGGTTAGGTGTCTGGAAGAGGGTCGATCTTCCGAGACCCTTCGGTTGGACGGACGGTCCTGTCCGCATTCTTGGAGTGTGGTTTGGACCCGACCTCTGACTTGGCATCGACGGAGGTTGTTCGTGAAGGGCAGGGCGGAGGTGTGTGCTACATACATTTTCCCTCTTGTCGTTTATCGATTGTCCGTACTTCCTCTATGTAAAGGCCATCAGAAGGCGCTCGAGCGCTTGCTATCCTCCATTTTATGGAGGGGACGCGAGAATCTGGTCGACAGACGAGTCTGTGCACAACGTCCATGTCAGGGGGGGCGCTGGGAATGCCACACTTGGTAAGCCACAGGCGTGCCTCGAGATTGGCTTTCCTACGCCGCGGGTTGACAGGATGAGATTCGATTATGGGACGCGTTCCCTTCCCTTACTATCAGTCCCCCCCCCATCTCGCGGGTTGACCGCCATCATAAACCCCAGGATCAATCGGATTTCCTTTGCGAGTGTCGGTCGGCCTTGTTGGCTGTTCCTCGGTCCAGTGACCTTTCACGGCCTAGGAAGGTCTTCTATCGTCTTTTAGTATAGGGGATCGCCAAGGATCCTCTACGTGAGCAGATCGACTTGTCGAAGAAGGAGATTCTCTCTTTCTGGACTTGGAAGCCAGCGGCGGACTACCTCAGTAATCCTGAGTTTTCGCTTACCTGGCGATTAATTCGGAACCGTCTGCCTCTCAATGACAAGGCCGTCATATGGGGCTTGGCGGATTTGCCAAACTGTGAACGGTGTGGCCCTGATATGGAAGAAACGGCTTCGCACGACTTCTACCATTGCCCCCGGGCCCGCCCCTTATGGAACCATGTCAGCGAGTTGACGGCTCGTCTCGCCCCCGAAAAGCTTGTGCTCATTGATCGTGCATACGCGTGGGACAATGTGTCGCCCCCGTATTCCGGGGTGAAACGGATGGTGTTTCTGACGCTGTTGGCCACGGCTGGAATGGTGATTTAGACAACGCGGATGGAGAAAGTCTTGCGAGGAAATCGTCTTTCTCATCAGAATCTGATCCGATTCTTTGAGCATCAGCTCAAGATAAAGATTAGAACTGATAGAAAACGCTTGCATTCGACAGTCTTCAGCAAAAGGTGGGTGAAAGAAGCGAGCTTTGTTCGTTTGAACGGGGCTAGCCATGATTTTCTCTTCTAGGTCAACTTACGTTACATCGGGGTGGTTTCCTGCGGAGCCCTCCCCTTGGTTAGGTTAGACAAGCTTCAGTATACCTAGTTAATGGGAGTAAGTGTTGTTCCTGGCCTGTTCCCGGACGCCTCTTTGGTTATGATTCAAGTCGAGATTCCCAACCTTCCCAGTTTGTTTTGGCCCCAATTTTTTCATCTCGACTGGGTCAGCTTTATATTTTCCCATGCCCGTATTATATTTTATCCTTCTCCCACTCCCGTAGTGAGAGAACCTCTTGATTTTGTCCCCTGGGCAGAATACAGCAGCCTCTCTGTTTTGAGGGTTGGACGGGCCCTACTAACATCAGTTATGTTTAGTTTGGTTTGTGTTCATATTTTAGTTTGTTATTGGGTTCATCTCCCTTCCCCTCTCATTTTATTTCATCCATAGAATTTTAATTACACATATATAATCATTAGATTTTTATGGTATGGGGCGCGTTTTTAAGGACCCCCTTGAGAGGATGTTGTATTATGGTGCATGGAGGATTGATTGGTGACGGACGAATTCTTGTGGTGAATGTGGAAACTGTAATCCGTGACTGGGTCGTGAATAAGATAGTTAGTGATGACCAACCTCAACCCCTCCCACATGTTGGCCTTGTGCCGTAATTGTATGTTATGTACAATAAATAGAGAGAGCCGATGCTTCCAGGACTTTTTGTTTCGAGTCCAGCTAATTTTTGACCGACGAGAAATTCTTGAACAACTATCTTTTACGCTAAGTTAATCGTTTTTATTTTCGTTTTCATTTTGTTATCTGAAAACCTTTTTGAAATCTTCATTTTCGGTTTATTGAATTAATTTTTCCTTTTTGTTTTAATACTTTTTCGTGTTTATTTTTTGTTTTCTTTTTTGGTTTGCCAAACTTCATTTTTGTATTTCTTTTTTGACGTTTTTGTTTTGGTTTCATGCCAAGTTTTTCTTTTGAGTTAAATTTTGTTACCTCCCCGCGACCAAGTCGCAAGACTTTATTCAGTGCCGTTAAAAAAAAGAAGAAAAAAAAAAGAAGCCATATAGGCCAACGGTTTCATTTAAGTTATTTTTTGTTACATCCCCGCGACTACTCAGTCGCAAGACTTTGTTCAATGCCGTTTAAGGGGAAAAAAAAGACCATACGATCCTATCATGGCGGCCAATTCAATGAACATGTAGGCGTCACCGCCGAAAAAACCGGCCTGCAGGGAGGACAGATCCCAAAAGGATCCTGCATATTATAGCCCCACCCCCACCCCAAGAAAAATATGACAGCTACATAAAGGGCAACGAATTGCTGACAATCCCAGAGGCAATCGGTGCTGTGAAGACAAAAACTATCTCTCTGACAACTGACGTGGGAACACGTAAACTGATTGGTGTTAGTAGAAAGGCAATGGAGGAAGCATTTAAAGAGCCTCGAAATAAGCCCGGAAATCCTTACAAGACGTACGAATACCTTATGGGATACATTGCTAGCTACTGAGGAAGAGACAAAAAAGTTGGCAGGAAGTACTCTGACAACAAAGTCTGTCCCCCTACAGACGGAATATTTGGGGACAAGGAGGAAAAATGTAACAGTCTATGGAGTCCCAGTTGACATCACCAGCGATAAACTAGGCGCCTTCTTTTTTTTTTTACATGGAGATGTGGAAATCTCGGCAACAACGATCAAAACGGGGATTACCACTGGAGATTTTGTCCTTCAGAACTAGAAAAGGTTTCAGTGTCATCCCCAATACACTAATGTGTCGGGAAAGGATAATACCAGTGGTGGTAGAAGGACGGCGCCCCTACTGTTGGTCATGCAGTGTAATGGGATATATAGCAAAGGCGTGTCCCGGTAAGAAGTTGGCGTCTCAGCCAAGCAGCAGTACCAGCAGCGGCAGTGCCCGGCAAGGTTCCGGATGGAGGTAGGGAAAAAGGGCCGAAAGACGCCAAGCCCTCCCCACCAGAAGGAGGCCCCACAGCAATCACCGCCCAAGGAGCGACCGGAAAGAAACAGCAGCAGCAGTCGCTGCCTCGTTCCCCAAAAGGGCAGCATCAAGAAAAGGAGGAGCGGCAAACTCTTACTCCGCCTTCGTAACCAGGGGAGAGTAGATCGATTACTAAAGGTGTCCAACAAGATCGACCATAACGGATTTTTTTTACCAAAACAAAATAGCAGATGAAAGTGCAAACTGAAAAAACAAACTTGCAAAGTATCACTGATCGAAGAATATTTGCAATTTTACCAGGAAAAAACAATTAAAATGCAAAACATTGTTAGGAAACAATGTTTATTTTACAAATACAATTATCCTGGCCGTTCAAATTCAATCCATGGCAGTCCTTCTATACAACGAAAAAATATTATCAATCAATACAAGAATAAGAAAAGTAATAAAATATTTCATTTATTTGAATAGTCTTTTATTTTCTTTGAAATAATTGTTATTTATAGGATTGTGCCGTAGATTATTAATGTAGAAAAACTGTACAATTTTAATTCTTCCCTTGTCAATGAAGTCCTGATATTATCTATCCATGAATGTTATTAATGATATTCGAGTCATCACCTAACCTTGAATAGTTCCCCGAGTGTAGCAGATTTCAAATCAAACATCATAATCCTAATCTATGATTAGTTTTTGCCTTTCACATCATAGTTACTTGTTTCTTATCTATTTGGATAGTATTTATGTTAATGTTATGGTTCTTTCTATTTTGATCAATAGATTTCAAATGCTTATCCACATGCCGTACTGAGTCTTTTGTAAAAACCAACGAAATCCTTAAACCAAAAAGCAGCGATGCCTACATGAAGTGCCTTTAACATCCTTGATTCATAAAATGTTACCCACCTTTCTGGATATTCTAACTTTCTCATTGCCTTTCTTGCATAAAGTTTTGCACAATATAGCTGTATTGGACGCGATGAATTTCAAATGAAATACGTGACGAAATATCCAATAAACTGAATTATTTTTAATAAATACATCATGGAGAGATAAGCACTTCCTTTGTGCTGATTTATTTATATATTTTGTTTCTTATTTGACATTTAGTGAAATACCAAGATGAGGTAGACTGCCAGATTGAAACATTAAAAAATTGCAAGAGGAAACTTTTGCGAAAGTGAGACGCTTGTCGTGCTGGCTATGACAGAAATGTCTTTACTTTCTCTTCTCGTGCGCGTCATTTGAGAGTTAAATACAGCTTCACAATTTATTAAAACACCTAAAATTGTGAAGAAAAAAAAACGTTTTGGTTAGATATGTTCAAATATTTCCTTTCATATTTTTAGTTTCTGCATTAGCTAACGCGCCAGAAGTTTGGTCCTCCAGAAAATGAAATGATTATTAAAAAAAAAAAATTTTTCTGGTAGGAAAATAGAAGAAAGACATTATGAAATTAAAATTGGAAAGTTATTTTAACATTTCATTTGTATTATAAGTCGATAATAGTAAATTAAATACGAATGAAGATCAAAATGTTAATCCAATACAAGGTTGGTCTTAAAATCCTACACCAGCGTACCAATTTAAAATTTCTTAATTAAAATTAGTAAAAATTTATAAGTTATTTTAAAAACTTTTACATTTAATTCATATTAATTAATCTATTTTGCATGTATAGCCAAACCTCCCGTCCAAATGGAATGAAAAATGTCCATCCGTTACTTGACCAATGCGTTCATCTGATCTAACGTCTTCAGATATTTTAAGTTGTGGTGGGGGATGTCAAAATACTTTGGCTGAACTCAAGCTCAGAATCCGTGCGAAATTCGACAATTGTCTTCGGTCATTTTGAAGTGAAATAATTAAAAACTGAGAATGAAGCTTTTGGATTTGAACTTACTTCTATTTTTTAATGTTTTTTTTTTTACATAGGCATATGTGCGTGTATGTGGTAAGCCACATAGTGTAGGTATCTTAGGATATTTTATTGGTAGTAACCATGTTTTACCTTCATTTTTTTAAGATTTTTTTTTTTGCTTGAATGGTCGAATTTTTGTGTTTCCTTACTTATTTTGTAATTTTTAATTTTCTTTTTCGCAGGCACTCGTATTGATACTACCTTATATTGATATTCTGTTAATTCGAACTGATACCGGTTTAAAACTAAATGTCTACCATAAGCCAATAGATAAAACTGACCTCATCAATTTTACTTACATCATAAGTTAAAATCTGGAAGAATCATAAGTACAGGTAAAATGTAAGACGTTTTGACCAAACTATGTACGAGCATGTGCATGTTTAAAATATTTTGTATATTTTTTGCATTGAGGTTATTATTGTTATCAGTCTCTCTTGCTTAATGCGATGGTTTCATTAAAACATCGCACCACAGAGCAAACAATAGCTGTGTGTATACGCGGAAGAGAGCAACCGTAAATGTGGTATAAATTAATATACAGTGTAATTTACATTTATATTATCACCACTGGTCTAATCATGCTAATCATCTTGGTTTTATGGCTTCATTGCACCGCGAATTAGTCCTGAGTCACAGGTACTGTCGATGACTTGAGCTGATACCACTAGATTTTGATCTGCTTCCGTGTATGAGGGAGGATTCAAGTTTTCAGCTGTTGAATATGGTGGCGGATTATGTACAGTACTGCTTGTGGCTTCTTCATACGAAGGAGATACTAAATGCTGAGGATACTCAGGGTATTGGTAGCAGTCGTAAGTGAAGTCCGGGGGATACATTGTCGGATCATAATCGTCAAAAAGGTAAGACGGATACATGGTATCAAAATCGATAGAATAGGGGAGATAGCCGGGATATTGTTTTTCACATACTGCGTCTGGGTTACTTATGTTACTGATTGTAGTGGACACCGTTGCGACAGATGGGGTACGTCTTTTGCGTGCACCTTGCCCCAATGACGGTTGTTCTGCCACAATAATAGCCGGAATTTCAGATTGCTTTATAATACTGGAAAAGTGAGAAGCCACTTGAATCATGCAACCAATCTGAAAAATAAAAATGTGCGAAGAAATTTTCATGAGATGCAAAAACGAAAACTTTCATGCACAGACAAATAAATCCCACAAAATGTTGACCATGTAACCAAATTAAAGATATTCTAACCTCAAACAGTTTGTCGTACTTTGAACTTATTACTTCAAATCAACAACAAGAAGGTATAATGAAAACGTTTTATTATATAGTTTGTTACAATGAAATAACAAAACCAAAATCTCTCTTTGATCGGGAGAGATTGTCCTCAGTCAGAGATTTTTCTTTGAACGATTACGACGCTTTGTATTCTGGTTCCGTGGGCAACTAATTGCCACGTAAAGTAACGTTTTATCTCGAATATTCGACTTACAGCGTCGAATTTTCTTAATATAGTTAATATTTATTTAACTTTAATTGCTATATATCTGATTTTATTTAAGGATGGGAAGAAGGGATAGTTTTTCGTTTCGGGCGACTCTGTACAAAAGATTTTTCATTAGCCCCGGTAGAATTCCGAAGCTAAAATTTGTTTAAATATAACTTGAGAAAAGTTATATTTTATTTTGATTTGACTTATAAGGCCTATTGAGGTATTGGAGCAAATATAGACCTTTGTTGAAGATAACAAAGGTAATTAGCGGCTTTTGCAGATTTGTTTCAACTTTGTCTAAGAGACATTTATTTGGAAGAGGTGTTTTTATTCCCAGGAAGAGGAATTATTGCCTTTGATTTGTTTGTATTGTTAACTCGGAGAGTCAACGTTTTATTTGGCAGTGTCGTTCGATGCGGGGAAGGCTGCCCCATTCTCGTTCTCTATTTAAAATGAGATTTTAAAATATTTTAAATAGATTGTGGAATCATCCACGTTATCCTTCACCCCTACTAGCAGAACAATCCATTTTACACCCACACACACCTGTTATCCAATCAGAACACTAATTTCAACAACTCAGTTTCTCATTTTAACAACCTAGAATGCACGTGAAAAATCTCTTTGGCGCTCAAATTGCTTGAGCCTATTTTTCTAGCTAAAAACATATAAAAAGAAAAAACTCAACTGCTTAGTCAGTCAGATTCCAGCATCCAGAGAGACGCGAAAACAAATTCACGCAATTCAAAATCTTGATCTTCCCGCGCAAATCAAACTCTGACTCAACAACTATTTGGCATAATCTTTCTCTCTCTGTCAAACAAAAACTTTACAAACTTCATTATTATACTTCAAAAGTGACATTTTTCATCACTACGAAACAAGTAATAACTCAAAACATTTCATACAAACACAACTAAGGGTACGCAACTTCGGTTGACTAAAAAACAATTGTACATAAACACTTACACAAAACAACAACTGTTTATTTTTCAAACAAAATCTTATTGACACATTCAAAAAGTTTCTAACGTGCTAAAAATCAACACACCAGATACAATACATCAGCACAAAACATTTAACAGTTTTAACTCATTTGTATATATTCTAATTGTATATAAACCATTATTGTTTGCATTCAATTTGCCTTGGTTTTCTTAAACTTTGTTTTACATGACTTGTTCAAAATTAATGAATATTGTTGAGGATTGAATTTTATTGAACACGCCTTCACAAATATTTTTCCTTCTGATTTTTCAACATACATATTCACTAATCCCCAACAAGATATTTATTTTGAAATTTGATCTTAGCCTAGGTTAGGCGTTGTGTTTTCTAATTTTCGCTTTCAGCTCCTAAGAAAGAGAAAAAGAATTTCTGAAGGAAAAGAAGTGTATTGGAAGAAATAAGGAAGATTGTAAAAAAAGATGTTTAAGTTGCCAGTCTAAAGAGTGATACATTCTATAGACGGACAAAATTATTAATGTATGTAAATCCCTTTTGTTTATCATTTTGTTACTATTTAGCATATGGGAAAATATGCATGGACATTTTATTTTATTGAAATAAATGTTTTATCTGTGAACACTACATTTTGGTTTTTTATCTACTAAATTTAAGATAGTCTGCTTCTTTGAGTGGTTTTGTTTTACTTTCCTATGAAGAAGCCGAGAACAAAATCGGCAGTATAATCCTGTAGTCTTAATTTATTTATCATTTAAATGAATTAATTATTAATAAAAAATTTTTCTTCAGAAACTCCAAAAGGCGATGTAGAAATTGTTAAAAAGAGAAAAGTAATTTAGGTCCAGAAGATTGGCGGCACGTCTATCATGTTATAATTCGATTTTATCTGCAGACCTGTCAGGAAATTGGTTTCATATGATAATTTGCGGAACATCTTTCAGGTGTTTATTCTCGCTCATAGCTTAATTAGAAATGTTGTTATATAAAAGCCCACTTACCTTTTTTCATGCTGGAGCAGAATGAATATATGAAACTCACAGAATCCTGTTAGGGATTCGAACCTCCGACTTGGAAATAAGTAAACAAACATCATAGCTATGAGGCCACAAGAAGAAATTAGTCTGCTATCTTTTTTCAGTATTTGAATTATTCACTTGTATTTCTTTCTCGACGAGATAACAAAACTAAATTTTAATATTTTCTTTGAATTTTAATTATACTTTAAAAATACAACAGCGACTTTTAACATTCAAATTTATCGTTGCTTTGATCATTTAATGTCAGTTAATAATAAACTTAATTTTTAATGAGATATTCATTTCAGATAAGGAAAATAAAATGCAAAGACGCTAACAATTCAACAGAGAAACGCAAATGAAACGGTCATAATGCTCTCATTTTCAACGGCTACTTTTCTATTATTATTAATAATTGTTGCACTCACCAAAATAGTAGTGCGTCCAGACCAGAATAGGAAAGAACTGATCAACACAAACTGAAAGCAAAGAAAAAGCATAGTTAATTTGTATAAAAGAGTAGTAAATCATTGTCGACGGCTGCCAGTTTTATAGGGCAAAATGAACAGGAAACAAAAGAAAAAAGTGTAATTTGATGGTGAACTGATTGAGACATGCTGACAAATATTTATACTTTTATTTGTATTTATTTAGTTTGCAACTTGCAACGATTGGCTGTAATTCAGACTGAAACTTATTTTCGGTTATGCAACAAAATAAAAATCAGTAAATCTACTCAAATACACACACATGTCCACCCAATCGCTCATCCATTGTAAACATTTGGTATTTATATCAGAATCAGTTATTCAAATTCTCTCTCATATATATATATATATGTGTGTGTGTGTGTGTGTGTGTGTGTGTGTGTGTGTGTGTGTGTGTGTGTGTGTGTGAAGTGACAAAAAATAAAACATCAAACTTTAAGGAAATTATAGAAAGAACATTATATAAAAATGCAAAAAAGAAAATATTTTAAAATTTTGGTTTGGAATTTATTAGACTTCGATTATATATATATATATATATATATATATATATATATATATATATATATATATATATATATATATATATATATAATGTCCTACCTACATAAAAAGTCTAGTTCCCGAAAGTGAAATAGAATTTAAACTGCGTATGTTTGTATGCTCGAACGCACGGATATGTTCCAGCACCTAGCCTCAAATTGCTTATATGGATGTGTTGGTGCGGTGAACTAAAATGCGTAAACCTATATTTTATGTGTCTATATCATATCCACACAACTTATAATATACATATTAGAATATATGTTATATATTATATATAAATTTAGAAAAATAAAATAAAAGAATAAATATAAACAAGCAAAATAATCTAACCCAAATAAATAAACAAAAAAACAACTTCCGAACAAATTAACTGCCAAAATAGACTGCACACAACGCAGCACTGACCCGTATATATAAATAGCCGAGGAAAAAAAATACTTGTGACCTGACGGTTGCGTCTAACATGAAACAGCCTATCGCCTCGAAGTGTTGACTTCAATATTCACTTTTATATTTACGCACGCTCTATCTCTGATATAGAGAACTTTATCCGATAAATATAGGACACCTTAAATGTATATTACTTTATATAATATAATATATGTATATACATATATATATATAATATATATATATATATATATGTAAGCAAATATGTGGATGTAGATCCGACGGTATGATGAAAATGTGGAAAAGACAAAGCAAAATCCGAATATGTGAGTTTACTGTTTTTTTATTTTGTTTTTGTTTTTGTTTTTCTGCCGACGTCAGACGTTTCGGTCAAATAGACCTTCTTCAGGACATGGTTAATGGAGACATATTTATATTAAATTTAAGTTAAATGAAGAGACGATATATACAGGACTAGTCAGAAACAGAAAAACTGAAATTCTAAAGTCAGAGTATTCTTTCTTGGATTCGGATACGCTGGCGCCGCGTGGGCGGCGCTGCGAAAACCTGCTCCCAGGGAAGAGAATAACCCTCTGACCGAACACATCTCCAACAATCTAAACGCGCTAAAAATTAAAACTACTACATTACCCACTAAAACTATCCGCAGTATATTAAATAATACCAGCAGACAGCATATTACATCCGATGCTTGCGTCTATCAGATACCATGCAGAGACTGCAACTTGAGTTATGTAGGCGAGACAGGGAGGTCCTTAAAACCTCGTATTTCTGAACATAAACGAGATATTCGCCTCGGTAATTTAAGTAGTGCTTTGTTTGTACACATAGCCAAATCTGATCACAATTTTGATTTCGACTCTGTGAAGATTTTAAAATATATCCACAATAAAAACCTTAGGCAGATTTACGAGGCTGGCATGATATCCACCTCACGTATAATAAACACCAGACAGGGTTTCTTTAATATATCAACTTTCCTAGCAAGATTAATGCTTGACAAATGTACCGATAAGCTATAGTTTTAAATAGGTTCCCCCTTTCCACTTAGGATAAAATCTCTTCCCTGGGAGCAGGTTTTCACAGGTTTTGTATATATATTAAGTTTGTTTACAAGTAGCGTCCGTCGCGAGACGCGGACGTCACGTGATGTGGAATGCAACTGTGTTTGAATATTTCTAACGTAAATCTAACGATAATAATATTTTAGATATTGTTTAAACAGGTCTTTTTAACTATATCTATAAAAAAAAAGTTTTTTAATTACTGAAATATTTATACAGATTTAAAATTCCCAAGTCTTTGTTTAATCCTAGTTTATATGTGTTTAATTTTAAAATCCAGTATTTCTCTTTTTTTCTGCGTGTGCATGTGGAACTAAATTCGGAATCTATCAATAAACATTTACAGTTGTCTAATGAGTGTCTTGATTGATTAAAGTGTTCAGCTATGGGGGAATAAGGATTGTTTTGACGTATGGTTAGTTTATGATTGTTGAAGCGAAATCTAAAATTATTTCCAGATTCACCAATATATCCACTATTGGGACATATTGTGCGGAATATTATTATATTATGTATTATATATATGTACTATATATATATCTATATAATATATATGTATTGTATCTATATTATATATATGTATTATATCTATATTATTTATATGTATTATATATCTCTATTATATATATGGATTTAATATATATTATATATGTATTATATATATATATGTATTATATATATATTATATATGTATTATATATATTATATATGTATTATATATATATTATATATGTATTATATATATTATATATGTATAATATATATATTATATATGTATAATATATATATTATATATGTATTATATATATTATATATGTAGTATATATGTATTATATATGTGTATATATGTATTATGTATATATATATGTCTTATGTATATATATATGTATTATATATGTATATATATGTATTATATATGTATATATATATGTATTGTATTATATATATATATGTATTATATATATATATATGTATTATATATGTATTATATATATATGTATTATATATGCATATATATGTATATATATGTATATATATATGTATTATATATGTATATATATATGAATTATATATATCTCTCTATATATATGTATTATATATATGTATATATATATGTATTTTATATATATGTATATATATATATGTATTTTATATATATGTATATATATATGTATTATATATATGTATATATATATATTATATATATATGTATATATATATGTATATATAAATATATGTATTATATAAATATGTATATATATATATATATGTATTGTATATATATGTATTATATATATATATGTATTATATATATATATTATATATATGTATATATATATGTATTATATATATGTATATATATATGTATATATATATGTGTATATAGATATTATGTATATGTATATATATATTATATATGTGTATATATATATCTTTATTATATATATGTATATATATATATATGTATTATATATATTTTATATATATATGTATATATATATGTATTATATATATATGTATATATATGTATTATATATATGTATATATATGTATTATATATATGTATTATATATGTATTATATATATATGTATATATATGTATTATATATATGTATTATATATGTATTATATATATATGTATATATATGTATTATATATATGTATTATATATGTATTATATATATATATGTATATATATGTATTATATATATGTATATATATATATATGTATTATATATATATTATATATGAATTATATATGTATTATATATATATATATGTATATGTATTATGTATATATATATGTATTATGTATATATATGTATATATCTATTATATATATATGTATTATATCTGTATATATATATGTATTATATATGTATATATATACATATATATGTATATATATATGTATTATATATGTATATATATGTATTATATATATATGTATTATATATGTATATATATGTATTATATATATATGTATATATATGTATATATATGTATATATATATGTATTATATATGCATTATATATATATGTATTATATATATGTATTATATATGTATATATATGTATTATATATATATTTATTATATATATATGTATATATATATGTAATATATATATATATGTATTTTTATACATGTATATATATGTATTATATATATGTATATATATGTATTATATATATGTATATATATGTATTATATATATATGTATATATATGTATTATATATATATTATATATATGTATATATATATATGTATTATATATATATTATATATATGTATATATATGTATTATATATATTATATATATGTATATATATGTATTATATAGATATGTATATATATATGTATTATATATATGTATATATATGTATTATATATATATGTATATATAATATATGTATTATGTATGTATATATATATATATATTGTATGTATATACATTTATATTATATATATATGTATTATATGTGTATTATATGTATTATATATATATGTGTATGTGTTATATGTAAGTATTATATATGTATTATATATATATGTATGTATTATATATGTATTATATATATATATGTATATATTATATATGTATTATATATATATATGCATGTATTATATATGTATTATATATATATGTATGTATTATGTATATATATATGTATGTATTATATATGTATGATATATATATATTATATATATATGTATGTATTATATATGTATTATATTTGTATTATATATATATGTATGTATTATATATGTATTATATATGTATTATATATATATGTATGTATTATATATGTATTATATATATATATATATATATATATATATATATATATATATATATATATATATATATATATATATAAGATATATATATATATGTGTGTGTCTGTATTATATATATATTATATATATTCTATGACAATTGAATGAGCGTGTTTGCCCTAGACTTCTAACCGTTTGTCGGATTGATGGTGGGCAGTCAGTAGAACAGGCAGAATGAGTAGTTATCGGTGATTTGATAATTCTTCAATAATCTGCTGTATCATCTCCAACAATTTGGATAATCGTTAAGCTCACATTTTATTTCTAATAATAACGTTGCTTATGCAACTGATTTTTTTAAATAAAGATAAATACTTGTTTACGATTTTATTTTCAAGGGAAAAAAAGATTAATAAATGTATTTAAACTTATTTTTGTCATCTATTTTAAATCGACTCTATTTTTTTCGTTTACAGACGAATTTTGTTTTATTTGGAACGAAACCCTATAACAAATAAAACAATAATTCAGATGAGGATCATTCTAAACTTGGTCTCTTTATTGATTGCCAATTATCATTCTATGAGAAAGTAAAATATTATAAGAAATATAATATAAAGATCTAACTACTGGACAATTTTTTTTAAATAATTCAGTATCATTCTTCCCGAGCAAATTGCGTATCAGTTATAGGACAAACCTCTTTGTGCTTATCTCCTTCACAAAGAATTTTTTATAGCCTGCTCTTGATCTTTGCGTAAAACTAATAAATTAATTATTAATGTAATAATAATAACTCTAGTTAGTTGATTAATTATAAAAAAATAGTATTTTTACTTTAATCATATCTTCTTGGAATGTTTATTTTTCGTTTCGAAATTATTTTTAACTTCTCACCATAAGTATCCCTCTTTATATACTTTCTGTGCATGACATTTATACCTCGAAAGAATAAAAATTGACAAATGATGATAAAATTAACTTAATTTTATTTATCTTAAAAGTAATAATATATTTAAACAAGAAAGCTGACGATTATCAATGAAATTTGCAATTTTTATCCTAAATTTGTTTTAACGAGTTTCAGCACGAAATCGTTAAGTTGATCATTGAAAATCAAGAAGAGATTGCCAAAGGTCATGAATTAATGCTAACATTACTGACAGAATATGACTATTATAGGTATGATTTCTTACTTCGCACGACCTTTCAGATAAATATGGCTTTCGATTCTCTAGGTCAACCGCCGTTGTGCTAATGGTTATTACTGAATTTGTCTATCAAGCTTTAGATAAGAACGGCGAGGCTTGGGCTGTGGTTTTAGATATCTCAGAAGTCTTTGATAGGGTGTGAAATGCTGGCATTCTTCACAACCTCGAGGTGTATGGTGCCTCCGGCCGAATATTCGACGAACCAGATCTTGTTATGAAGGTCATGATGAATAGCCACTCTTCTAGATCCTTTCACATTAATGCAGAGGTACAACAGAACCTTATCCTTAAAATTACGTTGATTCTTATATTCATCAACGATCTTCCCGATCTCCATCAGTTCAGATAATTCTTTTTGCTAGAATCCTTCTTGCACGTTTGTAAATCTACCATTCGTCTGTGCGCTGAAAACTGTTGTCGTATTTGGTCTGGTGTCGCTGCTATATATCTCAAGATCCACAACAAGACCCAAAGAAGGATCTGCAATGTTATCGACCTGACCTGGCACTCGACTTCAGTCACTTTCCCACCGCGCTGACGTGGCTTCACTCTCTCTTTTCTATAAATATTTTCATAGCAATTGTTCTGATTTGCTTTCATCTCGGACTTACGAAGCAGGAGTCTCGCTCAATATGGCCTTGGGCGCCCGGGTTGAAATGTCTCAATAACGATGAGGCATCACTCACCTGGCTGGTGATTCGTGGGGCCCTCTGGGTCGCCAAAAGACTCTGTTCAGCTGGCTTGGAGAAATCTCCAAACTGCCGACGCTGTGGTGGGGAAGTCGAGACGCTGGGTCACGCCTTCTTTCAGTACATCCTGGTAGTGCCGTTGCGCAAGTTTGTTGAAGGCCTCATGGTCCGCATGCTACAGGGAAAGTTCTTTGTCCTTGAAGCCTCTTCCGTTTGTAGCAATGTGGCACCGCCGCTGACGAAGGCTGAACTATATGTGTTCCACTGCTTGCTAGATGTTTTGAGAGTCGTGATTTGGACGACGCGTCAGAAGGGATTCTATGGAGGCGAGTTCACCTCTTCCCAACTGATCTTGTACTTTAAGCATCAGCTTAAAGTCAAGATTAGGACGGAAAGGCGGCGGCTCACTTCATCAGAATTCAGCAAAAGGTGGGTGCATCTTGCGCGCTTGTGTCGTGTGAAAGGAGCTGACCCTGAGTGGCACTTTGATGCCGGTTAGGCATCAGGATATTGCTCTTCCTGGGTTGAACTAGTGCAACCCATCCCAAAACTAGTCTAGTTTAGGTTTTATTTTTTATGCTTTAGTTTCTTTTTCCAGTTAACTTAGCTAGGGTATGTATGCTCATTTGGTCCCCTTTTATTTCTGTCCCTATTTTTCTTTAAGTTTAATTCCCCATCCCCTCCCTCGTTAGGTGGTTAGTGATGTCAGTTCGCAGGTGGATGCGGGGCGCCTTTCGTTTTGCGTGAGTGTTTTTCGTATTTGTTGTTGTGTTTGAATGAGTGCGTGTCAGTGTGTGTGCTTGGAAAGAATGAATGATTTATACTATTTTTAGTCCTGCATTGATTTCGGCCTGTGATCTGGTATTTCTGCCCCATTTAGTGATTGTGTGGGGGTTTATTACTAATGCTATTTTTCTTTAGTTTCTTGTAGATATTTTGTATTCATTTTGTATTTACTCATTGGGGTTAATTTTTAAAATTGTTATTTTATTCCCCTCCTCCCCACAGACATTGAATTGTACATATGGGGACTAGTTAGTATTTTCATAGAGACAGTGAGGTATTATGGTGGTTTTAGTAAGAACGGTACGTATGAATGTGGTGTTTTGGTGTAAGGAATATTGTTCGTACGATTGGGTCAGTGTTTGCGGCTAGCTAAGTTATAGTTAAGACAGAAGAAGACCGTCCTTTTTCCCCCGATCCCCCCTTCGACCTTGTGCCACATTTCTGTAAATTATACAGAATAAATATCGCTTTCATCTCTGATACCTCGACCGCATGAATTTAAGCATACTACTAGATTGTTTCCTTGTTTTACTGTTGAAATAGCTAGATGTAGTTGTAGGTTCTATTCTAATAGTTTCTTCTTCCATATTTTTCGCCTGTGAAACTGTCTTCCGGATTTTTGTTTCCCTGCCACATACGATCTTCAAAAGTTTAAATGCAACGTCAATTGTTATTTTCTCTCTTCCTGAAATCTTTACTTTTATTGTCCTTTCTCTTCACTAGTGTCTTCCCCTTTTCTTTCACTCTAAGTAATCCCTTATTTCTTAGTGGCATTATCGCCTTGCTTGTGGATTAAGCGATTAAAAAAATGTTTAATATTGACTTAGAGAGATAGGCTGTTGTACCAACTCTTCCGGGGAAATCAAACATGAAAACGAGGATCTAAGCCATCACAGATTAGTTGCTATTATATTACAAAGTGAGCCAGAAACAGTTGTTGTTTACAAAAAGTAAAAAAATTATTTTACAAATAAAAGACCAGCTGCTTAGAAAATGTAGCAACAAACCAAATATTGTTTACTACAACCGTCTTATCTTCTATCTCACAACACTTCCTGATTTAACAACTGGAAAACATCTGTTGTTTTATAAAATTATCTGTTTCCTTTGCTTCAAATTGAAATTATCGGGGTTTTTTACACTTACGCTCAAAGGAGTATATTTATCTTAATCAGATTTTAATAGTATTATGAAACGGAAGTATATCTTAACAATTTCAACTTGGGACATCGACATTATTCTTGAGGATTAAGAAAAGATTATATTCCAACTGAAGCAGAAAAACGATTTATTTTAGCGGGAGTATTAATCATTCCTTTTTAATAAACACGCTTTCTGATAGTGAAGATGGTTTATTAACGATCATAAAATGTGTTTTCGGACTAAAAAGAAACAAAGAACGCAAGTCAAAGGATTGTAAATGAAAAATAAACAAAAAGAAAATAAATCTTTATAGAATAAATAAATTTTTGTATATATTTCTATTTTTAAATATCTATCAAAACTGAGGAAAGGAGACACCAGGAAAAATGGATGAAATTTCCAAGACACATAATGATGAAAGATGGCGTGGATAATTTAACACTCACAGGATATGTTGAAGTTAGAAGGAAACAGCGAATAACCTACCTAACTAGCTTGTGTAAATGGATGGCATAGCTGGTATTAGGGGATGGTAAGGGGACAAACATTTCTTAGCGCTACAAAGGAGAGGGAGCTGGTGAGAGCTGTGTTGAAGAGACACGGAAGAATATCAAAATGTAGAGAGCGCTTGTATAGTCTCACAATTTCTAACTTCATTGGCTAGCAGACTAAGATGTCATAAATTAAATCTTCAATAATTATGAATAAAACAATAGAAACATTTTGTGTTTTTTCTATTGATTCATCGGATTGACTGTATAAAAATAAGCCTATTTCATTTTCTTTTAAAACCAAGTAAACCTTTCTCATGAGCGGTGTTCATTCAGTTTGTAATGAATGCTTCTACTACTTATTTATTTGCACAACCTGATTCACCTGATGGCAAGTCTCATATAATAAGCATGGGTGTCGAACTAAATGCTAATTAAATAGAAACTAACAACGCCTTTGATCACTTGTACGTACTGATTATATTCATGTCAGTTATTTTATATTTCTGTAAGAAAATAAGTAAAATCTTCGCACACTGTCCTGTTCTGTCAGCATATATTTCGCTAGTTGCTGCTTTGTGTTGAATCAGAGGTGAATTGATTTTTTAATAACCTTTCTTCCACTATTCATTTTGCTTTGTAAGTCATTGGCTTTGATTATTTGTTTGTGCTATGTTCCATAAAGCCAACATGATGGATTAGTTAAAAGAAATCTCATGATATTTCGATTTCCACAAAGGACGAGCGAAATGTCAATAACGTATACTATTGGATCTTTCCCAATTGCTTGAATTTTCTACATATATTCGAATACACAGACACACTATCATAAGGATTTATTCCCAGCAATAAAAACATGTGTTAAATAATGTCTGCAGTAGAAGACACAGTTTCAGTTAGGATAAATTTCCGCTACGATATTGCACAACGACAGACGCAAGGAGGAACGGTAAACATAGTGTTATGAAATAAAATAAGACATATCACGACTGATTTGCAGGCAAATAAACTAACATACTCAAGAGCGAGAGTCGGATGTGAACGGGACAAGGCCCCGTCACAAAATGACCATTATCGTCGTTTACGCATAGGCCCGACGCACGTGTTCCGGTCGAAAAATAAAATAATATTTCAAAGTGCTTCTATTTTTCGACCAATAAAAATGCTTCCCTCCTAATTATTCTCGCGTCGTTTTTCGAGCCCGTTAAGCCATAAAAACGCCATAAAAAGGGTCACATGCGGAAGTACAAAGCAGTCAACGGGTGGCCGGGGAAGAGATCTCTCACGGTCAGTCAGCAGCAGTCAACAGGAAGAACGCCACGCCAACCAGTGGGAACTACTATGAGAGATCAACCCGGATCGGCAGCCGGCTTATGAACTATACCACAAGGTAGCTGTCCAAAAACCACACATTCCTATTGAAATAAATCACGTAAATCTATTTCTGCTGTTGTCGTATTTCTGTCTTGCAACCATACGCTTGTCTATAACAATAGTAACAACCCCCACCCCCTCCCATAATCAGCATTTTAGATTCGAGTGCGTAAAACAATCGTTCTGTCGTTCGACGTTTCTAAAATAACAATCTTCGCATAAAATATTTATAAAGAACTTACAATAAGCAAATCAAATACATAACATTTTTGATTGTATATTGTTACACTACTTGATAAAGTTACGAAAATTCTTATTGGGTTAATTTCGACCTGTGAACATGTAGCACATACGTTCTAGCAGAAATTTAAACATATTTTGGTGGAGTGTTAATTGTTACTAAGAGTATTAGCGGCAACTTGTATAATTAAAACGAAACTTCATTTATAATGCAATATTATAGTTTCGTTCAGACTGAATTTCTGTTAATAAAGTTTTAAAAGATGATTACATCATCCGCTGATATAATATGAAATTATTTTAAATGAAGAAAGGTAATAAAATGTTCCTCTTATAAGAATCGTTTGTCAACCAAACTTCAAATGTGATTTGTTTCCAATACACACAGCAACACTGGAAGGAATTAAATAATATCCAGAATGAACTGAGCAAGAATAAGTTAGCTTTCCGTCAAATTGTGAATTTAATTAAAAAACATTCAGCTGATTTCTAAATCCTCACCAAAACTAACAACGGTTTAGCCAACTTGATATTTTTCTTTCAAAATAGTGGATGATACAAATTAGCCAATAAACAGTAGACTCCCTTAAAGTGTTCAATGTGTATATGGTGAAATTAGAAGAGAATCTTCTACTGTGAACTTTCGGAGAAGCAAAAAACTGCTACCCATCTAGGCACCTCCATTTTTTGCGGGAAAACAGCGTAATGAAAAATGCCACAAATTTAACGAAAATAAAGTTTTATCGTCAAAATGCTTATGTTATTATTAAGATGAAAGACTAAAGTATTTTTTAATTATTTTGGGAAATTTTTTAATCCTTTCTAACACTTTCGAAATTTTGGTTAAAGTCTTCTTTTGTTTACGTCATCGCGGTGACATGAAAATAACATTGTTTTTTTGCTACTTTGAAAAACATTGATTTGGAAAACACATTGATTTGGAAATTCTTGTAAAAATCAAGTAATTGTCCGATTTTAAAGAAATTTTCAGGACTTATTCACAAATGAATGAAATTATTTTTGAAATATTTTTTTTAGAAAATTTTGGTGAAAAATATTTTTTTTAAATATGTTACCCCCCCACACACACACACACACATACACACACACACACTTAATTTCATGAAATTTTGCACAAAACCTTTCTATTTCCTGGTATATTTTTTTTGTTAAAAGTAGGAATCTTTGCAAATTGTAAATCACCTACTTTTTTTCAAATTTAAGCTATCTAACTTAAAATCTGCTCTGAATTGAAAAATAATGAATCCAATAAAACTATGACATTACTTAATTAGAAAAGATTTTAATTGCTTTTGTAAATAAGTAATATTAAGGACATTATTGTGTGAAGAAATAAAATTTTTCTGATGAATAATGAAGTTTTACAAGAATTTTTTCATTTTTTTTTTAAATTTTAATTATAATAATTTATAATAGTTTAAAATCGTGTAAAACTCTGTATTAGGCTATTTCCTGGGTGTGATATAGTAATTAAGTGGAAACAAAATTTACAAATCCAAAATTGAAAAGATTAATCAACTTAGTTGTGCTATTTTATTTTTAAAATATTTTTTTATTTTGTATTTTTTTACTTAATACGTTCATTATTTTCATGTACGGTAGACTGAAATTGCCATTATTATGATCTAAAAGTTTTGTGACTTTATTATGTCGCTTCAGTTACGTTTCAACAGGTTTTCAAAATTTCTATCCAACTTTAAAAGTTTAAAGCTTAAAGATTTACTTTTTTCAATTACTATTTCACTAAATATTTTTATTTTATGTATTTACATTACGTTTTAAGAAAATTTTATTGTATTTTAATTTTTTTTATTTTTGCATCTTCGAAAGATAAATAAAAGTCAATAAATATTAAATAATTGCGGAAAATATGTTCATTTGTAAAAATTACTAGTTAGTTAAAAACCAAAAATATGCGTTCACTCAGAATTTTGACAATTGGGCCTTCCATAGTAGCTGTCATCGCCTCGTCTATCAGCCATCCATCAAACGTTGGATCAGATTAACACCAATCGTTAATAATTGGTAATCTACCTAACTAGCTTGTGTATTTATTTTTATGCTATAAGTAAGTAATATTTATTTCAAATCAGATTAATTTAACTTTAAATTTTCTAATTTTACTAAAATAACGTGTCAGGAATATATATTTATTTCTTAAATGAATTTTAAAATAGAAAAACTTGTTTTGTTTACAAATTTCTTAAAATTAAGAAAATGGCCGCTTTTAAGTAAATTTTAAGAAATCAAAATTAAATTTGACATTCCAATCTATATAATTTCTATCTGAAATACATTGGAATAGTTTACTTAATGGAAATAATAAATTTAATTATTAAACTTTCAATTATATTTTAATTTTAAACCTTAAATTTATGCCAAAAAAGTGGAGGTCCCGATAGACAGACGAAAACTGTCCAGAATGAGTATGAAAGGACGTAATAGCTAGATTGTATCTCGGTTTGGTGACCAGAAAAATTATCACAACTTAGTTCGGAATTTTTAATTCGTCTACTGTATTCACCTGACAAAGTGGGTAAGTAGGTGTAACTGTTACTTTTACGTTTCTGGGCGTCCGAGAGGAAATATATCTTAATTCGAAACTCTCTCTTGTTAAGCAAAGAGCCTTTTGTAATGGGACTGATGTGATATGGAGCGGGCCATTGAGTAAATCAAGCATGAGAACGAATTTCTTCTTACAATTTTGTTATTCATTACCGTTTAAATTTTTCATTATTTTTTTCAGTTCTGAGGCTGTATAAAACTTATATTTGCTGCTATTTGAACATAATTACTATTGTCCCAATCTGAAACTGCTTCTGTATTTCGTCAAAACTTAACATCCAGAATATTCAAATTAAATTCTTTCAAGTATGCAATGAAACTGTGACTAAGCAGAAAAATATCTGCTAAATAATACAAAGCAGGTCTTTAAGGCAAGAGAGCCAGACTAAGAAGAAAAATGTTTATTTTATGCATCGACCAAAATATTATTTATACCTGTGAGAATATATGATTTTTACTGGCTGCATTTTGCTTTGTCTCAATTAATTTATTTATAATGTAAGCTCTGTAAAATGTGATGAAAATAAAAGTAAATATTTACCAGGAGCATTTCTTTTTTATAGGCCCAGTAGATAAAGCACCAGCTAATCAAGGATTCCAAGAAAAGATATAAAATCATGCTAAATATCCATGCGTACAGGTAATGGCGTCCTTTGAAATCCTGAAAAAATAAAATAATTTATGATAATTTACCTTAGAATTTGGTAGGGTAATAGCATTAATAGAACTTTTACACTCAAAGAGAATGTGGTAAAGCATTAACTATACAAATTCCATCAGTCATGCAAAAATCAAAAGGTTGAAACTAGGTAGGTATCTGCTCCAGAGCAGAAAGACATTCTAATGACAAATATAAACCAAATTTTATTCATGTTATTTTATCATCTAAGGCATGTATAAAATTCCATTTAACATATAAAGTAACGAAGAATTTGCAAGAATTTCAATGGATTATCCAGTTCAGTATTTCAAACTATTTTTACATGCCATACACTGACTTGCCTCTTTTGTATCGCATGTAATTTTTAATTGACTTATTCTGAACCATTCTTTGGGAATACCATAAATTCAAAATAAAACAAAATAGCATCTTAAATGTACTATAATTCAGCTATAATCATTAAAATCAAACTTCCTCTCTTGATAGATTTATTAAGACGCTACAACCTCCATCACCACCCACAAAATCGGTTGTATTCTTGGATGAGGAATGGCAGAGTTTAGAGAATCAGGCTGCGACTTTAGAACTTGGAAATATCGTATATTTGTATAAAGAAAGATCAATGTTTGATATTAATAAATTGTGTGAAACGCTGAAATGAACAGTAATTTAATTTCATCCAACATCAAGTGAATGCTCAATAATACACACACACACACACACACACACACACACACACACACACACACATATATATATATATATATATATATATATATATATATATACTGGGTTGGTCATAATTATCATATGTATATATATATGTATATATACATATATATATACATATATTTATATATATATATATATATATACATATATTTATATATATATATTTATATTTATATATATATATACATATATTTATATATATATTTATATTTATATATATATACATATATTTATATATATATATATATATATACATATATGTATATATATATACGTATATATATATATATACATATATGTATATATATATACGTATATATATATATATACATATATATATATATATATATATATATATATATATATATATATATATATATATATATATATATATATATATATATATGCGTATATATGTATACATATATATATACATACATATATATTCGTCCCCGGTTGTATGGGCTTCCAAAAATCCACAAGTATGGGCTACCATTAAGACCAATTTTATCAATGGTTGGTTCAGCCCAACACAAGGTAGCCAAATGTTGCATGTGGATTTTGCATAAAGGATTCATTTTCCTTTGTTGACCGTATTCAAAATGTGTCTTCTTCTGGCAAGTTCATGTGTTCTTTTGACGTCTGTTCCCTATACACTTGTGTCCCTCTTGTGGAAACTATTAATATTTGCTGCAATTTACTTGATCGCAGTTCCTTTGTCTCCACCGAGTATTCCTGAGTCTGTATTTGTGGAGTTGATGAAATGTGCCACGTCGTCTGTCGAATTCAGTTTTAATAATACCATGTTTCAACAGATTGATGGGGTGGCTATGGGTTCCCCTTTGGGTCAGGCTAATGTTTTTGTCGGCTTTCACGAAGAGAGAATACGTAGGAATGCACTTCGTCCTCAACTGTATTTCGGTGTGTTGATGATACTTTTTGTTTATTCAACAACGAAGTTGAGGCTGACCAGTTTCTCCCTTTTCTAGATGGCATCCATCCAGCACTGAGGTTTACTGTCGAGAAGGAATCCAATTTTCACTTGACCTTCTTGACTGTATTATTACATCGAACACCTACAATTTTTCTTACCTCGGTTTATAGGAAACCAACTTTTGCGGGGTTATATATGCGTTGGGATTCCATTTGTCCTACAAAACGTAAGATAAACATTATTAGAACCCTACTTCATAGGGCATTAATGATCTGTTCAGAGTCCTTCTTGGATGATGAAATCAATTTTGTTAAGGAAACCTTATGCTGTTTAGAGTATCCCCCTGGTACTGTTCATTCGGTCATCCGCAACAAGATTGAGGAGTTCAGAAGGGTCAAACTCTGTACTGTTAAAAATTGCCCTGTTTATCTTAGATTGCCCTGGATTGGATCCAAGTGTGAAAGGATAATTAGACAGATTTCATTTAATGTTTGTAGTTGTTTTTTCTCGGCTGAGGTTCGTATAGTTTTTCAAACCGGCCTATGTTTCGTTCTGGGTGTAAGGATGTTATCCCTCCCCATCATATTAACTCCGTTATTTACAAATACATTTGTAGTTGCGGTGCCAACT
>OZ038476.1:96579011-96584011 GCA_964036315.1 Acanthosepion esculentum
AGGGAACTTCATGGGCAAAAGGTTCTTCTTTCAATCTGGTGGCATTGCCAACGAATAATCCACTTTGAATTCTTACCACCTAATGCAACAATTAATGCTCAAATATACTGTCAGCAATTAGAGCGTTTGAACCAAGCTTTGAGGAAAAAAAGACCTGCTCTAGTGAATCGAAACGGGTGATATTTTATTGAAATTATTACGGAGTCGCTTAAAAAAAAAGAAAAATCAACTTTTCTGTGAACTTTTCATCTTTGGCTATTTTTGCCTTACAAAACAAAACAACCTGCGACTGTGTGAAAAATTATGTTGCAATGATTTCATATTGCAATTTTGTTTTGAGGGAGAATATTGAAATTATTACGTAGTCGCTAAATGGGTGCCCTGTGACTGGATGAAAAACAACCAATCACAGGCTACCATTTTAGATTTTCACCAAACCCCCACGAGAGCGGGTTTTACGAACTCTCTTCCTCTTTTGCTTGTCGGGACCCTCAGAGACAACACGTTCCCCGCCTTCACTCTCTGTCATCTAAACACCAGAACACGTGTGAGGATTAGACAGCAACTGAAGCTCAGAAGTCAAGGCTCTATTTCTTCAACCCAGCCAAAACGACACAGGAAATGTAAAACTGTTAAAAGGATGCATCTTTCAGATAAGTTCCGCAAACCCGAGTGTTTACAAGAAACTTTCCTCTCTTTTCCTACAAATACAAGTTTTTTCAAACATTTTCACCTGTGTTTGTGTTCCTTTCTTCTTGCCGACGTCACAATGTTTTTGTTACCAAATATAATTGGGAAAATCCCAATAGTTTCATCAGGACAATGCGCGAACACACACTGCAAGAATCGCGTCACAAATATCGAAGAACTTGGTTGGGAGAAAATTCCTCATCCACCTTATTCTCCCGACATTGCTCCTTCAGACTACCATTTGTTTCGTAGCTTACAGAATCATTTGGAAAAAAAGCTTTTGTAACACAGGAAGAGGTTAAAACTGACATTTGTGAGTTCTTCGAATCAAAGCCAAAAGAATTTTACAGTAATGGAATTAGTAAGCTTGTTAATAGATGGAAGGAATCATAGATAATCAGGGAAAATACATTGTTGATTGAATCTATAATGAAATGTAACATTTCGTCACTTGTTTTCTTTATTCAAAATTCGGACAGAACTTATGGGATGACCTGATATATATACATATATATATACATATATATATATATATAAACATATATATACATATATATATATATAAACATATATATACATATATGTATATACATATATATGCATATATATATACATATATATACATATATATACATATATACATACATATATATACACATATATATACATACATATATATATACATATATATATACATATAACTGTTAAAAGGACGATCTTTCAGATAAGTTCCGCAAACCCGACTGTTTGCAAGAAACTTTCCTCTCTTTTCCTACAAATACAAGTTTTTTCAAACATTTTCATCTGTGTTTGTGTTCCTTTCTTCTTGCCGGCGTCACAATGTTTTTGTTACCAAATATAATTGGGAAAATCCCAATAATTTGCAAACAGTTGAAACTAGCGTTTTACGCTAAGAAAGTAAGAACCACGTGAAATAATTTAACACGAAATAGATTTGTGTAAATTGATATCAAAACGTGACGTCGCTTGAGGAAGGGGTATACACGTGCCAATCCCATTTTGGTGTTTACTACTAGGATTTGTAGCGGTCAAGTTTCGTCCACCCTTTTTATTTCCTTTGTTCTTAATTTGTTTGTGTAGATATCGTTCGCTCAGCAGGATGAATGACTTTAAACAGATTAAGGGTGTTAGAGCCTTAATTTTTAATAGGGATTCCGTTAAAAGGAAAATAACTTCTGCTGTTGAATTAATGTCAGCAGAAGCATCCTTAAATAAGACTTGTTTTAAAAAACAAGAAAGCCTTATAAATAAACGGTTGACAGCGGTCGAAGCAATTAACACAAAAATAAGTGAAGCTTGTGAAAAAGTCGATATTAATTTAGAAAAAAGCGGTATGTTGGAAGACGAACAGTTAGGTGCGGAGTTCGTTTACAACATATTTAAAAGGCTCATTGGACTGGAAGAGAATACTTCTAGTTCCCATACAGAATCCGTCCCAGTTCAAAATCCACAAGTGCCACTCACAACCTCGCGCGTTTCAACCCCAAGGTTGCAGTGTGTTAAATTCAGTGGAATACAAGCCGGTAAATTTGAATTTAAAAATTTCCTGGTTCAATTTGAAAACTGTGTGGACACTGTACACTCAAAAAAGGCCAAGCTGTCGCTTTAAAAAAGTGTTTTAACTGGCTACGCGTCTCAGTTAGTGTCTCATCTCTCGTTATAAGATGAAAACCTTGAAGTGGCCATCAATTTGTTGAGAAAGGAATTTTTGGATATTCCTCTCATTATCAATGAAATTTTTAAACAGTTACTAGGCAGTACCCCTAAATATGACCCAGGGTTTGTCAGCATAAAAGTTTTTGTCAGAAATTAAAGCTGACCTATCCGAATTAAAAACCTCGTATAATTTGGATTTTGTTGAAGAAAACACTCCAGGCTATGAACTAATCAGCCATATAATTTTTTCAAAATTACTCTCAAATCTTAAAAAAAATGAATCCGGAAAGTTGACAGTAACTGCCCCAAAATCAATCAGATTTTTGATAGTTACAACGAGGTTATAAAAACCTTAATTAAAACAGGTTTGAAAAAAAATCCTAATTCCCACCAAGACAATTTCAAGTCGCGGGAAGGGAATTATACTAAGAACAACAACGCAAAGAAAAATGTTCCAACATTGGAAAACTTTGCAATAAAATCTAGCAAAATTACTAGACATTGTAAATTTTGCAACATCAACGGGCACACCATGAACCATTGTTCAAAATATTCCTCCCTTGAGTCGAGACGTTCTAGGTGTAGGGAGATGGGCTTGTGCTCTTTTTGTACAAGTGCTAGTCATAGAACGGAAGACTGCTATGGCAAAGCAAATAAATTATCTCGAAAATGTCCAAATTACAAGGCCACGTAACCCCCCTTTGTGATGAAGCAGATAAGAGTGGAAACAGTTCATCTGCTTCCACGCACGTGTGTACCAACACTGGCACACAGGAGCAGCCTTATATTTTACCGATAGTAGCAATTACTGTTTCTAAAGGGAAACGTAAATACAAATTGAACTGCCTCTTTGATACAGGCAGTCAAAGGACTTATTTCTCTAGGCAAGTTATTGAAAAATTAGGGCGCTATAGATCTTTCCTCACTCCAGTGGAATACGACGTAAAAACCTTTTTAGGGTCTAAAAAGAAAAAAAAAGAAACCAAGTTGTAGTGGGGATTGAAGTAAAAAAAAAAAAGTAATTCCTTGCCCCTACCTGTTCTTATCGATGATGAATTCGATATGAACTTAAGATTCGATAAGAATAATTTACTTAAATTAAATTACAAACTAGCTTTTTTTGCACGAAAAAAATGATATTAAGTTTCATGGTCTTTTAGGCATCGATGTAATTCAATTTATGAAGAACATCAAAATGGTGGATGGGATGAAGGGCTCTGCTTGGGAGTTTCCTACAGGCATTTCCCCGTTAGGCAACTGCCAACATTTTTTATATGAAAATCAAAGTACCCCTAAAAAAGTACAGAGTAAAGATTTTCAACAGAATTATCATGCCATAGTGCCTAAATATTCTACATGCTCAGACACTAGGAGACACACTTCAAATTTCAGGGTCACCTATTGACCAGTCTGTTAATACTAAAAGAGGCATATTAGCCCAAGCTGCAAGGGTTTTCGACCCACTATCTTTGTGTTTACCTGTTACTATCAGGGTCAAAATGCTCTTGAGAGATTTGTGGTCTCACCAATTAGACTGGGATGATGTTGTGCCAGAAGAATTTCAGATCTTATGGCCTGACTTATCGCGTGATCTTGCCAAGCTGGATTCATTGCAATTCCCTAGATTTGTAATCAGTGAAGACGGCCTGCCGATCTTTATATATTTTGTGATGCCTCTAAAGGGGCTTATGGGTTTGCAGTTTATGGTGTACAGAATGGCGATTCTCACCTGATATTTTCAAAAGCTAAGGTGGCTCTTATGAAGCCTAAAAGCTTACCCACGCTTGAATTGTTGGCTGTGTTTTTGGCCATCAAGTGTTTACTGCCTCCGTTGAAAGCTTACTCCCGAATCAAGATCGGAGATGTAGTCATATCAGTGAATGCACAGGTTTTAATGTTGTCAGACAAAAACCATGAGGCTTTTGTCTGACAACATTAAAACCAAGAACCAGTTTGTGAGAAACAGACTAAAGGACATCCGACAAATGATTGAGGAAGTGAAAGAACTGACCAGAACCCTGCCGACTTGCTCACAAGGGAATAACCTTTGAAAAGTTTCAACAGAATCTAAGCCGTTGGACTTTAGGACCTGAATGGCTCAGCAAAAATCCCATAGAATGGCAATCAAGCGAACTTCAGTGCCTAAATTCAAAAAATAAATCCATTGTACAGACTACGTCATTAAATTACACTGTAGCTAACGTAAGACCTCAACCGGTGATACCCTTTGATAAATACTCGGATTTTAATAGATTGATTAATGTTACTACCAATATATTTAAATCCGAAATAAACTAAAACATGTGGATCTGGATCCTAGTAGTTGTGCTAAAATTTACTTACTTAAGGTAATGCAGCAGCAAAGCTTTCCTACAGAACTTGCTTACCTTCAATCTCCTCAAGGTAAAAAAGTACCTGAATTATTAAAAAATTTAAACTTATTCATAGATGAAAGGGGGATAATCAGGACTAATGGTAGAATAGGTAAAATCACTACTTATGATTATGAAGTTATCAATCCTGTCTTATTTATAAGGATCATGATCTGACTGATTGTGGAATATCACAAAAGATGTAAACATCTGGGAATTCAGTCAACCTTAAACAAAATCCGCCTCTCAGGGTTTTGGATA
>OZ038476.1:96589011-96814011 GCA_964036315.1 Acanthosepion esculentum
TTCTACATCAAACGTCATATATGCAAAACAAATGTTTTTACTTACTTTCCGTATGCCGTACAGAGCCAAAAACGAAATAATTACACACACCAAATCAACTACAATGCCAACAGTCGTCAAATTCACAATCACTGCCGAAAATGAGGAATAAAGAAAAATAAAAATTTAAAATCAACTTCAAGATATAACATGAATATAAATTTATAAATTAAAACAATAAGAGACAGACTCACAAAAATGTTAGGCTTTATGTTGATTCTACAGATCTGGCTGTGAACATGGGAGCTCTACCAAAAATGTTCGCAATTAGGCTCCGGAGTTCCTAAGGGCAGCACAAATCAATTTGCTTCCAAAGTTATTTTATATTAGAAAAAGGTTTTAGATCAGGGTGTGGGCAATTACTTTTCTATTGGGCGGCATTGTTACTATGGACGCCATATTTTTAAAGACTGTATATTGAAAAATGTAACAGTATGAAACAGTGAAAAAGTTTCATGATCAGTTAATTATTAAAGTTGCAAGTTGTAAAGTTTAATTACAATTCACTATAATGTAAAATTTGTAATAAAGCATAAATAATTGACAAAATGCAAGTAAAATGTATATTAAGAACAACAGTAGGTGTATAATTAATGGGATTGATGTAGTCTACTGCAGTCGTTGACTAGTTTGCTTATATCTGGCTCCAAGCCGCTTGTGCTAATCCTTAATACTGCTTGAAGATTTGAATTTGTCAAAAGTGTTCTATTTTTGCTTTTGATAATTTTTATACTAGAAATGGTTTGCTTGTAAGTGGATGCAAACAAAACAAACAATTTTCTTGAAAAGTTTTTCAAATTTTTAAAATGCTCTGGGTGAAGAGATGCATAAAATGTAATTAAAGACTTGTTTTCAACGCTATACTTCAAAGCATTGTCAGCTTGGAGGTGTATGAGTTTGTAGTTCATTAGTCGCAGTTTCTATGTCAGACGTGAATGAAGACCTCAGCATGTTGAACTGCGGCTCCATTGCTTTGAAATCTGCAAATCTCTTAACAAATTCTTCCTCCAAGGCTGTGACCTGTCCAGTGTATTTTTGTGCAAATGTATATTCAACAAGCTGATCTTTCAGAAGGGGGAAGTGAGCAAAGTTTTGATCAAACAGTTGTTTACCAAAAAGTGTAAGCTTTGTCTGAAAGGATTTTACCTCCACAAATAAATCATGAGCAAAGACATCTTTATCTTGAAGTTTTGTGTTGAGCTCATTCATTTTTTGAATGGTATCTGTAGCAAATGCAAAATCACACACCCATTTTGCATCCTTTATTTTGGTGGAGAAGTCACAAGTCACATCCTTTATTTAAAAAAAAAACATAAAAATCTATTCTTTGATATCCCATACTCTTTTCAAAACTTTTCCAAGACTTAGCCACCTCACATTGGTGTTATACAACACATCAGAAAAATCAGACTCCATTTCTTGCAACAAATTTTGAAACTGTCTCTGGTTTAGTCCCTTTGATCTTATCGCATTTACTGCACGTACCACTAGATCAATCACGTGTTTAAAATCCAATTTTGCTTTGTAAAGAATTTCCTGGTGAATTATGCATTGAAATGAAAACTTATGGAGTTAGATGTTTGACTGAATCTTGTCATTTAGCCGTTTGACAAGTCCACAATGTGTCCCAATTAGTGCAGGTGCCCCATCAGTTGTTATGCTCACAAATGTATCAAGGCATAACTGCGAATTTTCCAAACAATACATAAGACTTTCCTACAAATCATTCCCGGTAGTAGTGTCTTTGAGACTCTCCATTGACAACAGCTCTTCTGTGATGTTGGAATTTTCATCAATACCACGAATGAAAATCAGCAACTGTGCAGTATCCACCATGTCTGTGCTCTCATCTAAAGCGATCGAGAACCACTTGGATTTATCTGCAGCATCCATAAGTTTTCCATGCAAGTTTTCAGCAATGGCATCCATTCTACGAACAATAGTTCTCCGTGACAATGAAATTGATTCTACTTTTGTCTTTACTTCTGGAGACAGATCAATTACATCAATCATGCATTCTTTCACAAATTCTGCTTCAGAAAATGGATTGTTATGTTTTGCGATCTTATTTGCCTATATAAAACTTGCCTTTGCTGCAAGCTCTTGTGTTGATGTACATTTAAAATGTATACTTTGTTGGCGTTTCAGTTTTTTTAACCATGTCCGTTACTTTCTTTTGTAGTTCTTGTGTTGAAAAGTTTTGGCCAAAGTTGCCGTGTTTCGACTGAAAATGTCTCTTCAAATTATATTCC
This sequence comes from Acanthosepion esculentum, assembly GCA_964036315.1. Lineage (NCBI taxonomy): Eukaryota > Metazoa > Mollusca > Cephalopoda > Sepiida > Sepiidae > Acanthosepion > Acanthosepion esculentum. The sequence goes on from OZ038476.1 coordinate 96,591,303, forward strand.
TCGAATACAGCGCAAGTATCGTGGCAAATCAGGCACACAGCTTTTGTACATTTTTTATGAAAAAATATTTTTCAGTCCATTCCTTCTTAAAAATACGGCATTCAAAGTCAACTTTAAGTCTCTTAGAACTCATTATGGGTGACTGCTTTTTCATTGTTTTAGTATCTAACTTACTAAAAAATAGAATCAAATTTTAAAAACATCGCAAAATGGCGACTCTCACTAAATCTGCAAATGATTCTTAAACTAAAATTCGAATCAAAGCAGAATTATTACAAATGTTTCTTCCGAGAAGTTTTTATACAATTTTTAAATACCCGGAAAGTTTTTTTTATTAAATTTGTAAATATAAAATTAATAGGAGGCCACATTAAAAGCCTTGGCGTGCCGAATGTGGCCGACGGGTCGTAATTCGCCCACCCCTGTTTTAGATTATAAGATCCATGCTAAAAATTATACATTTAGCGAATAGAATATCTATTTTTCTTGAAAAGTTTAAATTTCTAGACAAAGGTGAATTCCTGGCGCTTCTAAGTATTTTTCACACTATATAAATTTCAAAAAGATTAAATTCCAATATTGCTTAAGTGCAGTGATTATCATTCTACTAGAAAATATTTCATAAATGAAAAATATTTTTTTAATCTGATAGAATGAATGAAACTTGCAAACGATATTAAATAACATTGAAGCAAATTTTGAAATTTAAATTCCTGTATAACATCTGATTCATGATGAATGTCTGGTCTTTTCTGTCAGTGAATTAATTCTATTATAACACCAATAAGAATACAAGTTGCAGTGATTACAGCAAAGAACTAAGAACTGAAAGATTTACTCTAGCTTCGGCTCTTGATAATAAAACGGTATTTTGAGAAGTGTATTACCAGTGAATCTCTTTCAAATTGAAACTTTTATAATTCCTAATTATGATATTTAAATAAAGTATAAAGATATTTTGTAAATTCACATAAACATTTGAAAGTATAAGCGACTCCTTAGCACTGTTCTCTGCTCATTTCCCTAAACAAATAAAGTCACATCTGTTATTGAATTTGTTTATAGCTTTAACAAATAATACAATAATAAATTATATACATTACAAATGGTTCAAATTTTACATAAAATTTGTTAAATACTGGATAAGTAAACGTTAAACTTAAGCCAGGGAGATTTGGAATTACAGTTCCTTTGTCGTGCTAAGCTAAATTCCAAGAAATACTTTTATATCAAAACGATTTAAAAACAATATTTTTTGTATCTTAACCAATATCAACGGATGACTTACCATTGCTGGCCTCGGCCTGCGTATGGTCAGCGTACTCGGTCGGCGCAAGTGAACTAAGTTTGTAGTCAATGCACAACCATAACGACATATGGAGAAGGCAGAAAAACTGAAAATAAAATTTTAAAAATTATCTCTTACATAATCAATTATTTTACAAATAATATTATCTAATATCAGTGCGTTTGTGTCTTAGCAAGGTTTAAAATGATCTTCTCGTGTGATTCGAACTGACTCTTTTATTGCTTTCCAGTTTCTGAAGACAGAACCCTTTTTTTTCTCACTGAACGCAACAGAGCGCCAGACAATCTTCCAGGTGATCTGCTCGTGTGTGCGACGGCGTTGTAGCATAAGGGGAAATCCGGCCAGAAGAATGTGTGTGCCTGTTGCTCTAATACAAATGAATGATTCCCAACGGCCCGTGTCGACACTCCTAGGTTCATATTTGTGCTGTGGATGCAGCCTGTCAGTGCTGGCCTTTACAATGCGATCATATGTAGAACGTTGACAACCAGTGGTCAATATGTTTCTCCCTGATGCAAATATCGTCTCGTCCAACATGCGCAGCAATTACCTGGGATGACTATCCTTACGGAGGTCCGCAATCTAAGCTCTCTCTCTCTCTCTCTCTCTCAAAGGCACAAAAGTGTGTGTGTATGTGTGTCTCTGTGGCATAACATCTGCTTGAACTGGACTCTTTCACTTCATTGAATCTTATTGTAGCTCAGACACACCTGGTGCACTGAAATGAGTGTTACAACATAACAAGATGGCCGAAGACTTTGAAACATTTTATCAGAATATCTACTACGCCACATTCATGCACATATTGTACCTAGAGCAAAATCGGCATCGTCCTTCAAGATGTTGCAATTTTATTTTCCAACTGTGTATATTACATGTGTGCAAAAGTTTCCAGCGTATTTTATACAAAAAAGTAAAATAAAAAGGTTTTCTACTGTGTATTTAATTTACACTTAAAACAAGAAACTTTTACACAACGCTAATCCAAATAAGCTCCCCGTCTATAAGACGAAACATATTTGAACTTTTTTCATGTGATCTTAAAATGTGAAATTATCGTAGCATTTTGTGTCACGGAGTTCATTTTTCTTTATACTTTTCAAATTTATCAACTTCGATTATTATTATAAAATACATTTCACTCTACAAAACAGAGCAATTCAATTTCGTCTTCGATTAGCATATAACTTTCTTTTATCAATAAAATCAAAAAACAGTTATCGCAGTTGTTTTATAGCAAGGATACATGAAAATGATTTTCGGTTATACTTAAAATCATTTTTATTTGTTCCTTTCTTAAAATATTATTCTGTTCTTTTCGTTACGAAGTTTAATTAAAATAGATAAAACAGGATCAGCCAATAAAGTTTGATAATCGAAAAGGTTTTATTTCCATTTGATTTTTTAACGCTGCATAACTAACATGTCGGTAAGGCTACTTTAATCTCAATCAAAATGGCTTCAGGATTAAACATTAAATTAGAATATCATTTTTATCATTTTTATTTTCATGCTAATAAAATAATGGTTAACGCAACAATTTACTAAATCCCAAATGCAAAGACAAAATTAATATTCTTTCATGATACATTCAAAGTTTTAGTTGAAATGTCACAGAATTTTATTCAATAGATTTAATTTATATTTACAAGTATCTAAAATTTCCACGAAAAAAGAAAACAAATTGGCTCATAAATAATAAAATACGTTGATAAATTTATGAGTAAAATCCCAGAAAATGACCACTCGCAGGCAATTTTTAACACTTACATTGAGTACGCATTGGCATTGAACAAGAGAGAAAATGAATGCTGAGAACAAAGGCACACATTATTAAAACATCGTTGCACACAGAAATAATCATTTTGATTAAAATAAATTATGTAACAGACAATATATTTTATTCAAGTACATTTTTTGTTGTTGAAATTCAAGTTTAAAAAATTCCTTTTCTGTTTCTAATACGATATTCAAATTGCATTACATTCAAGGTAGTCATATATATATATATATATATATATATATATATATATATATATATATATATATATAATTTGTAATATATTCACGTTGTAAAGATCATTTGACTGAGTGACAAAAATAAACAGCAAGTAAAAAAAATAATTAAAAGAAGCAATAATAAATACAATAAGAGTAGAAAGTTATAAATTGAAAGAATATGAAAACACTTACCAGTGTAATAATCAGGGATAAAATACTTTTATTCTTAGAATTCTTTGTATACCAAGATAAATTAACCGCCATTTTCTTTTTTATTTTATTGAACAACGTTGATAACTTTCCACAAACAAAAAGATATTTCCGAATGACACTGAAAAATAATTAATGACTTTTCTCATTCAGCGACAAATGAAACAAAAATACTGAATGTAGCTTCGAAGCATCCGTGACGTATAAAGCTGACAACAGCTTCACGAGGCTTCAGTCTCATCTGGGATTAAAGATTAACAGCTGATTAACAAAATGAGGCCAATCCTGTTTCAAGTTCATAAATCTTACAGGATAATCTGCCGACTTGCTCAGTTTAATTACGATCGTTACAACAAAGATGACGTAGATATAGGTTTCAATCTACGATGCAATTCAGCATCCATTTTAACACAGCGTAACATCCTGACAAACCAAGAGAAAACTGCATACGCGGAGAAGATAACAATTAAGAATTGAATCCTGAAATCAATAAGGCTAAATTTATTTTATCAAAATTACATACTTTGGTGTTTTTCTGCATATATTCAATACAAGCAAATTATTTTTAGGCAAATCTAATCCAGAAATCCGACAAAATAACAAAAGAAAACATTTTATTTGTTATGACAATCATATCTGTTATGTGGATGATAATCTTTTGAAAGTTAAAACGCACGGGACATTGGCAACATAAATGTAATTTGTTTTTCGAACGAAAACTACAATTATCCATAAAATAGTTGATTAATATTCAACACTGAATGAAGTGCATTGACAATGAAGGAGATTGTGTTGAAGAAGAAAAACTTTGCTGTGTAAAATAAAAGCTCTCTACATCATTACGCTGTGGACTTTTTTTTTGTAACGACGTCGCTAGACATCATTTTTAGGAATAAACTTGGCTAGAACATCTTTAACCTCCTGTAGTATTATTCAAGGATGAAGTGAATGTACCACTTTAGAGGATTTTGTTAGATTTTGAAGATTGAATTGTAATCTCCAACGAAGAAACGATTGCAATGGTTGGATCATGATGAAGCTTCAATTTATTTTCCAACGCCAAAATTTCACCACCAACAGTTGATGGTGACGCATGTAGTCGATTCGTTTTCTACCACAAGGAAAGGATATCATAATGTATATAAACAAAGAATTGGAAGGAGTGCATAGGAAATTGGTGAAATAAAACATGCATTAGTATGATAAAGAGGACATTTTTGCTTCTTGATCATGTCCATCGATACGTAGCACAAATGACTCTGCTAAAGCTCATTTTGTTGCTTTTCAAAGATTTATATTATTATTTATATTTCCTGATCTAACAGCAAGTGATAGCCATTTTTTAAATTCTGTAAAGATTTATTTAAAGCGAAACGAGTTTACAAACAGGAGAGATACAAAAAGTTCTGTAAAGATTTTTAGGGTCTTAGTCAACAAGAATAAAGCATAAAAGATCATAGTTCTTGGCAAATATCATTGGCGCAGAATGAAATGGTTCATATTTTGATTGATAATGTTACTAGTAAATAAATTTTTCAAACTAAGTCTTGATTCTGTAGTAAAGAAGCCTGAAGAACCGTTTACTTGCCAAAGATTGATGTGCTTTTTCTTAATTTGCCATAATTCGTTATTTAGGGAATTATGCACTTTAATCTATTATGTTTTTTACGTTCAAAAATACCCTTTTTTATATGCCAGTATTTACATTAAATTATATATATATATATATATATATATATAATTTAATGTCGCATTAAAAAATCCATAAATTATAATAATAATAATAATAATAATAATAATATATAGATATATATATAATAATTATTATTATTATTATTATAATTTATGGATTTTTTAATGCGACATTATATATATATATAATTTAATGTAAATACTGGCATATAAAAAAGGTATTTTTGAACGTAAAAAACATAATAGATTAAAGTGCATAATGTCGCATTAAAAAATCCATAAATTATAATAATAATAATAATTATTATTATATATATATCTATATATATATATATTATTATTATTATTATTATTATTATTATTATAATTTATGGATTTTTTAATGCGACATTAGTTCTTACTACTATAAGCATTATATTTAACAGGTACATGTATTTACGTAGACCACTCTGAGATTGAAGGTCTTATTAAAGAAAATGTCAGGAGGCACATTTTCTTTAATAAGACATTCTATTTCTAGACCAGTAGATGTAAACTTCATTGATTAAAAAACAGGGATGTCTATTGAAAATATGTGTATCCACTAAAACGACGTTAATGTATTAAGAGAAATATCTATCTATCTATCTATCTATCTATCTATCTATCTATCTATCTCTCTCTCTCTCTCTATATATATATATATATATATATATATATATATATATACGTGTGCGTGAGCGTATGTATATTTCTTTAAAAGTGAATGACAGAGTAATACTGTTTTTATTGTATTTTTCCTGCATGCGGAAAAGAGCTATCTTTTTTGGACTTAATGAGTTTAGAAATTGGCCAAATTATTTTTCATACCGAATGTTTTTGGCTAATTTTCAATACATTTTCAAGGATTCACAAGGGTTGTGCTGTTGTAAATGGTCTGTAAGTGCTATTAAACACAGTCTAAATATGATTGAAAACTTAACGTTCTTAATTCCAGAATACGGTCAGTAAATTGAGGTTGTGTTCGTACCTGATGTCGTTGTTTTTGATGATAAGGAATTGCATTATATTTAGATTCTTTGTGCAGTTCAGAGGTGCGTATTACGTTTGTGTTCTCGGTGAGTATGTTGTGTATCGAAGTTGGTGAATTTCCATGCACCAACCTTAATACGCAACATAAAAAAGCAAAAAGGGTTTAAATGTGTCCGTATGAAGCTCTGGTCAGTCAGCCGTCTTCATAAGCGAGTGCTGGTGTGTCCGACTTAATTATTTATGAACTTGTTTTCGTCGGCAACACGATTCCCAAGAAAAATTTGAATTCATAAATAAAGTTTTGACTTTGCAAGCGAGCTGTTGTTGCTGATGATAAGTTTGGTTGTTTTCTGGTCGCATACAATAAAATACAATAAAACAACTTAATAATAAGTACTTTGTCACCCATTTTTAACTAAACATGTGTGGGAGACGGATTATGCACACACCCACACACGCACGCACACACACACACACACACACACACACACACACACACACATATATATATATATATATATATATATATATATATATATAGGTACCTCCAAAGAAAAGCGATAAATATGGTTTTAAAAAAATTAAAAAGAAAAATCTTTCTTGAAGCTTTTATTTTAGTTTTAATTTCAAGCTGATCGATTAAATTTAATATTTCTAATAAGCAAAATACTTTTCTGTATTTCAAAACGAATTTAAATTGATTGGAATGAGATTTTTTTAATTGTTAAAATTCGCTGATTTTAGCCATATTTACAATTCACTCAATACGACGTAAAAAATATTTCAAAAATACAATATACTTTTTTGAATCTTTATTTGAGGAAGCTTAGATGATTTAAAGTTTAATTAATCGGATTTGAAACAAATATTACTTAGTTTTAGTTTAAAGTATCACAGAAAAGCATTTTTTAACACGGAGATGGGAGTTTTATGAGGTGTTGACAAATATTTCGATAGACGTATGTTTGGGAATTTATTCTAAGGAGGACATATCTGTAAAAATTACCTGAAGAATATAACTTGAGCGTGTTTTCTATATAATTTTTAACTACATACTAATCTTTAGAATTTTAGAAAATATTCTAAGTAATAAAATATTTTATTGAACTTTAGGAAATTTGGGTTTATATTTATTATAGTTACTGCTCTTATTTTCTGATAATGTCCTTGTATGGACGTCCGTATTTACAAAAGTAAATACACACAAAAAAATTTCAAAATTCTTTTTAAAGTACTAGGAATAGCTGAATTGCTAAGCTTTTTCCATTTATGATTGGTAAATATAGTTTTTAATTAATAACAATATCACCTAACCGGTACAAATTAATAATAATTTTAAAAGATTTAAAACTTCATATATTATTCGTATTCAATTTTTTTTTAAATATAAACAATTCTTGTAAAAATTTATTATTCATTGACAAAAAGGTTTTTCTTAAGAAAATAGTGCCCGTAATATAACCTATTCATAAAAGTAATGTGTCGGGCGAGACAATTTTTCTCTCCGGAATCTATCTTGCATATCTATAAGTCTATCATTCGTCCATGCTTAGAATATTGTTATCATATATGGTCCCGTGCCCCTGATATTTATCTGGAGATCCTTGATAAGATCCAAAGAAGAATCAGCAATATGATTGGTCCTGATCTGGCAGCTCGGCTTTAGTCACTTGCCCATCAACGTAAGATTGCCACTTTGTGCCTTTTTTATAAATACTTTCATGATAATTATTCAGATGAGCTCTTCGCTATGGTACCTAGACTTTATAAATTTAATAGTAAACTAGCAGCGAGATCTCATCAATTTACAGTTGAGCTTGCTAGATGTAACTGTAACTTCTATGCTAACAGTTTCTTATCTTGCACTCCTTGCTTCTGGAACTCCCTCCTAGATCCTTGAATTCCAACCAACTTTAAGCTACAAAAATTTAAATGCAATGTCAATCGCTATCTACTGCCTTCCTGGTTGCTCTTTTCTCTTTCTACTCATTACTAATGTCTTTGTTCCTAATTCCTCCACACCTTTGCGTGCTAGTGGCTGTACTGTCTTGCTTGGGTGGGTGGGGTGATTCTGATTTTTTTTTAAATTGCATTTTTTATTTTACTATATAGATCAGGTTTTCTGTAACTGGGGGTACTGTTTTCCAAAAAAATGATAATTTAAATTCTCCAAAAACTTCTACCTATAATTAATATAAACATAAAAGCCCTACAAGTTCATAAAATTAAATATGTGAAGGGTAACGTGAAAAATATTTTTACCAAGACTTTTTAAAAAAAGGAACTTTTCTGAAATAATTCATCTATATCTATAATTCTCAAAATTGTGTGTATGCGTGTGTGTGTGTGTGTGTGTGTGTGTGTGTGTGTGTGTGTGTGTGTGTGATCGGATGTTGTTTATGCGTTTCCACAGTTTTCATCCGATTTCGATAAATTTTTTGTTTGACAGATAATTCTTCAGTGCCAGTTTTGAGTCCAAATTGTTGGCGACAATGGCTCTCCACTACTATTATTCCTGTCCATTATAACTCTCAGCAACGTTTTACTATTTATAATCTGTTCTTGGATATAAATCTTTCATAAAAAATTTAATAAAAAATAAATACTTTAAATTATTACAATAATATAATCTATATCTATAATTCTCAGAATGTGTGTGTGTGTGTGTGTGTGTGTGTGTGTGTGTGTGTGTGTGTGTGTGTGTGTGTATATATGATCTAACATCTGACTTCAATTAATTTTTTTTTTGTTTGATAGTGCCGGTTCTGAGTCCAAATTACACATTCCCCTTCTCTTGACCAAGCAGTCAATCTCTCTCAAGTGGGGTTACCTTTACCGTTGCATAAAGCCTACTACTGCTGTTTTACGGCGTTGCTTTCATTGTCGTTTATAGCCGTTCCCAATTTAAATATTTTTATTGTCCTGCCAATTTTTGCATTGCATTCACCGTAGTAATAAGTAAGCTTGCATTTTTATTACTCACCATTATTTTTCAACCTTTCCTAAAGTTATTCCCTGTAGCTTTTCAGCGTTCTCTTCTGGTATTTCCCATGTATTCCATTTGGCAATTCATACTTGCCTAAGACATGCCACCAAAGAAAAGAACTTGCCTAGGTCGCAAAACTGCTGCCACCAGATCCGCCATGCGAATAAGGGATAACGAATCGTCTTCAGACCGTTCACTTTGCCTCTCTCAAAATGCCTCTCGGAATGCTTCAATCAGAGCCACTGAGTCCGAAGATCAACTTAGTCATCGGCTTTCCAGAATAGCATACCTGAACGCTTCTGCGCGCGAGGCTGATAATGATGATCAAACGACTCAACGGCTGAGGAGAAACGCCTCTTCAACTGTTGCTGTGCGTGAGGCTGAAACAAGATTGAGAACGCTAAAACGGCCCTTTTCAGAGCCACCCCCCATTCAAATTGTTAACCCCCCATTTGGGGATGTGCCTCAGTTGCACCCAATTATTGTTACTAATATTGATTTTCGGGTGGGCTGACTTTAAACTTAAACTGCTCCAAAGGAACGATAAAAATTCCCAGTAATGAAGACGGGTCATACTGATAGTTTGTGAATAAGTCCTGAAACTCGACAATTATTTGATTTTTGCAAGAATTTCCAAATCAATGTGTTTTTCACTGCAAAAAGTCGCTAAATTCCTATATTTTAATTTTCAGTCACTCGCTGGCGCAAGAAAAACATTTTAACCAAAATTTTAAAGGTTCTAAAAAGGATTAAAAAAATATAATAATCAAAAAAATACTTTGTTATTATTAAAAGGAATGCCCAAAGATTTTGACGATAAAATTTTGTTGTAATTAGGTTTGGGGTATTTTTTTCATTATGCATACTAATTTTATAGCGAATCGTTAGAGGTTCATATATATATATATATATATATATATATATATATTAATCGATTTTACCACATGCAAAGCAGTAAAGCCACTAAAACGCAAAGGGTGTGGAATAATTAGAAACAGAAACATTACTAATGAGCGAGAACAAAAAGACCAATCAGGAGGACAGTTGATAGCAATTGACATTACATTTATATTTTGGAAGATTAAAGATGGCTGGAAAACATAGAGCGGGAAGGGAGTTCCACAAGCGAGAAGTGCGAAAAAAGAAACTATTAGCATAGAATTTACGGTTACAACTGTAAATTGAGGCCAATTAAATACAAAAAGTCGAAGTACCATAGCGAAGATCTCATCCGAAAAATTACCATGAATGTATTTATAGAAAAGACACAGGGAAGGAACTTTATAGCGATGCCATTTATTAGTGAAAATCAAAAACAAAGTAGGACCAATGATAGAACCCTGTGGGACACCTGCATTAGTACGAAAGGATCTAGACAAGTGGCATAGTGGATAGCTTTCATTTTACGATTTGATAGGAAAGACTGAATCAGTTCAAAAATTTGTCCAGAGACACCATAATTTTTCATCTTGTGAAGAAGACCTGTATGAAGCTTTCGAGTTGTCCAAAACTACAGTCCAACCTTCAACGTTTCTATCTATAGCATGACAGACTCTTTCTGTTAGTACATCATTGACCTGGAGAAACGAAAGCCATATTGCTTGTCTGAAAAAAGGGCCTGCGATGAAAGATAATTAACCAAATCCGCATTGATTACAGCATCTAGGAGTTCCCCAAAGAGATAAAAGGCTAATAAGCCGATAGTTGGAAGGGTCACATGGTTCACCAGAGTTCTTGAAAAGTGGAACAGATGATGACTTCCAGCAGGCAGGAAAGCAGGAGGCAGAGAAGCACTTATTATACAGTTTAGAGAGAACAGGAGCCAGTTCGGGAGTACACTTCTTAATGACTGTTACAGGGATACCATCGGGTCCACATGCTTTGTAGGGATCGAAGTTTAGAGATGATAGCAGAAATCATGGAAGGTTTTATACGCATATGACTCAACAGAGAATCAGATCTAAGTGGGAAGTTAGGCATGAATACTCCAGATGAGGCAAGAGTAGAGTTTGAGGAGAATTTACGTACGAACCATTCAACTTTATTAGCAGTGGATGATAACACCTCAAATTGATTGAAGACAGAGTAGATAGAGACTTTGTACTTATTTAGTACCCTATTACAGAGCCGCCAGTAATCAAGAGAACCAAAGTTGTTAAAGGCTATGCGGTACCTCATTCTCTCAGCAAACAGGAAGTTAGCTCCTCCGAGGTCTCGATTACGTTTGTTACAGGTAGCAGCGAAAAGGCGTATGTTTTGACGGGATCTGTCACGCGGGTATAGCCCAAAATAGGGGTTCCTGTGAGCTATAGCAGCCAAGCATGCTTGTGTAAACCATGGAGAAGAATGGAGTTTCGCCTAGTATTTCCGAGAAAAAATAAAAGCATCCATATCGGCTTTGACTCAAGAAGAAAACTCAGTGGCGCAATTCTTAATTTGAAGGTTAATGATGTCAGTTCAAGAGGCGTCACGAAGAACATCACTGAGTCCCAATCAACAAAATGGTAACAGAAAGAGTTTTTATGAATAAGAGGTTCCTGTTCAATACATGATTAGAACTAAATAACTAGAAATCCTACAGAGTGATATGAGTTTCCAAGAAAGCAGTGTTGCGAAGCTCGACAAGAGCGAGGATAGGAGAGACCTGTTGATCGGTTCTGCTAGGGAAACGAGTAGAAAAAATCCACGATTTGAGTAAGTATATACAATCGAAGTTCGTGCACGAGAAAGTAAGAATATACATATGAAAATAAGTCAAATTTATTGTGATCAATTCAAGAAAAATTTTATTAATATGACTTCAATACACTTTTAACAGAATTAATGTTCGTTTATCTGAAACTCTTTTTTGTTTGAATTGCGTTAATGCATTTCGATATCTGTTGTCTTTGAAATTGATTTGTTGCAAAATATTTGTATTAATGTCGTCCCAAGACGAAACAAAAAGTAAATGATTTCAATGATCGTTATCACTGAGATGCCGATCCACAGACCCATTGTTCCACCAAAGTCAGAAGCAAAGGACACCGTCTAGAAGATAAAATCATATAAACATTATAATATGAAACAAATTTATGTAAGATAATCGAATAAGAAACTGTGTGAATATTTATTTTTTCTTTGAAGACCTATTGAAAATATTCATTGATTTTGTTAGTCAAAAAGCATATAAATAAAATTAAAATTTTAAATGAAAGTGTCTTTTATTGTTTTATAAATGAAAGCTAATTTTAAATGAGATTATGGGAAAAACATGAAATGCATCAGATTGTAACGAAGAAATAACGGAAAACAATATTTAACATTTTTTTAAAATATTTCTAAGTCATTTTATTCTTCAGTCAATAAGAGAATTGTAGAAATTCTATACAACACGAATTTTGTCAAAAATCGAGAGAACGACTGAAATAGTTAATGTATTTTAAAACGTGTTTACAGATAGTCAACAATTTTTATAGACTAGATGTAACATTTGCTGAACAATGATAGAATTGTGTAGCTTATCAAATCTAGTCTTGTGAATTTTGCAGAATATACACAGAAAGGACAACATTAGAAAATAATCGATATGTCATCATTGCTTTTACCTCTATTACCACCCTTGTACAATATTTACGTCGTTTCTGAAAATTGTATATTTAATCTCTTTCGGGTTTCAAACTCTTTCTTTCTCTCCGTTCAATTTCCATCGCCCAAGCTTTTTGCCTCAACTATGTCAATGGAATATAATTCATTAGGGTGAGGCCTATTTAAAACTTCACAAATGATTTTTCCTTCTTTATCATAATACTAGCATCAGCAACACGTTTCCTCTTTACAATTGCAGATGTTTTTGATGTGCTAAATATCTAATTATTCAAAACAGCAATTTCTTTAGCAATTTCTTAGATGAAACATTGTCATTCATCTTATTCTGTTGCTTTTTATCTGTTCTTTAATTCCGATCTGATCGCAAAATTGTAACCTGGGAATTGCGAGGGGAAAAAAAGACAGAAATATGACGAAACAAATACTAGTCGAAAATCAATGATAATATTTTAGAAATTCACAAAAATTGAATTAGTGACACTTAATTTCTCAAAACGGAACTTTTATATTGCCAGTGTTATTTGTATTGTTTAATTTTGCTTTCTCTTCTGTGAAAACTTCTTTACAATTTCGTATGTATTCAAATGTTTAAAAGTTATTCAACTCCCACCATATATAATTATTACTACATACTCAAGTATGTTTCAATCACATAGTGTCAAGTGCATTAAAAATTATGTAACATAAAATTGAAATTTTAGATTTAATCCCAAACTGAGAAATAAACGATGGCTCAAGGAACACATTCATCTATTTTTCTAAATAGCTTGAATATATAAAAGCGAGAGATTTTAGCAAGAACTGCAAAATTTGACAAGAAAATGTTTTAGTCAATGTTTTAAAAATTTAGTCTGAAATTCAACCAAAGGAATTATTTTGTCGTAGACAACATTAGATAGTATCGAAACATCAATAAGTTCAAGTCATTTCAAATTTGACTGTTCCCTTTTTTCTTTTCTTTTTTTCTTTTTCACTGACGTGTTTTCTTTCATCCTTTTGAGATAATTTGTATTTATAACCAGATTTTAGTGTAAAAAACTTCAAAATTTAAAAAATAATAATTTAATGGCATATCCCTTTAGGACGTAGATGAACATGACTAACTACAGATACATTTTTTATTATTGGGGAATTGCCATGTATTCTAAGTTAAAGTAAGTTAAATTTTCTTTTTACTAAATTATATTTAAGTGCCTAAAACGTTTGCTCAACAAAAACATTGTAATTCTTCTTAAAATCTCTATTACATATAGTATATATTCAAAATGTATGGAGAAAAGATTAATATGCTCTGGAATGTGTTGTTTATTGCGATTTAAATTCTGAATTAAATCGAGAATCAAAATTGTAATATTATATTCCTGAAACATTTTCTCCAACCTGTTGATGATCATGTGAAATCTTATGAATAAACAGCAATACATTTTCACCTCCAACATGTATATAAAAAAACATATTACTTGAATCAATTTCTACTAGTGTTTTACTGTTATTCAAAGAGAGACTTAAATATACTTTTTATACAACTTTTATCATTTCAAACTAGAAAACACCTTTAAGGCATGTATTCATTGCATTTTATCTAAATATAATTCGTTAAATAAAGTTAAATTTTGCATTAAATATTTACAGTCACTCAGCTTGTATGAAATCATTTTGAGCCATAGAAAAAATTATATAATTTCAACACAATTTTTACTTGCAATTGTTGATCAAGTTTAAAAAAAAAAGAGTCACTTCTTTTTAAACTTTGAAGAATCAAAAACTTAACGGCTGAAAACGAGAAAGTTCGCACCAGTATATACACACACATGCGCACATGCGCCAAGTAAGAGATAAAAAGGAAGTTAGCATTCCTATCATTTTCTCTTTATTAGGCAGTAAAATAATTTTAAAAAAGTATGTCTCTTACACCATATGATTCTCCCTCATTGTAAAATGTGTACTGCATTTGCTCATAAAAGATAGTCAGGGCAGCGAAGTTGTCTCTACAAAAAGAAAATAAAACATTTAAACTTGTAACCAAAATATAATAAATAATAGAATAGAACTTAAAAACAATTTCAAAATAGGCATTTCAGAAATAACAGAATTATGGTACAACGTAAGTTGCCACAGAAAAGAAGAACACTTCAAATGAAATCCATAAGTGTATTATTGACACATGTACCTTAGAAGTGTACCACTTTCCAACCTCTAGATAGTGTCACTCAAGATGCAACAGGATCTAGGAGGTATTCAACGATGTCACTTCTCGAAATTATGTCCATGACTTAATTTTGGCTTATTGACGAATGTCAGTCAAACAGTTGTCGATATATTAGAAATATCCAAGTAAAGTGTAATCACTGTTAATGAAACGTATTTACACCGCCATGATCCAGAGACCAAACAACAGTGACGGCACTCGGGTACATTACGGCAGAAGAATTTCGAGACTTAAAATTAACCAGAAGAGATCATGATCATAGACTTTGGAGAGATGGGTAAGGAAAGTATTTTGATGACTGATCATCTTCAGAGGAACCGAGGAGCAACTAAAAATTCGTAAAATTAACCATGAACAAATAAATGTATTTTCTCGTCTCTAAATCACGTCTAGCAAGCAACAGTTCCCGTTTCCTTCGTGCTTAATGAACTGATCATAATTTATTCATCTGCGACATATGTTTGTCAATTTATTTTTTAAAATGGTGACTTACCGCTTCTGGAGATAATCCAGTTTTCTTAAATAGGCGCAACCGGACATATTATTCATGCAGATGTCGTTCACCAAACTTTCCTGTAAAATGTATTGGCCAATAAATCTGAGCTTTGTTTTATTTCTTCAAAAGAAAAATGAATAACATCTCACATCTCTATTATAAATCTAATTCTAAAGCCGGGGACTACATAGTGAACTTCGGGCATTGTTGAGGACCACGTGAAGCAAAATACTATATTACAGAGTGACATATATATTTTAATGGGTCAGACCAGTTTTAATTCGGAGATAAATAATGGTTAATTTGCAGTGTAACACCCGCGCTCAGTTCGCATAAAGAATTTCGAGAATACTTACATTTATGTGTAATTGTACATGCTCCATTCGAATCTGGCTTGATAAATTTGATAAAATCTACCGTTTTGGAGTCATCAACAGAGAAAGTTCGGATTCATTCGCGTCGCGGGCAGCCATTACGGGCTTTGTTTTCATACATTCCCTGCAGTATAGCTATCAGTGTAGGTATCATTACGCCAACTGAGCGTTTCTACGTAAATAGTTCTTGTGCGCGGTAACTGAGACAAATTTAGACGTGAAAGATCAGTTCCGCATTCCGTAGTCTTTCGCCTGTAGCTTTCCGCAGCGAATGTATGCAAACAGCGCCAGTAATGGCTGCCGCCAATGACACAAATGACTCCGAGCTTTCACTGTCGATAACTCCAAAACGGTAGATTTTATCAAATTGATCAAGCCAGATTCGAATGGAGCATATACAATTAAACATAAATTTAAGTATTCTGGAAATTTTTAATGCGAACTGAGCGGGGGTGTTACGCTGCAAATTAACACACATAATTACTTCTTAATACAGATAATTCTGATGACACATAGTATTAATTTCAAAAGTAATATAATTAAACATTACGATAAGTATTCTTATGTACCATCGAGTAATTATTTTAGTTTCTATTTGGCGCTTTTGAAAAATTACGCAATGATTACGATAAATCGTACACCTGGGTGTTACTTATGTTCGGATTTTCTTCATAGATCCTTAGTTTCGTATTACGAGGTCATTTATTTTAATGAATGCAGTTATTTATTGGTGGGAGAGGTAATTTATTTAATTTCATTAAAACTGCATGAAAATATCCTACATTTAAGAATATATATATATATATATATATATATATATATATATATATATATATATATATATATATATATATATAGGATGAATAAGTGAATGATAAAATGGGAAAAGAAAAGGAATTTCGTTCCGAGAAAGTTATACAGATTAATAACAGTTTTATCGATGGAATCAGATTTATATATAAAATTGGTTAAGTGTGTTTGAAGGCGGGGGGGGGGGGCATAACAAACAAAGGTTACAGTTTACATTAATCAGAACCCCCTTGTGAAAATGATGTGAACAAATTATAGTTTACTAATGTTTACCCCTATGGGTTGAATAGCAGGACAAACTGGGTTCTTTAGTCTTGGTTGCCGACCAGTCTAATGCAGAAAGAAATAGCAACCTACTGCAGCAAAAAGATCTGTCTCGTCAGTCATGTATCAAAAGATACATTTACTGACTGAATGTTTACCCGCAAGCCCCATCCCATCTCAGCTCAAAGGCTGCTATCCCCCCCCCCCAAACACTCTGGCGACAGTCCTGTTCTGGCTCATTACAAACTTTATTCTATGTATAATTAAAGGCCTAAGAACTATTTTAGCATGAATCTAAAATCTTTCTTAAATATAAGCATTTCCAACTTTCATCACGGATATTTGACACATGAGTAAAAAAAACAAAGCTATGAAACATGCATAAAACTTAAGTTTATGGCAATATTTCCTAATATTTGCCAATTTCGCTTGCTATCTACCAAGTCAGGGTTGTTAGATAATTTTCTTCAAAATTAGGCTAAATTATGTACAATTTATTATTTCACATAAATACATGTTATTGTAATTCTCAGTTAAACGTTCTGGTCCCCCCTCTCTCTCTCTCTCTCCCACGCTCTCTCTTTCTGCTACCTTCCACGTTTATCATTTTGTATCAGCGGCGTCGAGCGGCGACATTAAACAGTTTGTCTCAGTTATTTATTCCCGTGTGATGATGTGCTAAAAAGTTCATAAGCGACTGTTAAGCAATTGTAGCTTTGAACTGGTTGATAAGCCCCCCCCTCCCCTATTCTACTGATTTTGCCCATCTATCATCCGTTCCCCAATATAAAAAAAAACCCACATGGCTGGGAACTAGTATAGCAGTGAGGACGACGTCATATCTGCTGCTATTGACTTTTTCATTAACATGATGAATGTTCCTTCACGAATGCAAACCAAGTACTGCAACACCGACAGAAGAAAAATAAACCTGATTTGGTCACATTCCGTGAAAGTATCTTGGTCAACCTATGAACTGTTCAGCCGACACTCGTATTATTTAATACGAATGACATCGGCCGGTAGATAAGGGAGATAAATTGAAATTATCCCTTATAAAATTTTCCACACATCTTAAGTGCAGAACAGTTATGCATAAACAATTTTCATTAATTGATTAAATTATTTCTCTAAATTGTACATTTCTCGATTGTTAAAACACACTTTTATTAACGAGCGCAACTGCTGAATATTTTACGGGAAGATAAATATAAATATGGTTTATTTTAAGTATTTTTACAATTATAAATTATCAAATAAGTTTTTAATACTAAATACGTGTTAAATTTAGTGTACACAGACGTATTGGCATTTATTTTTGAAAAATTGATAATTTTCTTTAATTCAGTTGCATTTATTTATATATTTCAAATTAAGGAAAAAAAACAGTTTTTAAGTTAAGGATTGCTTGTGTAGCTGTTTATAATTTAGAAAATTACTTTACATAAAGATATATTGATATAAAAATATTTTACAATATGAGAAAATATCAATTAATATAAAGAATGTGTTTCATTTTGTATAAGCTGTATATGTAGCGTTTATTATTTGTTTTTTTTTTGTAAACATTCAACCCCAAACAAGGGTGGAAATCGGTGAAATGTCAATTTCTGTTGCTGATTATCAGGATGGCGATTAGGTGTAAGGTTAACGCCGGGAGTTGACCTATTTCTTGTGTTGGTTTGACCGAGGTCATAGGATATAGTCGTTCTCACGTGTTGGTCGATCGAGGTCACAATGGTGGATCGATTTGTTGGTAGTCAAGGTAACGTTGGATTGGCGTGGCTGGTAGGGCTGTTCTATGAAACGGGGCCGTGATAACGACCGACTGAATAAGGAATGCCTTTATCGAGTCGGGTATACTGAAGTGATGGCGGTGGGTTACTAAAGTGACGAGGTTAGTGCTGAGATTACGGTGGTGGGTTGCTGAGGTGACAAGGTTGGTGAAGATGGTTGGCCAGTGTTCTACGAGACGGTGGTAGCCTGAATCGGTTGCATGCTTGCGGAGTCGCTTCCTTGCGGTATCGGAGTTGCTGCTTGCGTAATCGGAGTCGGTTGGTTGTAGAGTCGGAGTTGTTTATTTGCGGGGTCGGTTGCTTGCGGAGTTGGAGTTGACGGCGTTGGCGACGAGGAAGGTTTACAGCTGTCATAATAGTGTCAACGTTGAGATGTTATCAGTCGCGACGGTTGGCGTCTTGGTCCTGGCGGTGTCGGGGCTGCTTTCAACAACCGTCACCGCCCCCAGCCTTACTAAAGACCCGTCATATTATAACCAGTTTCCATTTTCTTTAAAGTTAATTATTAATGCGGAATTTATGCATGAAGAAATTTTCAGTTAGTTTGACAACCAAATTAAATTGAATTAGTCATTTTTACTTCTAAGGTACTGTGGGAGGCAAATTATTTATAGCTTACAGTCTGAAATTTATTATTTCAGAATAATATTTCTAATAGAACTGTTTTCGCATACTGAAATTGTAGTTATTACAATAACATGTTACTATAAGCCTAGTATAATAATCATTCGAATCAACGCAACACCTTATAATAAAACCATTGAGGTGACTCATTTACATATGAAGTAACAGACTATAAATAGCTACGGTTATTACCCATGAGGCGGTTGAGTGCATACTATTTCCCGTGAGTCAGAAACACTACACAACAACCCTAAACCCATAACTTCGTGGTATCAATTTAAATTGGCGCCTTCTTTTTCCACATATATAAACCATAATTTTGAAAAGTGAGAATTTCACTGAAATATGTTGGAAAATTTCCAAGATTTCATCTGAAGTACGAAGCAAAGTAGTCATAATGCAAGGAAAAAAGAAGGTGCCATTTAAAACAGACGCCAGAAAGATATGGGTTAATATGAACTTAATTTAAACAATATCCAATAATTTTATTTTGGAATTACCCTGATAATTATGAAATGAACTTTAAAATGATAGATGCAAAGAAAAAAATTAAAGCGTTAACATATGATACTAAATAAAAATATAGTTACCACTTCATAGATGTCAGGCCATATTTGAGTAGAAATTGTTAAACTGTAGGTCGTCTCACTGTAACGAAAATAGTTATTATTTCTAATGTTGAAAGAAAAATGGTCGCAAATATAGTGAAGAAATAAAATATTAAATGTCTTTGAAGTCGAAAAATAAATATTTTTACCTATGCATTTTTATGAAAAATCCATAAAAAAGTTTGATAGAAAAATGACAAAGTACAAAATCGTAAATGAGGGTTGAAGATATTTCTGTTTAAATACCAACGGGTTCAACAATTTGATTCACACCTCAACTTTTCTTCCTCCAACATTCATGGTATACGTACAGTGTGCAATCGTTCCTCTTGGAACGTTCTACGAACATCTTCCACTACATTCTTTGTTCCTGACTATCTTCCTCTCTTTCGGAAAGACTCTAATGTCCACATGCATGGCTTTAGTGCATATGTCCGGGAACATCTCCCACTGGCAAGGGAAATCTTCTTGAATCTCCGGACTGTTCTTATATGTGCTTCCGTCTTTCTCTATTAAACTCAGTCAGCTATCTCTTCTTCCCATATTGTCCCGCTCTCAGCTCAGGAGTGTTGCGTGCTTAATAGAATTTATGATAGTAGAGATAAGGCACTCTCTCTATCTAACACTTTCGCCCCAGCCCCTCAACCTCCGGCGTCTTACTCTCTGGGTTGAGGTGTCTACTCGGTCCTAACCGAACTTAAGGGAGTGGCTATATGTCCCCTGAGCATCTGTAGATTATTCGACCGGTCCGCTGGTTTAATCCTGCTTCCTGTCCACGTTGTGATTTGTTTGATCCAGAAAGCAGAAGTAATGTCCGTCCATTCACGGTCGACTGAAGATGTAGACACAACTGGGGAGTCTACCCTAAGAGATTTAGAATGCAGCAAAAAAAAAAATTAATATCTGCAGAAAGCCGGACAAACAACTATTCAATGGTTGAATTGTTAATGTCTTTTATATAGCAAAAAAGAATAGTAGAGAAAAGAAACGGGTTACATAAAAGAAAAGTATTTAACGTAAAAACTCATACACTGGATTCTAGATACAGAGAGAGTGTTTGTTTAACTTGTTATTAAATCGTCTCAGAACGATATATTACTCTTGCGATGGAGGGATAAAGATTTCTGTGCGGGGCTTAAAGTTATAGTGGCGTTCCTTCTCCCAACGCTTGCCCGGGCTAATTCTCTCTTTTTTCTTCAAGAATTTTCTCCAGTCTTCCTTTTTCAGCATAACTACGCGTTTATATAGATAAACCCGGCTGATTATACTACCATTTACTCTAGCCTTAGTAGCAGATCCTACAAAGTAAACCTGACAAAAGGTTCTCCAATCAGTGGTTAACTGGAACAAGAAATAGCTTTCAACAGACAACTCCAAAACAAAAGTACTTTCATTTAATCACCACAGAGAACCTTTTCTGTTTGATAGCTGATGCTGAACCCCAGGAGTGCAACACTACGCCTTTTTGGTCTCAGGCTTTCCACTGACATGAAGTGGAGTGACGACATCGAATCAATTGCTAGGTCTGCTGCAAAGAAGGTTGGTTCACTGTATTGTACCAAAAATATTTTCTCGTCAGAATCTACCTTGTACATTTATAAATCTACCATTTGTCTGTGTATTGAATACTGTTGGCATATCTGGTCTGGTACTCCTACTGTGCATCTCGAAAAAATCCAAAGAAGGGTCTGCAATAATATTTATCTTGACCAAGCTTCTCTTCTCCAGTCACTTTCTCACCGACATGACGTGCATTTCTTCTGTCTGATGAGCCTTTTTCTCTGGCACCCGACTACATGAATTTAAGCATACCATTAGATTGGCAACTAGGTCTCACCGTTTTACTGTTGAGCTATCTAGATGCAACAGCCACTTCCAACTTATGAAATTCTCTTCCGATTTCTTGCTTCCCTGATAACTACAATCTTCAAAAATTTAAATGCAATGTTAATCGTCATCTTTTGTCTTCTTAAACCTTGTTCCTTTTTTGTCCTTTCTTCAATCCTTCCCATATTAAATCTTCGCATTTTCATTCACTTTCACTCCATTTACCCACTCTCGCGTTCCAATGGTGTTGTCGCCTTGCTTGGGGATGAAACGATTAAAAAAAAGTACTGCATCCTTCCGCAAGAATTTAATGTCCCTATCAAGCGCGGTTTTAAACACACACTTATACTCAGATAATAATGTAGCTGAATCAAAATTAAACCCTATCTAGACATTTATATAAATATATATATATATATATATGTGTGTGTGTGTGTGTGTGTGTGTGTGTGTGTGTGTGTGTGTGTGTGTGTGTGTGCGTGCGCGCGTACCTGCGTGTATGTGTACACATAAATTTCCTCTGAAATTTTTTTATTCTTTCGCAAAGAGAAACATTCGTTTGCTGGGGAAGTAATGCATTGGGGAACAGTTTTTTATGTTGAAGTAGCATTTGACCGTTACCGCCATATTTAGGAGAAAGAATGAAGATAAAACCACAAGCAACTTGGCAAGTGATTGTTGACCAAGTGAGGTCACGTGTGAGACGAGATCGTTCAAGAACAGTTAAAAACAAACAAGTAGTAAAATTCCTGACGTAACGAGTATTTTCCTAAGGTTTTACTGTCCAAAAGAAATGTCTTGATTGTCGAGGCTGAAAGACCGCAAAAATACTATGAATTAAATATAGAGCCTGGACAGAAACAGCGACGAAAAAAGTAAGACATGCACTTCACCCTTTAACAGTTGAATGAATACAACAATGTAAATTATATTCCTTTATATTCTGAGGACACGTGCGTAATGGTTCCTTTGCAACAATAAAATTTCTATCAACTTTTTTCTTCATTGGAGAAAGTTTTAACATTAAATCTCATTGTTGTTCTACAGTCATTTCGTTTCCCTTTTTGTTATTCTCTTAAACCTGTATTTTGTGATCCATGGACTTATAATCCATGTTCCTATCTATCTATCTATCTATCTATCTATCATTCTTACTTGATATGAGTTTGTTTTGTTTTGATGTTTTGTATACACTTATTTAAGAAATCTTATTTTGTTTTGTATATAAATAATCCTGGCTTTATTCAATAGATATATCCTGTAGCAAACAAGACAAATTTTACGTATTATAAGATTATACAGAACAATTCAAATGAAGAAAAAAACTTACTTGCAGGGGTTGTAACAAAGCTTTGAGCATTCCGAAACAGATCCGTTGCGAGTGCTCTCCTTGGCTTCCTCCACACAAAGACTTTCTAATAATAATAATAATAATAGTAATAATAATAATTTCGATTTAATAAAAAATATAAAATCACACATACATTCTTATTGGGATAACGGACTTCAATAAATATGTTATATGATAATGCAAGTGCAATTAATGATGAACAGTGGAGCCCTAAGTAATTAGTGCCGAAATAAGTTCTTAAATTGGACACTATTAAGTTTAATCATATATTAAGTATCAATAAGTAACTATTATTTACATTGGGAATAAAACCTTAATGATTTACTGTCAATTGATAATATGACTTTTAATAGTATGAGTAGTTTGTCAATGAATTATATTTAATTCATTTTAAATTGGCTCTGTTGTTAAGACGATATATGTGATAATATATATATATATATATATATATATATATATATATATATATATATATATATATGTGTGTGTGCGTGTGTGTGTGTGTGTGTGTGTGTGTGTCTGAATTGGCTCAAGCTTAAGTTGTAAAGCTTTATTTCAAAGTGAATTCCAAATACATTGAATAAAATAACAACACACTGAATATATAACTCAATTTACTCAAGATTAAAATGTACAGATAAATATAACTGGGTGACAGTAAATGATCCCACATGCAGATTCCAAAAGAAAGAGTGTATCATCAGAATACATATTATTACACTATATATCCTCATTAGCCTGTATTCTCCCATGCATAAGATTGTACAGATGGCGAATATCATTATGCAATACATTATTCTATGTCTGTTGACGCAAAATATAGCAAGAGTTATGTGGGATAACAGAATGATCCCGATGGCACCCTATTATGCGCCAAACATGTTCAATGGGTGACATATTTGGTGATTGTGCTGGCCAGGAAAATTGTTGAGCATCTTGAAAAGTATGTTAAATAGCACAGGAATCATGTGGCCAAATATTACCCAACTGTAGTCGGAGATCGCATTCCTGTTGCAGGACTGACCGCAAGAAGAGTTGAATAATGTACATGACATTGTTTAACATTCATTCCACAAACACCAAAGTTAAGTGAGAGGGTAATTTATAGCGCCTCATACTATAATGCAAACGGCTAGGTTTGTATATCGTGGGCTAATATAATCTGAAGGACGTCACTTCTCAAGCATACACCGCACGTGACCATCACTTGAAAGCAAAACCTGCTTTAATTAGTAAGCATCACAAGACACGCTATGACCCTATAACACTGATAATCTGGACCATGGTGTTAGGATGTAAGCGGAGCGGAAGTCTGACAATAAACACGCATTTCCGTTGTCCTGTTTGAAGTAAACGGTCCCCAACAGTCCATGTTGACATTACTGAGGCCATATTTTTTCATCTGTGCTGTGAATGTTGCGCGGTCTGTTCTTACACTCCGTTGATCTCGGCGAGCGTCTGTACTACATGAGCGTCCAGAATCCAGCCTACGCTAAATAAATTAGGTTGTCCTGTCTTTAGTTTCTCCTTCCACGTACTGCATTGCAAAACACGGATCAGCACAACATAAATTAATAAAGAGTAAATGATAATCTCCACTTGTATTGAGTTCTGTTATTATATTTTTAATCGTTTCATAAATTATTCTCTCTAGGTCTATAAACGAAAACTTACGCGAAATATTGCAGAAGGTCAGATCCTTTTCCATTTTCAGAAAGTTTGCAAAATCACGATCTTCAAGGTTTACACAGCCACACACCTTTTCGGCATACCTTATTCCACACAATATGTAGCATGCCTGAAATATCAACAAAAAAAAGCTTTTAAACAGAACGAAAAACAACCAAAACTCGAACATCACTAAGATGAATCAAGCTTGATTTAACTACCTTTCCAATATCGAATGTGACGACACCTTCAATTAGGGTTCGAACTCTGCAAAATTTAGGTCTCAAATTTCACAGCAGGAACCTCTGTGCGCCATGAATGTCTTCTTACTTTATTATCAACGCATATGTATGCCAGCAAATTCTGCGATAGTCACAGAGGATAAGAAAGTAAGTGTTATCTAATTGACCCAATTCATTTGAATGAAATAAAATATAATGTTGGAGGGGGTGGTTGGCTTTTAGTCAAATCGAGACATTTTCAGCACCTCCTCATAGTTTCATAATTCGAATTATTATTAGGGTTAATTCCTCTACCTTTCTTATCAAAGAATACAGCAACATTTAAAGCAGTTTTCAGCGCCAATTGAATGTATCTGCTCTTGCAGACCGATGGATAATTTATGCGCGTGAGTGTGTGTGCTCGCGCCTGTGAGTGTATGTGTATGTCAGAGAGAACAGTGATAGTTCACGTTGAAAGTTTATTTTAGCATCTTCTCAGTTATTTGAAACATATTCCTCCAAAGAAATACAACACAATATATTTCTTACATAAATATGTGCTACTTACATAGAAAGTGTACACTTTGTTTTTCCTTCCAAGTTTAGTACTTGACTTGTTACATGTGCCGTATGATCCACCAAGTCTCTCAATATGGTTCTGTCAAATTATAAAAGGAATCAAACGTTATGAAACTGTTCTATCAGGCTTTGGCAAGTTTTAACGATGTCATAACAATACAATAGCAAATAATAAATTAGATTAATTGCCTCGGATTGATTAATATGAATATATAAAAACATATTGTCATAATTATTCTAATTAATCTGACGAAACGCCCTCACCCTATAATTTTAAATGCTTAAATCCATAAAGTTTAGGTACCATAGAGGAAAGTTCATCAAAACAATTACCATGAAAGTATTTTTTGAAAAATCACTACATGCAGCTATAATATGTCACTGGGAAAGTGACTGAAGCCAAGATGCCAGGTCAGGACCAATAACATTACAGGTTCTAATCTGTAATATTAATGTAACCAAGAATCTCTAAATATATAGCAGGAGCACCAAACCATCTAGCATGACACAGTGAACTAAATTTCCTAGCAGCAGATCTAGCAACTGATTCAATATAATCTTTCCATTTCATGTAAACGGAAAACGTTAGTCCGAGAAGGTGCAATGCGTCATTTTCCTGGGGGTTGGCATCAGCCATGCTGATGAAAAGCAAAATGGGTTCTCTCAGACGATTAAAAAAAGAGTAATTTCGTTTTGAAGGCATTAAAATTAACAAGCTATTCCGTGCTCATGTTAACTGATAATGTTATACTTTTATTATTTTATTATTTATTATTTGGTTTCTAAAGTAATATGTGTTACATTTTATGACGAATTGTTTACTCTGACATCCAGTGTAAAATAAATATGTGTGTTTATGCGTGCAGCCTTCTATGTGCGTGCCTCTGGTGGTTGCTCCTTGTCGTGGTGGAAGGGCTTGCGTGGTTCAATAACTCTGAGAGCGATGCTGTCGGGAGATCTAAATTCCTGGTAGGGCCACCCTTGGCTGCAATGTCGAAGACCAGGACCCAGACTAAGCTCGAACAACCCCAAAGACCCCAACGGTGGAACAAGAGGGCCCAAATAACACAGTATAATAATAAAATGTCAGAAAACAGGTCGTATTGCACGTGTATGTCTACGCTGGTTTAGAAATAGCAATAATAAATTTTCAGTTTATGACACAAAGGCTAGAAACTGACATTTGTCGCTGTGTCTTCGAAACATAGCAGCGGAGAACACTACACTAAAATGATTGTCCAAAGGGCTTTATGCAAGATTAAGTGACAATGATCTTAACTGTTATTAACTTTCAAATAAAAGCATTTTTCTCTTTAGGTAGTCTTTCTCATGTTACGATTTATAAAACCAAATACAACTGGGAATTTTGAAGATCAACGCTTTATAGCAAAAACGAAGTAAATTATCCGTTGATGAAAACAGCAAAATCGTAAAACTCAGGCTGTTCTTGAAGGTGTTAGCAGATATACAAATACCAAGAATAACATTTATTTTTTTCTAAAAGGCATTTTCTTAGCAAAGATTAAACGAATGCAAAGTGCAAAATGATGGCATTCTTGCTCAGTTTATTTATAACAGCAAAAATGCATTCGTGTCTTGTTTCTTTTTTGGGGCAAAAAAGGAAAAAAATTGCGTCATACCTGTCTTAATGAAATTCTCGTTTCAAAGTTTGCAGATGCGTATATTCCTAAATCATTGGGAAATTGTATTGTATCTGGAGCAGAGATAAGAGTTTGGAGACCAAACTGACTTAAATATGGAATAAATTCATCGCCTTGTAAGAAAAATTCGACATGCAAACCTACAATATAAAATAGATATTCTGTTGAATATGCGATTTTCTTTTAAAAGAAAGGATTATTGTAATTTTAGTGATAATAATTGAAATTTGAAATTAACTTTTCTACAATTTCAACATTTTTTTAACATTTGTAATACTACTTTTACGTTAATTAAACATTTATCTATCTTATCAAACTGCATAGAAACATCAAATTTAAAAATGGAGGAATGACTACGCGACAATTCTACAGGAAAATACTGTGGTCTGTCCGACAGCGTGTATCATCATATGTGCAGTAATATTCACAATTTAATAATTAAAATAGCTAATGCATAAATATTTCTCGATGCATGTCAAAAGGCAAAGGAGGATCAATATATATATATATATATATATATATATATATATATATATATATATATATATATATATATATATATATATATATAATCCGTTAGTATATAATCCAAGTAGATCCTAGTAATATAAAATATTAAAACTGATTCACAAAAAGAGCCCAATGTATTTATTATTCCAGAGCAAATAATTAATACACAATAAAAAGTAAAATAACAAACCACCTCATATGGGGAATAAGCTTATTTCGACAACTGAAAATATAAATCGACTGTCTTATCAACTCCGGTATAGACTGATTTCGTGTCAGAAATAGAAATTTAACAGTGATATATATATAGGAAGATGCCGCAATATATATATATATATATATATATATATATATATATATATATATAGGAAGATGACGCAAATTATAAAATAGGATAAAAAAATTGCGGCTATATTAGAAAACAGATCATGTGGAACTAATCGCTGCTAGTTTCAGTAAATTCAAAAGCTTTCTAGGTCGTCAGTCAACTCAAAAATGCTAGCTGGACTACACAAATTCTATACCAAGCGATTTCCTCACCCCAAAATTGATAATCTAACCATTGAAAGAAATTAGATGCCAGTTTCTCTAAATCACTTCGCTGATATTTCCTTTCCGTCTCTGGTTAATGACATTTACAAAAATGTTTGAAGTTTCTCTCTATCAGACTCATGTCCATTTCTATGAACATTTCACATAATAAGACTATTTACTTTGAAAATATACATCCACAGAAAATCAACTCAAAAGCTTTGTTGTAAAAATGTATATAAATTGCAATTTTAAATTTTATCACAATTACTAGAAGTTTATTTACTACATTAATTGTGATGTAACGGGAGAGTGAGCATGGAAGAAATGTTTATTCTCCCATTTTTATTTACCCCATTATTATATCCATGATATAATAACATCGTATTTCACAGACGGAACGAAATGAAAGGAAAAGGAATGATAAACATGCTTTGTTATCAGAGAGACTTTCATACCATTAAGACATATACAAAACTATATATACATACAGTATATACACGTGTTCGGCGCAGAGAAAAATATATCGCATATATCTACACAGCAAAGCAGAGTGTAAGAAGAAACAAAAAGGAATGGTCTTACACAAAATATGGAAATTCTTCTGTATTTTTGGAGAAGCCATGTCTCCAGGTTCAAACGATGCCGGATTCGCCTACGTCCCAGACGTGGACATATTCCACGGAGGGGAAAAGGTGAGTCTTGTGTTTTCCAAAATTGAGGACTGCTAGCCGGAGTTTCTTTCTATATCTGGGAAAGATATATTCCCAAAAGGAAACGGCACCATGAATTTGTAAGCTGTAGTATTTGGTAGCTGGCTGTCCCGGATGGAAACCCGGACAGGACCAACAAACACGTGTGTCTTGACACACAAGGCCGAAATGGGGGAGGGGGTTGAGGCTGGTCTTCACTAACTATCTTATACATAGCTAATCCGATTCACGACCCATTTAATCATTACAATTTGCACATTCACCACAAAAACTAGTCCGTCACCAATCAATCCTCCATACACCATAATACCACATTCTTTCAGGGGGACCTACAAAAACGCACCCCATGATATTAAAAATTTCATGATAATAAAATATATATATAAAAATTTATGGATGATTTAATATGAGAGGTGAGGGGGGATGAATCCAATAATCAAACTAAATATCAACACAAAGTAAATTAAACATAACTGATGTTAGTAGGGCCCGTCCAACCCTCAAAAGAAGAGGGGCCGCTGTATTCTGCCCATTGGACAAAACCAAGAGGCTCTCTCGCTAAGGGAGTGGAAAAGGAGAAAATATATACGGACAGGGGAAATATAAAATCTGACCCAGTCGAGATGAAAGGGGGGGGGCAAAACTAACTGGGGAGGTTAGGAATCTCAACTTGGATCATAACCAAAGAGATAGCCGAGAACAGGCCTGGAACAACATTTACTCACATTAATTAGGTACACAAAGCTTGTCTAACCTAACCAAGGAGAGGGCTCCACAGGAAACCACCCCGATGTGACGTAGGTTGACCTAAAAGAGAACATCAAGGCTAGCCCCGTTCAAACGAACCAAGCTCGCTTCAGTAACCCACCTTTCGCCAAAGACTGTCGAATTTAAACGTTTTATATGAGTTCTAATCTTCATCTTGAGCTGATGCTCAAAGTATCGGATCAGATCCTGATGAGAAAGACGGTTGCATCGCAAGACTTCCTACCCTCGCGTCGTCCAAGTCACCATTCGGGTCGTGACCAGCAGCATTAAAAACACCATTCGTTTCACCCCAGAATACGGCGGCGACACATTGTCACACGCGTATGCGCGATCAATGAGCACAAGCTTTTCGGAAGCGAGACGAGCCGTCAACTCGTCGACATTGTCCCATAGGGGGTGTACCCGAGGACAATGGTAGAAGGCGTGCGAAGCCGTTTCTTCTGAACCAAGGTTGCATCGTTCACAGTCTGACAAATCCGCCAAGCCCCACATGAAAGCCTTGTCATTGAGAGGTAGCCGATTCCGAGCCAGTCACCAGGTAAGCGAAAACTCAGGGTTACTGAGTTAATCCGCCGCTTGCGCCCAAGACCAGAAGGAGCGGAACTCCGACAAGCCGAACCGCTCACGTAGAGGATCCTATGCTACCCACTTCACAAAATAATGATAGAAGACCTTCCTAGGCTGTGAAAGATCACTGGACCAAGGAACGATTGTCAAGGCGTTTCGACACTCGCGAAGGAAATCCGGTTGAACCCGGGGTTTAGGACGGCGCTCAACCCGCGAGATAGGAGGACTGATAATAATGAAAGAGAACACGTCCCTTACAATCCCCGCCATAATCGAATCTCCTGTCAATGCGCGGCGTAGGAAAGCCAACCTCGAGGCATTCCCAGAATCCCCCCCAACCCCATAACACGGACGTTGTGCACAGATTCGTCTGTCGACCTGATGCTTGCGTCTCCTCCACTAAATGGAGGATAGCGAGCGCTCGAGCGGCTCCAGGACCTCCCTAGCTAAGGCTATCTCTAGGGGATCCCCCCTAGCCACCGCACGGAAAATCTAGCCTTAAGCGTCTTCACCTTCTCAGCTCTATTTAGGGCGAGCCGTTTGCTGAACTCGGTGGTAAAGGACCTAATCCTACACTTAAGTCTTTCCCACCATATATTCCCGATAACTGCCACCACTAGCTCTCGCTGCAGTAAGCTAGTTAACTCTTCCTGGAAGTTCCGCTTGTCCAGTAAAGACAGACTGAACTTTCAGTAACCAACCATTCTAGGCCTACAATCTAACGCTATTCGAGTACAAACGAGTTTGTGGTCCGAATAGCCTACCCAATGGAACGTGGAACAGTCTAACAAGTCTACGTCGGCTCCTCTAACTAACATTCTGTCCAGGTAGCTA
Source organism: Acanthosepion esculentum (assembly GCA_964036315.1). Lineage (NCBI taxonomy): Eukaryota > Metazoa > Mollusca > Cephalopoda > Sepiida > Sepiidae > Acanthosepion > Acanthosepion esculentum. The sequence goes on from OZ038476.1 coordinate 96,622,511, forward strand.
ACTATCCGGTCAGAAAGACAACTAAGAGCCTACGTCCACATCTTCCCCACGGGGTGATCGACTCGGTATCTATCAACGAGGCCAAATTCGTTGATCAGATCAACCAGGCTACGATCTCCCCTCCTCCCACTAGCTCCCCGCCTCCTATCTAACTTGGGGTTCAGGATGGTATTCCAGTCCCCCATTAAGACTAAGCGCATTGAATCTACCAGAAATGGCCACAACTGCCGAAAAAACAAGACACGGTCTTTGGGCGCATAAACCGCAACGACTCGGAACGAACCACTTTTCACGGCAATATCGGTCACGATCAACCGGCCCTCGGCATCGGTACGCACAAGGTCCACCTTCGCATCAAGGGTACGTCTCACTAGCAAAGAAACTCCTCTGGCATGTCGGTCCCCATATGTTGAATAGACGACAAAGTCATTAGTCAGCACACACGCATCGACGCTGCAAAGTATGTCTCTTCGATCGCGGCAACATCTACCCCGAACGACAAGAGGTCACGGAGCAGGCGAGCAGCCTTACCCCGACTCCTCAAGCCCTTCGCATAGAGAGTGGCTAACTTGATTGACATCTTTTAAGTCTGAAAAGAGATAAAGGAAAAAAAATTATCAACCTATTCACATACCAGGCGGAAATCTGAAGGAGTAAGGACCCCGACGGATTGTCCTAGGCTCCCTATTCCCATCTCTGACGTCATCCGTCCATCCAGGACAATACCGCCAACGTCCATGGGATAAGTCATTTTTACTGCCCTATATAACGAGGGGTGGATAATTACATGGACCCTCCCTGAACAAAATCTGCGCAATTTTCTAAGTGCAGGTGAACCCATTTCCAATATACGGAGATCTGGGAAGGCGTCTCTAGCTTCTTCCAAGTGACCCCATAACCTTGAGGAACCTTCCCGTGTCCCTTTCGAAAGTAATAACGGCTGGGGCCTGGGGGAAATTGCGAGGGTCCTCTACTGATTTTCCGTCTATAGTGGTTAATTTGAACAAAGGACCTAAAAGACATTTTTTGGCTTCATAAGTCCTTCTCAAGTTATGCCTTGTTCACCTTGCACATGCTATCTTGACCAGAGAAATAATTCTTTTTCTTCTTCTCCCCCCTACTAGGGAAGTTTAATGACCGGCCACTTTCTTCACTGTATGAAGTGACGTCACTAAACGGTTGTCACATTACCCATGTGACTTATCTCCACCAATCAATTTGGAGCGTAAAAAACTATGTGGAAATAAATTTGAGACTATTGTCAGAACCAAACAAACCCTGAAAAAAAAACAGTTGTGCGCAGTTGTTTGTCACATTCAACTGAACACACTACACTACTATATATGTACAATATATGAACGGAAAGAGTTCTACAGCGTTTAGATATTAAAGGATTAATGCCACTAGGAAGAGTATTTATCCAAGATTTACGAAGAATGTTCTCCGTTGGTGCAAAATCTGCTTTTTTCTCTGTTATGATTCCTTTCTACACTTATAGATAAATGCGAAAGGAAAATAGTAAATTCACAAATAGTGATGTCCGCCAACAAGAAGAACAATTAATCACCGTGTTCCGAGCCGGGCGTGGTCATCTTACGATCACTTGAATTAAAGAAGAAGCAATTTCCATAATCCATCGTATTCACTAAGCGAAAATCTCTGCAAAAACAATGAATAAATATTGGAAATTATTTCGACGTTTTGAACAGACAGACCAAAATTAATATCAAAAGGCAGACAAGCAACAAAATAAGTAATGTCTGTCAAACAGCAGATATGACTGAGGAATTTCTAAGCATAAAAGTTAAAACACTGCACAAATTATTCAGACAATGCGAAAGATGAGATGGCCTGTTGTGCTTTGAATTTGAGAAGCGCGAGAAATAATAATAGAATGGATTCCAGTAATAAATACGAATTATAAAAATTAGTTCTACAATTTTAAAAAATCGTTGCTCTAAACTAAAAGTGACACTATAATAATATAAGTAATTTGTCACTGTCACGATATAGTAACTAAACTTCCAATCACTGTGATAAAATTTTAAAATGCATGCAATTTATTTACATTTTTTAGAAGTTTTTGCATATAAAAATATGTGCGTAAGTTGATTTTCTTCTCAATGTACAGGGGTTGGAGAAAATAATTGAAACACTTGTTAAATTCAAAGAAAATTTATTTAATATGGAGTTGGTTCTCCTTTGGCCTCACATACAGCTTTAATACGTCTAGGAATGGAATCATACGGCTTCCTGACTTCATCCAGAGGAATTTTCAGCCATTCTTCCATTAACACCTTCTCCAGCTCTTTAAGACACGACGGTGGAGGATAGCGGCTCCTAACTTGTCGCTCCAAAATGCACCACAAATGTTTAATAATATTGATATCTGGAGATTGAAGAGACCACTCCATGTGTTCTAGCTCACTTTCATGCTCTTCATACTAATTCTTAATCATTCGAGCGGTATGTATTGGAGCATTATCGTCTTCGAAGATGCAGTCACCATCAGGGAATAAAGTCTGGGCCATTGGATGAACATGATCTCCCAAAATGTTCAGGTAATCTTTGCTGTTGATTCTACCATGCAGGGCAACTACTGGACCGAGACATTTCCATGATATGGCGGCCCAAACTATCACTGATCCACCTCCATGCTTCACTGTTGGAAGAAGGCAGTCAGGGTTATAAGCTTCTTTGGGCTGCCTCCGCATATAAACTCGCCCTGAAGTTGGGAAAAGAGAAAAATTGGACTCGTCTGAGAATATGACTTGCTTCCATTGGTTTGTAGACCACGCATTGTAATTTCTGCACCACTTCAACCTCTTCTGAATGTTGCGAATGGAGAGAAAAGGTTTCCTTACGGCGGCTCTATACATGATATGCAGTCTTATGGAGCTCACAACGAACAGTTTTAGTAGAAACTGGACTATTCAGATGATTATTCAACTCAGCAGTCACTTTGGCCGCAGTAGTCCGATGATTTTTTGCCACATTGCGTTTCAATGCACGTTGGTCCCTGTCAGTAAGTTTGCAAGTCCGGCCCAAATTGTTACGGTTGCTAGAGGTTTTGCCCTGTTTCTCGGATTTCGTCATAGTTCTTGATATGGTAGCTCTTGAAAAAACAAACAGTTCAGTAACCTTAGTGATCGAGGCTCCTGCCATGCGAGCTCCAATAATTTGCCCTTTTTCGAACTCGGAGAGGTCACGCATTTAGATTAAATTTTACTAAATTCTAAAAATAAATAAGACAAAAAGGGTAAATTAGATAAATAAGCGTATTTACAATATATATAACCTGCAATTACAAAGTTTTAGTTAAAGTTCTTAATATAATAGGTCTGAAATATAGGAGTGTAATTTGCACCTGTTCCAATTATTTTGTCCAACCCCTGTATGTACCTTTTCATAGCAGTTATTTGAAATGTTCGCAGAAATGAACATGTCTGAAATAACATTTATTCATTTTAGTATTAGGTTGGTGCAAAATAATGTCATTATTTGACGTTCAACTTCATGTGAGAAAACGACATTATTTTTGCACCAACCTAATAATTGTCACAACCCACAGTAGAGAAAAGCAAGCACATCTACGTAAGTGACACTACCGTGTAGTTTCAGTTGTCAGTGAGTGTTTTGATCTTTAGCCATTTTGCTTATCTCTTTGGAGTAAGAATGTAGCTTGGCATGGCCTTGTGTAAGCGAGTTGATATTTTTGTGTTGACTGTTTCACAACCTGTTGCAATATTTCGTATTTTGTCTCAAAACAGATTTATAAAAATGTACGAACCTTCTTTATTTCTACAAATATTTCCAATAAAGCTGGTTACTATGAAAAGATAAAAAATCAATTTACACAAAAAATGTGAAATTGTACATAAATTACAGTCTTAAATTTTACCATAATTATTGGAAATTTATTTACTATATTAACTCTAATTAGGACTACTAACGTCACTGCAGATGCAGTCATAACTTGAAGAAACACTTTTTGAACACTCAGTTGCAGAAGGTATTGCTCTGAGATTTTGTAGTTATATAATTTTCTCCCTGGTTATGAACTAAATATTTCCCACGTCATAAGTCACTTATTTAACTTTGTAATCAACAAATAAAAGTTAAAATGCCGCGCTCAAACTAAGTGTCAAAGATAAGTTCATTATTAAAATAGTATTCAAAGTGAAATTAATTACCATATTTTAATTATTCCCATGAAAATAAAGATGATCTATACGTTTCACTTTTACGCAATATTATAGCTAAAAATATAGTTCATTATTATTTTAATGTTAGTGTATTCATGTCCTTAAATTAAGTGCCGCCATTATATGAGACCAGCGATATAGATTACAGCATGCATGCGCTACAAATGCCGATAAAAATCAACATTGCAGCTATCAAATCTGTAACCTATCATCATCTAAGTTTTCATCTCTCAGGCGACAGTGAGGTGGCTGTTCAATAACTATACATATGTAGATGGGGACATTTCAACATTTTCGATAATGATATTCTTAAAATAACGAATGTTGCATATGTGTTCTTTAAGTCAAACTATCTATAGTAGGAACAATTTCAAAATTTTCGCTCTTATTATCGTTTGGGAACTATCAGAAATGAAGTGACGCGAGTTTATATAAGTTCAACCATTTCCTCAATATGTTTGCGGTATTCTATTTATTTTTCGAATTCTATTTATTTTTCTTGAGAAAGTTTTGGGGTAACTCTTCGTGAAAAAATAAATCGTATATTTCACATTTTCTTAATTTGTTAAATCGGGTGTTCCGTTTTTTTCTCAATATTTTGCTTATTGAGTGACACATCTCTTTGGTGTGTCTGTTGTTTATCTTATGGTCAGATTTTTGAGCTTTTAAATTAATTTATTTGCATGAATTCTGCTCTGGCTCCGGAGATTTTCACTCAAGAATTTATTTCCCCTTTCTTAACCAATAAAGGACATTTGATTTTTCAAATACTTTTTGTTTTGTTTTAAAAATAAGTAACAGCGCTTCTCATTTTATTTTCTAATTCCTTCCAGTTGTTTGTCATTTAATGATTTGGAAACAGAAATTTATTAGAAAGCATTCAGTGGATTTAACAAGAATGAAAATAGTTTAAAAAAAAAGAAAAAAATAGCCATTAATTTATACTCACTGTGCGGAACACGACTCGCCATCAAATTCACAATTTAGCAACATATCATCAATTTGGTGTCCAACATTTTCTCTTACTTGTCTGTAAAGGAAAAATAAATATTCAATGCTATTATAAAAATAAAATGAAAAATATTTTTCATTTTTAATTCCATGTCTATTTATAAAAATAATTTCTTAAAAACACAACCAGGTCTGCTGCTAAGAAAGTTGGTTCACTGTATTGTGCCAGACAATTTTCTTGTCAGAATTCATCTTGCACATTTATAAATCTACCATTTGTCGGTGCATTGAATGTTACTGCCACATCCGGTCTGGTGCTCCTGCTATATATCTCGAAATTGTCAACAAAATCCAAAGAAGAATCCGTAATATTATTGGCATCTCGGCTTCAGTCACTTTTCACCGACGTAAAGTGGTTTTCCTTTTATAAATATTTTTATGGAAATTGATTTCATTAGATCTCCTTCTTGGTACTTCGACCGTGTGAATTTAAGCGTATTACTAGATTGGCAACTAGGTCTCATCGTTTTACTGTTTAAATCGTAACGGTAAGTTCTAGATTCACAGTTTCTTTTCTCGCACTTCTGGCCTATGGAACTCTCTTCATGTTTATTACTCCCCTGTCAGCTACAATATTCAAAAATTTAAATTCAACGCCAATCGCTATCTTTTGTCTTTCCGAATTCTCTTCCTTTATTGTTCTTTTTCTTCGCTAAAGTCTTCTAATTCTCTATTACTCTCAGTAAATCTTGTTGTCTTAGTGGCATTGAAGCCTTGCCTGGGGTGAAATGATTAAAAAAAATATGATATAACATAATGCAGGAAATATGGTACAAATAAGTGAAATATTTCATTCTTGTTCGTTATGTGCTGTTCCCCTCAGAACGTAGGCGATCATTGCTCTCCACAACTTCCTGAAATATTCCATAGTTAAAGATAAATTACGCGTACGATCGAAACGAAAAGAGTTTTAATATTTTCTCCCTCACACATCAACGATTGCCATCAATTATAAAAAAAACGCATTATTTTTGCCTATTCAGCATTCCCAATTAGTCCTTTATTACTGATTAGTTTGTAGTGATTATATTCCCTCTTCAAAGGTTGGATAACTTTTGTTTAACGATAGAGATCCAGAGAGCAGTTTCCAATAGCAAATTAAATTGGCGGTAAAATTATAGAATGTATTTTCCAACTAATGAAAATGCATTGTCCAAGATCTACATTTAACTCCTTACTAAGTTTTATTTTCGATTGGTGTATTGTATCTTTTGAATGTTTTCGTTCACAGTTTCTATACCTACATTTCTGTACCCTTGTCAGCGAACAATACCTAATGAAATATGCTAAAAAGGGTGTCTATATTAACAATATACAAGCAAGTCATCGCGCAGATTCGACCTTGTAGAATCAGATTCCTACATTTATTGTTTTAAATCTTAAATTTGTGCAATTTAAACACATAGAGGCTCCCAACCAAGTATAACAACTGATTCATTCTGATTGGTTGAAAAATATCAATTAGGTGTTGTCAATTACGTCCGAAGGTACCGACCCAAATTTTGACTTCGAGTTGACGCCACAAAATGTAAACATGTTCTCGAGTTCCCACGTGACCAAGAGAACTTGTGATGATCATCATCATCACACACATACATACATACTTATGCAAATTCAAATTATACAACCACAAGTATTTAATGGATAGTAAATCAACACTACTGTGTAATGCGACAATTTTATAATCGTTATATTTTCATATAGTCGATTTCGTACACTTTTGGGAGAATCGGATCCCAGAAGCTTTTCGTGAGTCTCCCCAAAGCTCGCTCGTTGATTGGTCAATGCCAACCAATCAGATTGTCTGCACGTGAAGAGTGATTCTTTCCGCGCAACGCTTTCGGAGCCGATGATCACCTATATAAGCAAAGAAAATTCTTAGTAAACCAGTGAGATCTCAACTGCCACATAAATCCACGACAGTTGAAAACATGCGCCAATCTTTTCACTCCCACCACCACTCACATGCTGAATATTCCCTATACTCACATAATCTTTTTTCTTACACAGCAAAACTGTTGAAAACATTTATTACCAGAAACTATTACAACGTTATTGCTTTCAGTGAACTTTGGAACAATTGATAGTTAAAGAGAGACAACTCTTGTTTTACTCAATGCATGCTTTTCTTTCACATCCTCGTTTGTATATCTTGATAAATACAAATTATATGTGTAATGATGTCTTTGGCTTATCCTCTTTTTCTTGACGTCAGTTTGGTTTCCTAATCTAAGTTAAATAAATGTGGTGAGGTCCGCCACAAACTAATAAAAACGAAACTTCGACGCGACTTGGTCAGTGGGCACTTAAAATATTCAACTCATTCACTTGACTTCATTGGAAATCGACACAACAACAAAGGAGACGAACCGAATTCTTCAACGTGACAACGAACCTTGTCACCAATTCCAGGTTTAACGTTAATTACTTAAATTAACATAAACCCAGCTTGCGAAAGAACGCTCACTCCAACAAAATATTTAGCTTGCGAAAGAACGCTCACTCCAACAAAATATTTTATTCCACAACAATCTCCGGTAAAAGAGCGACAACTCTGTAGAAATCACAGAAATATCTTTTCTTTTAATTTAATACAAAAACAACTATTTAATTTTCCTACAACAACAAATATACTTAAGCACACTTTCTCATTTTCATACATACAGTTCAGCAACTTAAGTTCTTTCAATATAACACACAATCAAGAACTCTAAAGTGTTTTAACAACTTTAGCATCATATATTTTGTATTTGTTGTGTTTAATAAAAAAAATATTTATTGTTGAACAAATTCTTCTACTTGATTATTTCTCTTGTTGTCTTTGTTACATTTGATATAGTAAAATTAGTAGAGGGTCAGTTTTATTTGTATTTATAACCAATACAGATTGGCTAACCCACTATAACCTACAAACTACGCCAAGATATAAACAACTTAACACTAGATTAGCAATATATATATAATCCTCTTTATACCAATCACAAAGTCAGGAACTTACGTCATACTTTCATTGTAAATAAAACCATTGTATCTCTGGATGAGATCTATTGATTAAGGGTACTTGATTTTGTTTTCGTTGCATGATTTGTATAAATTCTCAGTATCATGCAAAATAATGGGTTGGCCAAAATGTTCATTCGCTTATTAAGTAGAAAAATTTAATAAGCCGAATGAACATTTAAGCCAGCCCAGTATTTGATATCGCAACAATGTTATTGCTTATGTTTATTAAATAAGAAATGATTTCCAATGTGTTCGTAATTGTGTAATTTTAATATCGAATATAACCCAGAACACTAGAGAGGACCGTATGTGTATTTACGCGTTGTTGTATTAGAAACACGTGTGTAACTCCTGGTAGAATATTAAATGAAAATTGGCGGACTTAATTTGTCCAACCGAAGATGAAAGAAGATAAACAAGACCGATATATATATATATGTCAACGAATATATGTATTAAACAAAACAATTTACAATGGACACAAACAATGACATTAGCGTGTGTGTGTGAACATTTGTGTCTGTTCTTTGGTGAATGTTCGTATTTTGTTGAATGTTCGTACGTACGTGTATGTTTGTAATGTTCATAGCGTTTTCCCAGAAATGGGAAATGCTGACCTTCTAAGAGCTTACATCTTGTCGCTGAAATGAAGAAGAAAGAGAGATTTACCTCACCACCTCGCGAGGTGGGATGCAGCACGAGGCCTGAGGAAAAAAGAGAAAGAGGCAAGAAGTTTCCCAGTATTTATAGTATGGGAAGAGAGACCGCTGGCAAAGAATTAGGGAGCTAAGGAGGAGGTAACTCCTACAATACCCCCTTCAGTTGAAAGTTGTTTTAATATGTAAAAAGTTAATGGAAGTTTTGAATATTGTCCTTGTGAACTGAAAAGAAAATGTGTCGGAAGTGTGGTTGAGATGCGCGATTCGACGAAATGTACTTGTGCTGTCGTCAGGGTGTTGTATATTTTTCTCTAGTGGGTCAGAGTTGGGGCACGTCCTGGAAGAAACGTCGGTAGTGTTCAGCGTTTGCTATTAAAATTTGGCTTTTTCCAATGCTCCACGTGTATTAGCTTTGTCGTCTTGATCCTTCTTGATAAGTAAGGAGGACAACTCTACCTTAGCTAAGGCTATTTCCCCACTATCACGGGATTTAACTGCCGATCAACTTTTTCTTCTAAAGCCGTTTGCGCCGCTAATCTATCTAGATTGAGTTGACGACTAAAATCAGCAGCAAACGTTCTAATTTTGGATTTTAATTTATCTCACCAGGCATTTCCCACCACAACCCCCGTCAATTCCCTCTGTATCATTAGTAGCAGCTGGTCCCGGAAATCCCGCTCACCAAACAATGAACAGTTTAATTTCCAGTAGCCAGCCAACCTAACCTTAGGCTTTTCTAAGTTTACCCGGACCAGGACAAGCCTATGATCCGAATAAACTATATAATGGAAACTTGGACACTGTACAATGTACCCTACATCGACTCTCCTAACTAAGACTCGGTCGAGGTAGCTAGCAAGCGTCCCAGGAGCCGAGTTGCCACTATTTATCCAAGTCCAAACTACCTCCCGAGGGTGCTCATTCCGGTACTTATCGACAAGATCAAACTCGTCGATAAAGTGCCGAAATGGTTTCACCTCCCGGTTGTTAGTACCCATATTTAGCCCTATGCGATCTATATCGGGGTCAAGGACGGCATTCCAATCCCACGCTAAAATTACCCGAAGAGATGTCGTCAAGAACGGCTCGATCCGCTGAAACAAAGCAGGGCCGCTCAGAATGGTTATTGGACGCATAAAACCCAATGAAACGAAGAGCCTTATCTTTTATGGTAACATCCAGCACACAAAGTCTGCCCACCGGATCTGCGAAGCCAAGAGCACACGCAGCCTTCAAAGACTTGCTCACCAGCCAAAAGACACCCCTCGAGCGTCCATCAAAACATGCTGAATAGAGGGGAAAACCCCTACACAGAATGCTCTCATGATCGCGAGAAGAAAAACGGGTCTCTTGCACACAACATACATCCACCCTGAGACGCTGAAGGTCACGATAGAGCCTCGCCCTGCGAGACTCCGCCCTCAGGCCTCGGACAGTCAAACTAGCTAACCAGAGAGACATTATTAAACCGATTAGAGTTGCTTACCTGAATTAAACATGGACGGGGTAAGGATACCGACAGCCTCCCCCATCGAATCGTGGCCCATATCAGTCTTGATGATGCCGTCTTGGGAGAGACCGCCTATATCTCACGGGAAAGTCAACTCTATATAGGGAGGGGTGAACAAAAACATTGACCCTCCCGGCACAAAATTGCTTCATTCTTTTTAAATTATCGCGTTGAAAGATAGCTATTGGTGGGGACATCTTAAAAGAGACTATTGCCTCATCAAGCATAGCCCATGCTTGTCGAGCCCCCGTCTCATTTCTGATCACTGTCAAAACTCTTTCGGCTTGTGGAAAATTTTTTGGATCTTCGATGTCTCTGTCAGCATATTGCTTGACAGAGAGGGGATACTTTAAATCTTTGATCCTGTTTCCATAATCCCTGGCCTTTTCCGCTTGTGCTGGGGAAATACGGCAAACATCTTCCCCCGAGTTATATATGTGTTTGGGTATCTTTTTCCTTTTTGAGTCCTGTGATGGACTTCTTTGTCTTTTGTTGAGAGAAAGGGGCATTTCGGGTGTTTTAACGGGGGACGAACTGGGAGTGCAGTGAGGTGTATAGGATTGATTGCAAGGGCTGGGGTCTCTACTGAGAGGGTTTGAGGAATGGGCAGAAGATTTTTCTGGTGAATGTTCGGCAGAAGATGTGGAGAGAGTGACTTTCTTAATCGGTGAGGTCTTTTTATGACTAAGGTCCCTACAGAGAGGGATTGAGAATGTGGAGCAGAGGAGGTGGAGGGTGTGGCCTTTTTAGTTGAAGAGGTCTTTTGCTTATCCAATTTTTGTTTTAATTCCTTGATTTTCTCTATCTTTTCGAAGGATGGGTCGTACTACTTCTGCAATTACCTTTGGGTAAGTTTAGAGGCCGGGGCATCGCCCTTAATGTTGACAGAGGGAGTGGGACTGTCAGTGTCTTTCGTCTCTGGGGCTTCAGGGGACTAAGGACCCGTTGTCTAGCGCTTCCCTCTGGACCTGCCAGCAACCTGTCATTCCCCCCCCTCTCCCTTCTCCACAACTGCACTAGCAGCGGGCGAAAGCTCTTCGGAGAATGGGGGCTTAGACGTTAACCCAACCGGCGGTTTCACTACTCTGGTCCTGGAAGCTGGCATGCCCATTACAGGTGTGGTGGTATCTAAAGACGCGGTCAGAGGGGGATTTTTGTCGACTGGGGCCTGACTTCCAGAGGCCTTCTTCTCTGGGCAGGAAGAGGAGAGGTGACCAGTCTCTCCACACTTCCAACGCACCGGTTTGCGGCCGGTAACAATGACCGGCAGCTTCAGGCCCTATACTTCCAGACAGTTGGGGATGGAGAGGAAGGCTTTTCGGTCTAACATTATGTCAAAACTCCATCCCCCGGTCAAGCTATCGCAGGAAGCACCTAGTATTTCACCATACCGCAACAAGAAAGCCTCCAGGTTTTCCCTGATACCCTGAGGAGGGACCTTGTATATCGATACACTGGTCATTCTTATTCCTTCATACTCCATTCGCAGAATTATATCTTTTGTTATTATCTCTTTTATTTTCTGTTGTTATGCTTGTTGCTTTGACACAATCTTCGGGTCTGGGTAGCAATACGTCCCACATGAAAAAACCCCAAGCCCTTAACGATTCTTAGTGGCTTAAAACGCTGGGACTCCAGTGTTTTTACCACTGTGTCTTTCGTCGAACGACAAATTTTGCGTGAACGCTTGTCGACGACGAAGACTGACACTATTCTTTTCTCGATCTCCTTTAGTTCTATGGGGTCCTGCAAGAGCCGACCTTCCATGACAAGATCTGTGTAACTCTTGGAACACTCCAAGAACTCCGCTATATTGATAATGAATTTTGGAGGCGACTTCCAACAAGAGGGCGAATCCCTGTCCTCAGCGGTGTCAATTGTCTTGTTCTTTTGGTCAGTTCTTGTCAGAATTTGGGCCATTATTGGCCACCGTAGATTTTTTTCTTGGCCATTATCGGCCTCCATACATTTTCTAGATTTTGTTTTTTTTCTTTGCCATTATTGGCTTCCATACAGTTTTGAGATTTTTCTTGGCCTTTATTGTTCTCCATACCATTTAAATTGCCAGCAATGGCGTCTTCACAAGAGGAAGAAGATTTCAAGGCTGGGTACTCCTCTAAACTGTCTTTATCAGGCGGGTCTTTGGGGGTTGAAAAGATGCTTCCTTACAAAGATCTGAAGGAAACCATTTTAGGTTTCTTTTTTAAAATTAAGAAGGTACTTTCTTTTCTTTTTTTTCCATTTTTAATGGGAAGAGGGGTGAAAAGGGGGAAAATATTTAACAAATTCCGCTTTTATAGGCGAAACTAAAAATTCAAGACAAAATAAACAGATAAAAACAACAGGTGACAAACAAAAAAATCAAATAAAGAAAAACACAAGGCTCGCCCGAAAGCGAGACAGCAAGTCAAAAATTTACAAAAACAGGGAACAGATAAATAAATATACACAAAATTTTAGCAAAAAATTAAATGACAGATGAGAACAAAACAAACAAGGTTCGCCTAAAGACGAAACAACAAAAAAAAAGCACAAAAAGGACGGACATATAAAAATTGACGAAAAAAAAAAAGAAATTCGCCTAAAGGCGAGACAAGTTTAAAACGTACAATAAAAAGTAAACGAAAAAGTAAAGAACAAGCTTCGCCTAAAGGCGAAACAAATTTTTAAAAAGAAAACAGAAAAACGAAAATAAACAATAAAACGAAAACGCTATACATAGACAAAGGAAAACGTTATACAAAGAAAATACGAAAGAACGAAAATACACAGAGCTAATCACAAAACAAAAATGGCTGACGCTAAGAACGAATCAACCGGAAAAACAAATAAACAAAAGAAAATAAAAGGTCAGATTAGACAATATAAATACAAATATTAGAACGAGTATGGCACAGAAAAGTTTTAAAATAAAATAATACACGGAAAACTTAAAAGATATTTAAAAGGAAAGAAACAAATAAAAAATAACACGTAAGGAAGAAATTAAAATTTGTCGTAGAAAATTAAACAGATAAATAAAACTCTAGCAGGGATTACGAAATAAAAATTGAAAATATATTTAAAAGGTAATTTCAAAGTAAAAGAAATCAAAAAGAAAGCAAATAATAAAAGAAAAAGAGCAAAAATAAGAAGAAAAATAAAAAATGGGGAAGGCAAAAAAAATGAAAAAATCAAAAACTTTTCAAAACAGTCCTAAAAAACGAAAGTAAAACGGTAAAAAAATAATCAAAAACTTAACAGAAATGTAGCCCAAGGAAAAACCGTAGAATCAGAAAATGTCGGGCGGCAACAATCAGTCAGAAAAAAAAAATTGTGGCACACGGCCGAAGGGGGGAGTGGGTAGAAGGCTGGTCATTCACTAGCAATCCTATTCCTAGTTAACCACAATCATGACCCATTCATTCATTACAATTACACATTCACCACAAGAACTCATCCACCCCCTTTCAAATCTGCATACACCACAATACCACATATACACAAGGGTCCTACAAAACACCCCATGCATTAAAAATTTGTAATGTTCGTATATATATATATATATATATATATATATATATATATATATATATATATATATATATATAATTTCATGACACATGAAATGCTGGGGAAGGGATATGAACCCATAAAAGAAACTCAAACTGTCAACCAAAGACAAATAAAGACAAAACAATGTTAGTAGGAACCTTCCACCCCTCAAAATAATAAGAGCGGCCGCTGTATTCTATCGATAAATAGAATCAAGAAGCAAACTCACTAATGGAATGGGGAGGGAAAAAAAGACGGAATGGGAAATTCAAAGACTGGCTCAGTCGAGATGAAAAACAAGGGGACAGAAAACAAAATGGGGAGATTGGGAATCTCGACATGAATCATAACCGACGAAAAGGCCGGAATCAAGCCGGGAACAAGACTTATTCACATTAACTAGGAACACAAAATAGTGTCTAACATAACCTCTAACTGTGACAAACCTTTGTGAACAATGGGTTTGTCCAAAAGAAAATAAACTAAGTATACTGTTGCGATTTTGTTGGTAGGTGGGGTGCCAGTCACAATCCTCGCCCCGGACGCTACCACACCTCTGCATGCCACTGACACAACTACCATAAAAAAACTGTGCTTACTCAACTACAACAATAAATACTCACTCAGATATAAAATAGCTATAATAAATAATTTAATAGACATTTATTATCCTCTACACGCACAATGTTCTGTAATTAACTCAAAATGATAAAAACAAAAATGAATTCATAATAAATTCCGTAACTACATAACTGATATACAAATTAAAATATTTTCGAAAAAATAAAAATTAGTAACAATACGCATAATCATAACAACACTAGAAACATCTTTAACAATAACTACAAACTGCATTGATCGATAAAAATAAATGAATTTAATCAATCACTTACTACATAAAATAAAATTCTCCCACATGATCATCACTAACAATAAAACAACGCAAAATTAAAACAGCAATACTAGTGTCTATGAAATACGCTTGACTAATTGGAGAATGTCTCTCTAATAATAAAATTATACGCAACACACCCATTTGGTTACATGATCATTACATTACCGCGCTGTTTAACTTGTCATATATTTGATGATAGCTCAATCACATCACCAACTAACAGAACAAAAACGCAAGAAATCCGAAAAATCCTTATCAACAACACAAAGACTCTATACCATAAAAAAGGTAAATGAACTACAAACACCGGAAGCAATCACCAAACACCGGAAACATCGGAAACATCAATAAAATTTAATTTATGAAAAAAAATATATATTTCACAATTAATAACATAAAAAACATAACATCACAAACTTTCTCTCTTTCCCTCAAACTATATATATATATATATATATATATATATATATATATATATATATATATATATATATATATATTGTTAATATCTGTCCATATTATTTAACAAAAAAATCAATTTTTATTAATCTTTCAAATTTTTTTCGAATAAGTTGTTTTGTACAGTATTTACATTAGTCGGACTATTGTCCTCATCTTTGTCGCCATATTTGTCCCAACGTTTCGGCCGTTGTACGCTCCGGCCTTCTTCAGGTGGTTGGAATTTCGAACCGAACCCTTTATTTCGATGACTGGGGTAGACTGTTCTAGTTCCACTAGCCATGTTTGATGGATGTCAGTTATCAGTTATCTCCTGCTAATTTTCCCTCTGAAAGTTCTCCACTGCCTGAACCGGGTATTGAACTCACACTCTTTGGGTCTGTCACTGTCTCAAGGACACATGGCACAGTGGATAAAGGCGTTGGCTAGATCCAGTGACAGACCCAAAGAGTGTGAGTTCAATACCCGGTTCAGGCAGTGGAGAACTTTCAGAGGGAAAATTAGCAGGAGATAACTGATAACTGACATCCATCAAACATGGCTAGTGGAACTAGAACAGTCTACCCCAGTGATCGAAATAAAGGGTTCGGTTCGAAATTCCAACCACCTGAAGAAGGCCGGAGCGTACAACGGCCGAAACGTTGTGACAAATATGGCGACAAAGATGAGGACAATAGTCCGACTAATGTAAATACTGTACATAATACCTCATCTCAGAAATATAGACAGACTCTGAAGTTGTTTTGTGTTATCAATAAATTTGCCACAATTCATATAAACGTTTATTTTATATTATTTTTCCCCGAGTACTTTCGAATGGATATTTATTGTATATAAGAATACAATTATGGCACAAGGCCGAAAAAGGGGAGGGGTTGAGGCTGGTTTTCACTAACTATCCTACACCGAGCTAATTCGATTCACGACCCATTCACTCATTACAATTTGCACATTCACCACAAAAACTCGTCCGTCACCAACCAATCCTCCATACACCATAATACCACACCCTCCCAAGGGCGGGGCTACAAAACGCGCCCCATACCATAAAAGTTTAATGATCATAAATTATATATAAAAATCTAAAGATGAAAAATGAGTGAGAAGGGAGATGAACCCAATAACAAACTAAACATGAACACAAAGTAAACTAAACATAACTGATGTTAGTAGGGCCCGTCCAACCCTCACAAAAGAGAGGCCGCTGTATTCTGCCCATTGGACAAAATCAAGAAGCTCTCTCGCTAAGGGAGTGGGAAAATGAGAAAATATACACGGACATGGGAAAGAAAAAGCTGACCCAGTCGAGATAAAATTGGCCCAAAACAAACTGGGGAGGTTGAGAATCTCAACTTGGATCATAACCAAAGATGCAGCCGGGAACAAGCTAGGAACAACACTTACTCACATTAACTAGGTACACCAAAGCTTGTCTAACCTAACCAAGGGGAGGGCTCCACAGGAAATCACCCCGATGTGACGTAGATTGACCTAAAAGAGAAAATCATGGCTAGCCCCGTTCAAACGAACCAAGCTCACCTCTTTCACTCACCTTTCGCTGAAGACTGTCGAATGCAAGAGTTTTCTATCAGTTCTACTCTTCATCTTAAGCTGAAACTCAAAGAATCGGATCAGATCCTGATGAGAAAGACGATTGCCTCGCAAGGCCTCTTCCATTCGCGTCATCCAAATCACCATTCGAGTCATGGCCAGCAGCATAACAAACACCATCCGTTTCACCCCAGAATACGGGGGCGACACATTGTCACACGCGTATGCGCGATCAATGAGCACGGGCTTTTGGAGAGCGAGACGAGCCGTCAACTCGCCGACATGGTTCCATAAGGGGCGGACGCGGGGACAATGGTAGAAGGCGTACGAAGCCGTTTCTTCCAGCCCAAGACCACACCGTTCACAGTCTGGCAGATCCTCCAAGCCCCATATGAAGACCTTGTCATTGAGAGGCAGACGATTCCGAGCCAATCGCCAGGTAAGCGAAAACTCAGGGTTACTGAGATAATCCGCTGCTGGCGCCCAAGACCAGAAAGAGTGAAACTCCTCCTCCGACAAGTCGAGCCGCTCACCTAGAGAATCCTTCGCGACCCCCTCCACTAGAAGACAATAGAAGACCTTGCTCGGCTGTGAAAGGTCACTGGACCGAGGAACGGCCAACAAGACCGACCAACACTCGCGAAGGAAATCCGGTTGATCCCGGGGTTTACGATGGCGCTCAATCCTCGAGACGTAGGGACTGATAGCAAGGAAAGGGAACTCGTCCCTAACAATCCCCGCCATAATCACATCTCCTGTCAATGCGCAGTGTAGTAAAGCCAAACTCGAGGCGAGTTTGTGGTTCACCAAGTGCGGCATTCCCAGCCCCCCATGACACGGACGTTGTGCACAGACTCGTCTGTCGACCAGATTCCTGCGTCCCCTCCATAAAATGGAGGATAGCGAGCGCTCCAGCGTCTTCCTATGGTCTTTACAGAGAGAAAGTACGGACAATCGATAAAGGACAATCGGGAAAACGTAAGTGGCACACGCCTCCGCCCTGCCCTTCACGGACAACCTCCGTCGACGCCAAATCTGACCGACCGCGTCGACCTTTGGTCGTACTTCAGACCAATTTCTCTCCAGCTGGAGGTCGGGTCCAAACCATACTCCAAGAATCCAACCGAAGGGCACCGGAAGATCGACACCCTTCCAGGCACCTAACCGCAAGCCGGACGACTTTCGAATGACGCTCCATTCGTTTTCAATGATTGTTCTGTGCGTAGTTACGCAATTGGTTTTTAATTCCGGCGTTTTTACGCTTGATGGTGTTGGGGATGTGTGAAGATGTTAGGAGATATGAGAAGGTTTGAATGATCAGAAGGCTTAAAATTGTGCATGTTCATAATCTTCCATCCACAACAATTAAGACAAGACAAAAATAATGATTTAAAACATAACAATTGAATTTATTAAGTGTTTCATGTACATGCATATAAACTGAAAGGTTTGACGGAGTTGTGTCTCTTTGATTAGGAAATATGTGTACCTGAGCTCATAAGGGTAGAATTAACTATTAAATTGTAGTTTAGAAGATTGAGTTCGTGTTGAATGTTTGGAATTGTGTATTGTACAAGTTGGTAAGAGTTCAGAAAGTTAAGAGTTGTACTTGCGTGATTGTTGTAAAGTTCTTTTACGCCTGACTGCATTAGTCAAGACGGGAGTTCTTTAAGGGTCACATTTTAGCAGCGGAGATGAGACGTACGAGCAGGTAAAAGAGAGCGGCGGAGAATAGAAGAGAGCGAGAATTACTCGTGTTTTGGTTTTTATAATCTGTTGTATCACGTGACTGGATAAAACTTAGTTGGCGCCAAAACAGACCTGTCGCGTGGAGGTGATTTGATTGGTCAAAATCAGCGAGCTAGATTGAAGGTGATTGACCAATGAATGCTTGTTATATATTTTGTAAGTATGATGTTGGTAAAAATCACAACAAGAATAGTGCATTTCCCAGCAGGGGTTAACTGGCTGTCGTGGAAGATTCCACAATGGAATCAATTTTAACTCAATCATGGTGACGTCACATAAACAATGTGTGTGTATGTTTGTGTGTGTTTTGTTGTTGTTGTTGTTGTTTTTTGTTCGTTTGTTCGTTTGTTTTTTATTAAACACGCTTCAATATATGGTCCCTATGGAAGAAGACGCCTAATTCAATGTTGGCTGCTTCTCTTTTGAGTCTTTCTTTGCACTGTGTCCTGTATAATATTTAGGTGATGTCAATTAAAATGTATCTAACACACACACACACACACACACACACACACACACACACACACACACACACATACATACATATATATATATATATATAGAGAGAGAGAGAGAGAGAACGAAAGGGAGAGGGAGAGCGAGAACGAGTTACTGATATGTCAGTCGTACTATAGCAGAATGTAAATGTTAATGGTAAATGGTGTCACCGCATATTAAAATTATATTGGTTAGTCAGCGTGAACACCGGCCAAGCTTTTTATAGCAAGGTGACATGAATTATCGGTATTCAAATGGGGCATAATAATGGGTGCCAGAGATATGGGACATTTCCCTTTCTCTGTTATTCTTTTATTTTCCAAAAGAGGCACAAGTGAATATTTTCTGAAGCGTGTGCTGTATTCTGGAACATTTTTACTTTTATTTGAATTTATTTTTAGGCGGGAACATTAAAAGGCTTATATGATATAATTTTCAATATTAATAGTAAAATGAAATTTCTTTTCATTTTGAATTGGTAAGTGACTTTGTTCACTTTCGATTGTTACACTAAAAGAAATGAAAAAAGAATAGAAGTCATAACATTGTAAGTGACAAATGATACGCAACATTGTAAACGACAAAAAATACGTAACATTGTGACAAAAGATACGTAACATTGTAAGTGACAAACCTGTTCTCCGAACCATAATACAGTTTCATTTGACTGCGTATGTTCTGACGCCAAGATGTCGTCTGCTTTCCAAGTGGATTTTTAATGTTCACAACTTTTTGAATTGGTCTTTTTGAATCGCTGATATTCTGCAATTATTAGAATTCGTATATAAATGTTTCTTCCATCGTTTCACTTATTCATCGGAAGTCATAACTACCTTATATTAAAATAAATTTTCTTATTCGATTCCAAATAGAAGTAAATATACATGTTTTATAGTTTCATTTTACCTTTCAAACACTTTTGTTTCATTAACACATTTACATTCTTTATTGGGCCGACATGCTCTAATCTCAATGAAAGATGAGTTTGTTATTACGCTTATTACATAGAAAATGTCTCTGTGGAATGAGTGCAAAGACAAAAATGAATCTCTAGAGAGAAATATAATGATTTAATATACACAGAGACATGCATTCAAGACTAAGATAGGAATATTGAATTCAGCAGTAACCTCAAAGCGATTCGTACAACAGAATATAAAAAAGGAATGAGCAACCAACTTGGAAAGTCGAATGAATGAATAAAAATGGAAGGAAAAATGTGAGACATGAAATACTGGAAGGAATACTAGAAGAAAGAATTAACCTGAAATTAATCAGCACAGAAGTGGGGTGTAATGGCGACGGAAGAAGAAAACGCGAAAAGTAAACACGAAAGAAAGAGAAAGGTTAAGAATTAAATACCAAAGAAGACATGGCTGGTAATCAAAAAGAATCTGGAAATTCAAATTTTTAATATACGAGCAGTAGAACAATTTGGAAATCTATAATTCATTTCAACAGAGAAAGGCACAATTTAGAAGTTTATATACAGAAATTAGAGCGATTAAAGGCCAACATTTCATTGCTATCACAGATGAAATACGAAGAAATCATCAAAAGTACGCAGAAGTGAGTGAATAACATTAAGCAACAATGTTAGGAAATTGTAAGACATGTTGAAAGAAATAACGCACACGTTTCACATGATTAAATATTACAGAAAAGTAGACGATAGATTAAAAAAAACAATGCTGATAATGTTGATGATTAAACTTGATGTCTTCTATTTAATGTTACTTTTTAAGGAAAATCTAAAAGTCTGCTTACGATTTATTAAGCAGAGTTATTTCTTACAAAATTTTTTTTATATTGGAGTGAAAATTAAGGAGTGCAATTTTAACACTTAAAACTAATTTTCTTTTCTAATCAAAGACGCTTTCAATTCTGCAGGAGCCCCATTTAGGAGATTTTAATTTTTAAGGAAAAAAAGGACAAAATTAATTATCACTGTTCATCATCTATGGCAATATAAACCAGTCGGGAGGTAACGAAGGCTAAAGCATAATGTAGCCACCGGGTTGCTCACCTGAATTACATACAGGAACATCTATCCACGCCAACATCCCGATATTATGCAACTACTGACCAAAGTAGACTCTCTTCAATGAATTCCCTTAAGAAATGGGCTCTTATTCTCTAAAACTCTACAATAAATGCCTTGTTATTTCTTGTTTTCCTGTTGTTGGAAATCCTTTTCTGTTGTTCCTGTCTTTAAGAATTATCTAATGCTTCTGACTATCGCCCTATTAAGCTTCTACTTTTTGTAGTTTTCTTCAACGACTATTCTTCTAGGTCTTTTTGCATAAATGTATCCCAAGGGGCTATCCTTGGACCTACGTTGCTCCTAATTTTCATCAACAACCTTCCAAATGTCATCAGTTCTCAACTTGGTATGTATGCTGATGCCACAACCATTTATTCATGTCTTAATGGTAAATAAGATAAAAGGTCAAATTCGTAGCTGTTCTAAAAAATGACCTACAGTTTGTTGTTACCTGGGTCAAGTAATGACTTGTTAATTTTAACGCCCACAAAACAAAACTGCTCTATTTAATTATCTTAGATTACTTTTTTGCCTTCTATCATGGCTGATGGTAACCACCAGGAAAGTGACTCATTTAGCAAGTTCTATGGTAACATTTTCTTCTCTCTTCTCACTTGTGGAACTCTTTTTCGTCTTGATCTTCAGTTAACTGCGATCTTCAATAATGTAAATGCAATGTCAATCGTTATCTTCTGGCTTCTTAACTCTTCTTCTTTTATTAATCGCTTTTCTCCTTAATAAAATTTTTCTTTTTCTCATATTCTTTCACATTCAGTAACCCCTTTCGTCTTAGTGGTTTTATTGCCTAGCTTGGAGTGAAATGATTAAAAAAGGAAAGAAAAGATTGCAAGGGCATGTCCGCTGATTGTTTTAATCATTCTATTGTTGCATTTTCGTTCCATAGGTTTTTGATAACCCCCGGTCTTTTTCCATCCACGCATAATTAGCTGCGCACGAATTCATAGTATCTCCACGGACTACAGTTTATCAATGTTCTTTCAGCCTTTTAGGGGGTGATTATATTCCTTGTCACACTTGCATGGGATAGATTTGGTGTCAATTATTAGAGTATATTGTATTTAAGCATTAAAATGTGATTCCATGTGCTTATGTATTATATTCTACACTTTTACGTGTCTGTCACTTCGACAATCATTGAATTATTTCTATTTTCAAATTCTTCTGCATGAAGCAAAAAAAAAAGAAATGTGTCGTGTGATTATATTTTAAAAAATAATCAAGGTTTTTGGATAGAACAAGTATCAATTTGCAAATGGAAAATAAATTAAATTATATTTTTAATTCTTAAAATACTTCAATAATATATCTGGAAGAAATCATTATACATTAAAATATATTTAATAAAACGAATGAAAATAAATGTTGAAAGAATTTAAACGGTACTGCGACATATTTTCTCTTCTACCCAGATGAAGATAATATCTATGAAGCAATTTAATTTTTAAGATTTTGCACAAATAAAGAGAAATAAATTTATAAAATTGGTATGTTTGCTTAAATTCATAGATTTTTCAACCAGAAACGAATTTGTATGTTTAATGTTTTTCTTCTATTTTAACTACTTTTGCTTGAAGATTAATTCATAATTTTAAACACCGATTGTCATATACACTTTGAGATTTGCTATCATGTTTCTTCCACTAAAGTCAGCATAAAAAGGCGTCTGCAAAATATATTTCTTAAGAAAAACATCGTGATATTTGTCTAAAGCAAGACATGCGGTCATACTTACAGCATCCTGAAAGAGCCTTAGAAATTTTTTGAATTTGTTATTTGTCAAATTATTGATCATGGATCGCCTAACTGTGTTCTTGTTGCAAATGAGGACGTCGGGAAAAGTTAATTGCGAATTCTCGAATGTGATGCCAGTAGTAGTTGCATACAGAAGGTAGGTATGAACCACATAAGAGAGATGAAATAGCATTGCCGCGGTGCCTGTAAAATTGAAATTGCAAACATTATACTCGACACTAAAAATTATCAAAAGCTGAGCATAATTTTTTTTTTTTTTCGATTCGAAAAAATTTAAAACTTACATATAAATTACATTACATATATATCATTCGCCTGGTTAAGTTAAAAACTTGACTCAACAACCACAATCTTTTATTGATCTTAATATCGGAATATAAAAGAAGTGAAATTCATAAATTTGGATCTTTTGTAACGAATAAAGTTTCAGCATTTGTTCGATTTTTAAATTGTTTATTTTTTTTTTCATTTTTCGTAAATTAAGAAAAGACTAAAGAGTAAAAACAGTTATATTTTTTAAATGATCTGGCGATAACTTACCCGCTAGAAATGTGAAGATCCAAAAGAACTTTATAAATCCATTTTCAGCATTAATTATGAAAGGCAGCGCATTGAGTGAAGAACATTCCATGAAGTTATAAAGAACACGTTTTATCGTCATTATTCCAAATCCTTTTCGTCTCTTCTTTGTTGGCCTAAAAAACAGATGTTCATGAATTTTACTTTACTCACAATACAATCAAACCAGAACGTTTGCTGTTTTCTAGCATGAAATATCGCATCATTAATTAACCTAATAATGAAGTCGGTTGGATAAAATTTCCTATTCATCGGTTTTACTTATATTTTTACATCAAACAAGAAAGCTAGGAAATCCAGAAATAGAATTTTTCACCTACTTAAATATAGATTATCATAGCATCTGTGATGAACACGTACGGGTCAGAGCAAATTGATTCCAGGAGTGTCAAAACGAACAATTTGCCTCTAGACTTACTGCCACTTACGCCACAACACAGTTGTGCACATCACCAAGAGGATTTGATTGTGCTTTGTAGTATTCAGTTATGATAGCAAGTTCTGCCTTTATACAAGTGAATGTGTGTATGGCATAGACATGAAAGTAATATCTTTCACAGTTTATTCACCATGACAAACAAGACTAACCTCTGACATTTCATGTAAGGTGTTATAAATTACAAATCTCGCTTGCATTTGATGTTTGTAGAAGGAACTTTGAGAACTGCCATATACGTCTAGAATATTGTTGAACTCGTTCTACTGCTATACCTCCTATAGGAAGAAGATCTTCTGTTCCAGCAGGATAATTCCTGCCTACATGATATCCGTGCTATTCAACATGCCCTGCAAGATGTTCGACCACAAATGGTTGTCACGATCTCTAGAACTGTCCCCCACTTCGATCATGTATGAGACATAATAAGAAAATACTTGTTCAGTTAGCCCACCTACAATCCTTTCTGTAATGTGCCAACAATTTCATGAGGTATGAAATAAACGCTAGATAGCATTTGCCTTTTGATTTTATAGCTTGTGCGTGCGATTATGAAGGATATAGAGGGTCTTAGTATTGTTGCTAAACCCTTTATTTTCGATTTGATTTGTGATCATTGGCTGTAATCTAAGCTATTAATGTAATCAAGATTAAAATTTGATTCAATGAAAACACATTCAAAGTATTAGAATTTTATGTTTCGTCAGTGTATATACAGAGTACTCCGGATAATTGAGAACAAAATATAATATAGACATGCCATAAAAAAACTGTATATTTCCACCCACCTCAACTTAGAAATTGAGAAAATATTCAACATATTAAAATACAAGAAAAGATTATTCCGTAAAACCACCTTCAGTCTTGAGGGCGATCCTGATGCGACCTCTAAAGCGGCAACATTCTCGGATACGGTGGCCCTTGCTCATTACATCTACGATGGTGGCCATCAAGTGAATCCTTTTAGAGCCGCTGGTTGATCTCCATCAGACGCAGTTGTACAGAAGATTCAAATCAGGAGAGCCAAGCGTTCAAGTATTTGAGAGGAACATGATCGAGAAAAGTATAGACCAGCCACATTTAGGTAACGCAAGCCATATAGGAGTGAAATAGTCATCTAAGGCTTGACACATCGACGTAGGCAGTTGCATTGATTCCAACACGCTGCGGGAAGGAGTGAGTCAGCATGCTATGTCTGTCATTGCACACGATTCTCGGGATAATCGCAGAGGACATAGGTGACTCCGTGAGGTTCGCGCTGACACCTATCGTCACTTTGACAGCTCGTGCGATGAACACAGCTTACCTTTTCATTTCCTTCTCAGATTAACGATAAAATCCGATATTAAATAGAAATGGGACGATGGACATTAATGTAGAAATCTATTATTGATACCGGGGTTTTTTAGGAACCTATAATTAGTACCAGGTTTTTATAAAATTATGCTGGATGTATTTTAGAAATCTGTAATTAATACCAGATTTTGATTTTGATTTTTATAAATTAAAATACAAATCTGGTATTAATTACAGATTTCTAAAATAAATCCAGCATCATTTTATAAAAACCTGGTATTAATTATAGGTTCCTAAAAAATCCCAGCATCAATAATAGATTTCTACATTAATGTCCACCATTCTATTTCTTTGGGTGGCAGATCATTACGTCTTAAAGGGAAATGTGAATGTTCAAAAAAAGTCCTTTTCTATTTATGTTTTGGACTAAATGTCAGTATAATACTTGATTAATTTCGTGAAATGTTTGATCCCGGTTTGTATCAAAAACAAAAATATTTTTTCTATTAATTCTATATATTAAACACAAAAAAACAAGCAGTCCATAATCTCTGAAACGAAAATTTATTGATCCCAAATCTAGTCCATCATCTTTAACAAATTTTTGTTTGCCGTGAGGGAACTTTTCACTTACAGGTTAATATCGCAGAATGTCAGTAGAATCAGTTTCTTTTTCTTTTCTTTTTAGGTGTTGTATTCATGCGAGGGTGCGTGTTAAATAAATCTCAAGTGTCTTTTTCCTTTCTTTTTCTCTTTCATCCGGTCCAAACGTTGTTGTTGGTCGGACTTTCTGGTCTTTCATATTTTTATTCTTTACATACCGTAAGCATGTGTACGTGCCCCCTTCCTTTGCCGTCTCTTATATGCGTTTGTTCTATTCTTTCCTTTTTCCCTCTTGTTTTTCTTTGCAGACAGTTTTCATTTCATTTGGGGGTGGGCTTCGTTGCATGTACACATATTCCTGAGCCATAGTTCGTTTTCTTTCAAGGTTTTCCCTGTCGCATTCACTTTTTTAATACCAATGATCTGCACTCTACGCCATTGTGTATCCATTTCCCTGGGTCGAAATGATCCTTGGTCACGGCACTGAATGTGACCACAAATCGGGGCCACGACAGATTCGCCGAACAAGCAATAAATCCCACGTTGTGATTTGTTGGCTTGTTTTTAAGAAGCTGGCTTCTTGGTGTTGCTCGAAACTGCCATGGTCGGGATATTCTCACAAAGTTGGGAAAAGATTCATTCGAACGCCCCAAAGAAAACAGTAGCTACTCTTTGCTAAAAGAAGCTACCTTTACTGGTTCGTCAGCACTTTCGAGGGGCAGCGGCGCATGCGACAAAGGAGCTCGACGCGGCAATCGATGGACGTTCTGCACAGCCTGACAAGACAGTGTACAGTCTGGAGATCCCAAAGCGGAGGATCGAACACCGACCGCCGCGGTCATAGCGCGAAATCCTCACTCTTAAACCACTTGAGAAGTCTTCTTTTATATAAATGGTCATACTCTGTAAACAATAGCACATTTAATTTTTGTTCGTTCTGCTAAGTACTGATTTAAACATTTATATGGACAATAGGATTTACTTCAGTTACTGATAGTGTCATTTAACCAGTTCTAGTTCAATTAATTAGGTGACCGAATTACTAAGGAGTAAGTCTAAGCACAGCCAGCCACAGTGACATATACCTACAGAATTATATTTAGTACTAACTACAATGAGAAATGAAAGGTATTAAACTTCCACGGCGCCGTCTACTTACTATTGGAAAATAATGAAGCAATAAGCTAAAGCCTAGTATTGAGTGGGAGTTTCGAAGTACTGAGCATGCGCGTGGCGGTAAGGGCAACAGATGTAATTCGGGCATCTTAGAAAAACTAGCAATCTTGCAAGGCATCGATGATATTATGTAAAATAAAACGCAGGAGCTAATGCCTGTATACATAAGATACTTATATATATATATATATATATATATATATATATATATATATATATATATATATATATATAAGATATTTTGTAAAAGTTTTAGTTTGACATGTCTCGGCGGAGAACAGATAGTATCAGAAAAACAATTTTATTTCACAAGTGGAATAATCTAGAACTGCGAGAAATATGATTCCCATAGCTACACGCTTGATTTTTACTTCATCATTATAGAATAAAACATTACAATTGTTATAGAAATAAGTTTTAACTAATTTCTACTCAGTTTTAAGCTTTTCCACCAGATAGGCCTATATTTTCAAATAAGAATAATTGTGCTGTTTTTGCTGTGATACGGTAAAAACACGAACCAGAATCCAGTCATTATGGTAGAAATGTTGTACGTAATGCATTTATTTTATTCGTGTAAAGCACTTTCAAAATATCGAAATCGATAGATTTCAAGATCGATATAGTTTATTCGCAAAATTTCGAGATGGGCATATTTTATATGTAATTTTTATATTGGAATTCAAATGTTCCTGGTATTGTGCTCTAAAATAAATACAACATAATATTGAATAACGAAAAATTTCACAAATTTCTACTTACGGGAAAAAAATAAAATAAACATTTAAGATTTGATGACAAAAATTTGTTCGGTGCTTAAACTAGTTACATCTTTTCCATTGTTCAGTACCAAACCGAGGTTAAAAACTAATTTTCTAAGGAAACAGACTCACTCACTTTGGCGCAACACAATCTCACCATAGCTTAAATTAAGCCTTCAATATTTCTCATACCAAAATCAAAGTGTAATAAATACTTTGAATTAATGTAAAGAATGCGTTTATTTTAAAATCTTATAAAGTTAGGCTATGGTAATTTTCTAAGCATAGCTTAGATATGGCACAAGGCCGAAAGTATGGGGTACCCAGTGAGTATCGAACTGACTACTCAGTCGTAATTGTTCTAGCAAGATAAGCTTGCGAACCATTACACTACGTCGAGATACCCCAAGCAAAATTAGGTTATGAATGTGCACTGAATTCTAAGGTATAGTCAAAAAAAATTCTAATGTAAGTAAAAAAAAAAAAACGAGAAAAATAAAAAATTTGGCAATCGAATTATATATAGTTTAGAAAATGTGATTAAAAAAGGCGAAAATAACTTTCTAAACTAATTCTAAAGAAAAGTTTTAATTACTGACCTCTTAGTGCACCATGTACACTTACTCTCTAATGAAAAATAAACAAAGTAAAAAAAATAACTTACGATTTCCTTTTCGTTCTTTCTCTGCTTTCATCTATTTCAGGACGTCTTTCGCTAATGAACCAAGCTGCTGTTGATGGTTCAGAAAGAGGAGATAGGGTTTGTAAAGTCATGACAGGTTCTGTCACGCTCAATGATTTTTACGATCTACTTCTTTCAGAATGCTCAGGTTAATTTTGTTGTAACGTTGGTAGTATAGAAGTTGCAAATGAGTTTAAAAGCAACGAATCCAATTTCCCTTCACATAGACATTTTACACATGTTCATGTTTATTCGTGAGAGATGTTATTAAATTTTAGAGGTGTAAGTTGCAATCATGAAACATCAATTCATTCAGTAGAACTGATGATTCCATGTGTTCATTCAGTTGATCAGCTTTAGATTAAAACATATAGGCGGAGTCAGATTGAATTAACAGTATGATTAACATCAAATGAAAACATCATATACCTCAAATCTACATTACAAAAAATATAAATATTAATGAGTTCGGGGACTATTCTGTAATATACATTACGGAAACGATCTTTTTGTGTTTTGCCATTTAGTTTGATAAAAAATTGATATGGTTGGGTTACAGATAAAAGTCACTTAATGGAAAATCTATCGATCTTCATTTCGATTGGGATTGTTTCCTGAGAATTGCCGCAGTTTATGTTTAAACCTCGCTTCCTCGAACAAAAAAACTCAAAAATCGATCATTTAGTGAGTCTCCCCAGCATCGCCATAATCGGGCAAAACAGTGAAGAAAATATTGGGCACAGTAAAAAGAAAAAATTAATAAAAAATATCTAAAAACATTAACAAATTAATAATAATGACGATTGTTTATTAATTTTAAAAATCTTGATGAACGTTAAGCAACCTTTAATAAAATGTCTCCATCAATTTTTTTCTTTTGACTACAGAAATTAATCCAACGCTCTTACTTCTCCGAGATAATTGTCAAATTTGTTAGGGTTAAATATGATAATATTAAAATTGCATGAGAAAAAATAATTCAAATGTTGGAATTGTGTAAAAATCAATATAGAAAACTATTTTAATAAAAAAGTTAATATTACAATTGTATGAAAAGCTAAGAAAATGGTGGAATGTGTAAAAAGTAATATAAAAATTATATTTAATAAAACAGATAATATAGAATTGTATGAAAAACTAATTAAGGAAATTAGAATGCTATTAACACGGTTTCTTTGAAAAAGGAAACGCCAAAATGAAATCAGACGGTTTATAAAATAAAAATAAAAACATGAATAAAAATTAATGTGTAAAGATCTGAAAAAAAAAGCTCCAAATTGATGTCATAAAAAGTCGCCAAAATGAAGCCAGGCGGCTTAAACATTATGTGACAAAGTGTTGTGGATTCCGGGATGAAATCCGGTATCAAATAATAACAAACGCCAAGAATGAATATAGGAAAATAAATGTATTAACGTAATAATACAAACTGGTAATACAGGTTAGTAGTTCCAGGAATGCGGGTTAGTAGAAAAATATATATATAGTCTTTGGTATCGACGTATCGCTGTATGATCTCTTACTGAGTCTACGTGCTCGTTACTGTGACTCTTGCCGCTACGTTCGTACGCTCGTTCCTTTCGACTATGTTCGACTATGTTCGACTCTCTCTCTCTCTCTCTCTCTCTCTCTCTCTCTCTCTCTCTCTCTCTCTCTCTCTCTCTCTCGTATCCACTAGCAGTAGTATATGTATACCCTGGGTGAGTCCATTTGTGTAAAAAGGGGAAGACCCCTCAACACAAAGATTTACAAAATGAGGTTCGGCTTTGATGTTGACAAAAAACAATCAAATTTAAATTGCAAAGGGTGCAGTTTGATTATGATTCTCGCGTTTTTAACCAATGTGGCTAAAATGTAGAAGATGTTGATATTTTTTATCTAGTTGAAGTTAACTGTATACTATATAAAAGGTGAAATTTTGACTGCAGCGTCAGAAAGCATTCGACCACCTATGATCTGAGAAGAAAGGAGTTACTGTCCCAGGTATACTGCTGCTGTGAAAGGATAAGACAACTCGAACGAAAAGACTCCTCTAGCATAAAAGGATTGATCGTCTCAGGCGTGTAAAGTCTGCTGCTGCTGAAATGATTGACCACCTCAGGCATATAAAGACTGCGAAAGGCATCGACCGGATTCGAGCGATATAAAGGACTGGGTGTAAGAAAGGCTACTACGCCTGCTGTTACTGTTGCGTTTGAAATGGAAGAAAAAGAAGAAAGTAAAATAATCTCCAAAATTTTATATGCGAATGTCTTTTCTAAACATATACGTTTTTAATGGGTTCAGCAGAAACTGAGAATACTTAGATTTGATTCTCTTTTAACAGGTTTAAAACAGAGAATGTAGAAATCTAATTCTACTATAATCCCCCCGCTCCGCTGATTGTAAAAGTTTTTGAGATAAATTTTCTCAATATGTAATCTACGTTATAAACTTACTAGGCCAATTAACATGTCTGCCAGACTTGGTAGTAACTTCCTCGGGTGGTATTGAAGGTGTAATCTGTGCTGGCTAGGTCGAAAATGTCTGGTCTGGAACTGAAGATGATTTACGAGATAAATCGATATAAGCCGGTTTCAACCGGTCGACTGACACTGTGTTAGGCTTTCCATGCAAAAGTAAAGTGCTTGGACGTTCTATTAATTACTTTATGTGGACCAGAATACGTGGGGGTCAAGGGTCTTCTAACTGCATCGTTTTGCAGGAAAATAATCACAACTGTCCAAATTTTTCGACGTAAAGAACTCCCTTGTTTGGGCACGCGTTGAAGTAAAGGTTAGATTTTCCATTTTTTGCTTAAAATCCTGGACAAAATAGGTAGTCGGCATGGAAGGAGTATGCTTTTCCACGAACTGTCCAGAGAGTGTTAACGCACTCCCAAAAACAAATTCTGCTATAGTGCATCCCAAGTCCTCGTTGACCATGTTTCTTAATGATAATAAAATCAGTGGTAGATTTTCCAGCCTAGTCCTGGAGTCATCACTTGCTGCGAGTGCTGTCTTGAGTTGAATATGAAACCATTCCACAATGCCGTTTGCACATGGATGATAGGCGGTTGTAGAAATGTGCTTCACGCCTAACAAGTTTATAAATTCATCGAAAAGGACTGACTGGAACTGTGAACCTCTATCAGTGGTTATTATTGAAGAACAACCAAAGATAGAGATCCACTCTCTAAGAATGGACCTGGAAATCGTTTCCGCCGAAATATTTTTTAAAGGAACAGCTACCGGCCAATGAGAGAAACGATCGATTATTGTCAATATGTATTGGTACCCATCAATGTCGGGCAAGGGACCCACTAAATCAACGTGGATGTCGGTGAACCTTCCATCAGGCTTAGTGTTATGGCCTGTTAATGCCAGAAAGAAAGACATGGAAAGAAGAAGGTAGGTTGAACAAGTGTATTGAAATAACAGAATATATATACAAAATAAGAGTATTATGAGTCAGATAGTAGTGTCCGTCCGAACTGTGCGTCCCGACTGCCAATATTTATTTCTGTTAAAATACAGAAAATGTGGCACAAGGCCTAAAAAAGGGGGCGGTCTTCATTTGTATTAACTTTAAACTTAGCTAGCCGCAAACACTGACCCAAACATACAAACCATATACCTAACACCAAAACAACACACTCTTACTTATCTTTCTTACTACATCCACCAAAATACCTCATTGTCTCAATGTAAATCCTAATTAGTCCCCATATGTACAAAGGGTCGCCTGTGAGGGGGAGGGGAGGGGAATAAAACAACAAGTTAAAAGATCCCTAATATGTACAATATGAATATAATCTATTTACAAGAAATTAAACAAAATTATGTTAGTAATAAAAAAAACACAGTCCTTAAATGTGGTAGAAATATCAGTTAGCTGGCCGAAATCGATGCGGGACTATAAAAATATACAAACATTCATTCATCCCAAGCACTCACACAGACACGCACATTTTCTGACACAACAACAACTACGAAAAACACACACGCGAAACGAAAGGCGCCCTGCATCCACCAGAGAAGTGACATCACTGACCACCTAACCAGGGAGGGGATGGGGCGTCAAACTAAAGAAAAATAGGGCCAGAAAAAAAGGGGCCAATGAGCAAACATACCCTAGCTAAGTTAACTTGAAAAAAAAAGAAACTAAATATTCACAAACAAACCTAATTCGGGATGGGTTGCCAAAGTTCAACCCAGGAAGAACAAAATCCTGATGCCTAATGGGCATCAAAATGCCATTCTAGGCCAGCCCCTTTTACTCGGCACAAATGCGCAAGATTCACCCACATTTTGCCAAATTCTGATGAGGTGAGCCGCCGCTTTTCCGTCCTACTCTTGACTTCAAGCTGATGCTTAAAGAACAAGATCCGTTGCTAAGAAGTGAACTTCTTTCTATCATAGAAAGGTTCCAACGTAAGAACGTAAAGCAAAGGCAAATGCAGCGAGACAATACGAAAGGCTCCGTTCACCTCCACCAGCGCACCGGGGCAGCATACAGAAGTCGGATCCAGGTGCGAAAGAACGGCCCGAAACCGGCCGCCGAAAGAACAGCCTCCAGAAACCGATGGTCAACCCTATCGAAAGCCTTGGACTGATCTAAATTGATCAGCGCGGCTTCACTGTCGACTTTTTCGATGATTAAGCGTACCATATGAAGGTTGTCCTGAATAGTCCTGCCCTTCACAGCACAAGTCTGTTCAGACTAGACAGGACAAGCTGCAAACGGTTGGCTAAGATCTTCACCAAAATCTTTAACTCTGTGTTTAACATAGTTAAAGGGCGAAAGTTATCTAACCCATTTCCACCGTTCTTGTCCTTACGCAGCAACTTGATCACACCCCTGGTGAAGCGTTGAGGTATAGACCCCTGTTTCAAGTTGTTGTAAATCAGTTCCAGTGAAGGAACAAAAACGGGCGACTCCCTCAAGTAAACTTCGTAGGGAAGACCATCTAGTCCCGGAGATTTATCCAGGCCAACCTGTTTCAGCGCTTCCCAGATTTCCGACTCTGTGATGGAACCCTCGCACCCAGCCACTTCAGCTGCCTCAAGGCAGGGAAAGTCGGCTAAATAGGCGTCGAACTGAGCAGGGCTCAGGCCGGGCTCCCTGGTGAAAAGTTCCTGAAAGTAATCCCGAAAAGCTTCGCATATGCCCTCATTTGTAGTCACGGTACGCTTATCCGGCAATGTGACGCACGCAGTATGTCGCCGAGACGCGCTCCGATTCTTCTCTGCGCGCAATTCAGCGGCCATATTCGTCGCTTCAGAGGATATTCTTTTTAATCTAGCCCTAACTACCAGAGCTTGATCCTTCTTGATAAGCAAGGAGGACAACTCTGCCTTCGCTAAAGCTATTTCCCCACTACCACGGGATATAACTGTTCGATCGACTTTTTGCTCACAAGCCGTTTGCGCCGCTAATCTATCTAGATTGATTCAACGACTAAAATAGGCAGCAAACGTTCTAATTTTTTATTTTAAATTATCCCACCAGGCATTCCCAACAACCGCCCCCATCAATTCCCTCTGTATCATTAGTAGCAGCTGGTCCCGAGGGTGCTCATTCCGGTACTTATCGACAAGACCAAACCTGTCGATAAAGTCCCGAAATGGTTTCACGTCTGGGTTGTTAGTACTCGAATTTGGCACTATACGATCTATGTCGGGGTCAAGGACGGCATTCCAATCCCCCGCTAAAATTAACCGACGAGATATCGTCAAAAACGGCTCGATCTGCCGAAACAAAGCAGGCTGCTCAGAATGCACATTGGGCGCATAAACCCCAATGAGACGAAGAGCCTTTCCTTTATGGTAACATCCAGCACGCAAAGCCTGTCCGCCGGATCTGCGAAGACAAGAGTACACGCAGCCTTCAAAGACTTGCTCACCAGCCAAGAGACACCTCTCGAACGACCATCAAAACATGCTGAATAGAGGCAGAACCCAGAATGTCCTCATAGTCATGAGTAGAAAACCGGGTCTCCTGTACGCAACAAACATTCACCCCGAGGCGCTGAAGGTCAAGAGAGAGCCTCGCCCTGCGAGACTCTGACCTCAGGCCTCCGACATTTATACTTGCTAACCAGAAAACCATAGTGAAAACCGATTAGTGTTGCTCTCCTATATTGAACATGACCGGGGATAGGACACCGACGGCCTCTCCCAGTCATGGAGCCAGTATCCATCTCATTTTTGATGGTGCCATCAGGAGATAGGCCGCCAATGTCTAGGGGGAAAGTTACCTTAAGAGCTCTAGACAGGGAAGAGGGGTGACCGAAAAGCGGGAGCCTCCCTGAACAGAGTTGATTTAGTTGCTTCTCGTTTTCATTGTCAAAATAAGCTAGTGGCGGGTAGACATCCAAGCGCTATTAGCTTCTCGTAACATGGCCGAGATGTTTTCTGAGCCCTGTCCCGCTCTTTCAACAGTCAAAATCCTTTTAGCCATGGAAAAATTTTTGGGATTCTCAATGTCCAAATTGTTTATTTTTTTTTAGGTTTAAGAATACTTTCAAGTCTTTAGTTTTACGGGATAGGGAAAATGCTTTGTCAGATTGATGTTTTGACACACGACACACATCTTCCCCCTATTGAAGAGTAATTTTTGTTTTCTTTTTTCTTTTTGATAGGTTCTGAAGAGTCCGAGGAAGGGCTTCGTTGACGTTTTTGGGCTTCTGTGTCTAGTGGTGAAGTGATAGGTGTTTTAACAGGTGATGGTTTGGGAGTTAAGGCCGGAGCAGCGGTTTTTAAGGGGGATTTGGAAAGGTATTTTTTTTAGTCGGGTCAGTTTGGAAGGGTCAGAGTTTGCAAAACTAGGGGTGGAGCCATAGGGGTCTGTTTAGAGGATGGAGACGACGGAGCTGATGTTGCATGTCTTATAATTTTTCCAAGGTGATGTTTTAATGAATCCTTCAATTTCTCTAATTTTCTCCTTTTTCTCGAAAGACACAGTTGACGTAGTTTGTCAGAAAAAGTGGTCGAAGAGTCGCCCTTTGAACTGGTAGAGAGAGTGGGGCTGTGTGTGTCTTTTGTCGTGGGGACTTCAGTGGAACGAGGTCCCGCAGCCCGGAGCTTCAATTTTGAGGTTTAGCAACGACCTGCCATTCCCCCTCTTCCTTCTCCGCAACCGCACTAGCGGCGGGCAAAGGGTCTTCGGAGAATGGGGGCTGAGAGACAGACCCAACTGGAGGTCTAACCACACCGGTCCCGGTCGCTGACATGCCCATTAAAGATGAGACGGATGTAACAGACTCGGTCGCAGGGGGATTTGGGTCGACAGGGGCCTTCTTTTCTGTGCCGGAAGAGGACAGGTGGCGGTCTGTCCTCACTTCCAGCATGTCGGTCTACACCCGGTAACTGGCATCTTCTGACCCGCTACATCCAGACAGTTGGGGATAGAGATGAAGGCTTTCCGGTCTATCATGATTTCGAAACTCCATACCCCGGTCAAATCGTCAGAGGAAGTACTGAGCATTTGACCAAATTGGCACAGATATGCGGCTAAGTGGTCCCCGACGATCTGAGGAGGAACCTCAACTACTGATTTGGTCCTCCGCCTTCCTTCATATTCTGTACGCAGACGTGTGTAACAGTACGTCCCACATAAAGTAACCCTTACTTTTGATCACCCTCTGAGTTTTGAGCCCCAGAGAAATCAATGACTTAATTACGGTGTCTTTTGTGAAGCGACAAATTTTGCGCGAACGTTTGTCCACCAAAAAGACTGACACAATTCTTTTTTCAACTCTCTTTAATTCCTCGGGATTGACCAAAAGCCCATCTGCTGTCACCAGATGTGCGTAACCTTTGGCTTTCTCGAGGAACTCTGTGATGTTGATTGAACACTTAGGTGGGGACATTCAGCAGGAGAGCGTCTCTCTGACCACTACACTTTCATCGTTAGTTTTGTCATCTTCAGCTGCTTTTGTCGTATTTGGGCCACTTTTGGCCTCCATAGCTTCGTCAGGTTTCGTCGTGTTTCCAGTATTTTGGGACTTTCCAGCTACCATACTCTCATCGGCAACAACCTCATGCTGTTGGGTCTTTTCGTCGGTGACTAATTGCTCCATAACATCCTCCTTTTTATTTTCATGATCCTTATCGGGTGGAACTTTTTTTTTCCTTTTGATGCCAAAGAGATTTTTACGGACCATATTAAAAAAATTGAACAGAAACAAAAAACAGTAAATCTTTTCAGACAAATTAAGGACTTTTTATTTATTTATTTTTTTTATTTATTGGTCACAAACAAACAAAAAAAATATACACAAAATTAGAACGGAAAACAACAGTTCAAACGAAAAAACAAACGTTATACGAACGAAGACAAAACAGACAAGTTAGACTAAATAAACACAAAAATTAAGAAATAAGAAACGGAAAGAAAGAAATTTTAAAAAGAGACTTAATAGTAAATTTTTTTTAAAAAAACAATAGAAGAACGGATACAAAATAAAAGGAAAATTAAAAGTGAGTAAGTAATAAATTTAAAAGAAAAAACATCAAAAATCTTTTCAAACAACAGTCAGTAAAAGAAAACGTAAAACGGTCAAATAAATCGGAACTTAACTAAACGGAGTTTGTGGAACAAAAAACGAATATACAAACGTGGCAGAAAAAACGGTCGTTTTAGGTCTGGTAAGGACTTCAACGCTGACTCACTGCGTTCCGACTGCCTGCCTAAGGAAGTCTCGCAGGTTAGTATTTATGAATGAGGAAGAGTTCATTCTAATGTGATAGGTCACCATAACACCGTCCTCCTAAAATCTCCGCAGGAGTCTGAAGAAATTTTTTTTTCCTTTTTTATAACTGGCGAGGTATTTAAAACTTGGCTGACTTGCTTTACCAAGTTCAAAGTAGAAAAAGTTTGAGAACTTTTATTTGTTTGTGGTCTCAGTACCTTTTACGTTTAGGATTGACAACTATTAAATCAGTTGCCTTCCTTTTTCTCTTAGAACGGCGCATCTCGTGGACCGCTAGAGGGGTCGGAATATCGAAAGTGTCGTATATGACATCCATAACTGTTTCCTCAGGAAGCCCGCTATCAGCCACGTCAGTTATGCGTCTTTTATGTGTAAATTGTAGACCCTTTATAATATATACCATGTTCCCAACTCTTTTTTCCGATCGTACCCATCTCCCAAAAAGATTTGTTGTCTTTGAAAATTCTGAAAAAAACTTTTTCTCCGGGGTTATATCGTCTTGGAGGTACGATGCTTGTTCGTCCTGGCTTCGTCTGTTTCGGGAGTAATTTATCGTATCCGACGTGCGAACATCACCTCGGCTGGAGATTGTGAAGGTAGTGTATTGTTATTAGGAGTAATTCTGTATACTTGAAGAAATTGTTGAAGGGCTTTTTCAGTTGGTGTAGCCCTAGCTTTTATTCAAAGCCCTCTTCAAAGTATCCACAAATCTCTCAGCGATGTCCGTTAGACCTCGGATGATACGGAGCGGTGGTGATGTGTTCGATCTGATATGTTTCACAGAAGTCTCTAAATTCTCCAGACGTAAACTGATTTCCATTATCGGACACTAAGGTGTCCACTACTCCGAATCTGGCGAACAGTTCATGTTGACATTTTATAGTAATTTCTGTAGTTAGATTTTTGCATCTGTGTACTTCGGACCACTTCGAGAAACTGTCGACTACAATGAGGTAGTAATATCCTTCTAGAGGGCCCGCGAAGTCAATGTGAATTCTAGACCAAGGTAGATCCGTTTTTGACCAGGGATTGAATTTAATAGGAGGTGCCTTCGCTGCCAAGGCACAGCCTTTTAGATGATTTGACAACGTTTTCTATATCTCTGTCCATGTTTTGCCAGTAGACATAGCTACGCATCAAACTTTTCATTTTAGTACTCCCTGGATGACCAGCGTGAAAATCTTTCAAAATACGCTTCTGGAGTGTTGACGGAATTACGACGCGTTCCCTGTATAGTAACACCTCGTCGCATATAGAGAAAACGTCCGTAGTTCGCTGGTCATTTTCAAAAATTTTTGCTTTTGTTTGCTTAATATACTCATCGTGTAGAGCCTCTTGTCTTATTTGTTCAAGCGTCACTGGAAATTCCCTTACTGTATTACAAATGGGTAGTTTTTAATTCTCCTTCAGATTGAAAGGAAGCGAGCATTGTATCTTCCAGTAGTTCTTTGTACTTGGGAATTAGTCTTGACAATCCGTCAACATGGCCGAATTTTTTTGATGACACGTACTCCATTTTAAAGTTGTAATTTAGCAGGGTTATCTTCCATCTCTGCAGTCTGTTGGCTGTGTGTGTAGGCAGACCTTTCTTTGAACCAAAAATAGTGAGTAGTGGCTTGTGATCTGTCTGTAGAATGAAATGTCGACCGTAAATGTAGCGGTAGAACTTCGTGACTGCGAATATAATCCCAAGCGCCTCTTTTTCAATCTGTAAATAATTTTTTTCCGCAGGAAGCAAAATTCTCGACGTGTGAGCTATCGGTTTTACTGTTCCATCAGCCATCTTGAGAAGAATGCATGCCCCTACGCCATACGAACTAGCGTCACTGGCAACAATGATTTCCAAGTCCGAGTTTTAATGTGTAAGAAATAAGTCTGACGTCAGTGTTTTCTTTATTTTTTCAAATGTCTCCTGGCATTCTGCTGTCCAAACCCAGGACCTGCCTTTCTTTAATAGTTCATTAAAGGCGGGGGCACGCAAATCATGCATATTTGGTATGAATGCCTGGTAATAATTTGCTAGTCCAAGGAAGCTCTGCAACGAAATGATGTTATTGGTCGCCGACATGTCTTTAATCGCGGCAGCCCGTTTAGGATTTGGTCTCCTGCCATCTTTGTCGATTATGTGTCCTGCGTATTTGATTTTTCCATGAAAAAATCACATTTGGTCTCTTTAAGTTTGAAACCGTAATCTTGAATCTGAACAAAAACTTTGTAGACGTGATCTTTATGTTCTACTACGCTTTAGCTTTTCATCAAAATGTCATCTAAATAAGCGACTGAGAAGTCAAGGCCGCACAGCATAGTATCCATCACTTGCTGGAAAATTTGCTGGGCCGACCTTGACCCCGAACGGTAAATGTTCGAATTTATATAATCCGCGATGCTCATTTATACACAATAGCTTCGAACTCACCTCTTCAACCGAAATTTGCAAATAAGCGTCGCTAAGGTCAATTTTCGAGAATATTTTACCCTCATTTAGCTTCTCAAAAATGTCTTCTGGGCCAAGAAGAGTGTAATAATAGTCCTTCAGTGCAGCATTTAATCCTGTTGAAAAATCAGCGCAAACGCGTCTGTCTTTCGATTTCTTTTTTACATAGACCGCTGGTGCGGCCCATTCGCTGTAATCTACCTTTGATAGAACTCCAGTTTTTACTAATCTGTCAAGTTCCTCGTTAATTTGTTCCAACTAGGCAAAAGGCACATTTCGCTTCTTTTTGAACACTGGCTGGACGTCGTCTTGTAGTTCAACTTTTGCCATCATCTTGGTACACCTGCCTAACCCACCAGAAAAAAATTCCTGGATAGGCTTTAGTTCTTTTTTCAGTTTTTCAACTTCAGCATTCCAAGTTTCAATTTTTTAGCAGTATGAATTTACAGGTAAGTCCCAAAGCCGGAATTGTGTCATCCAATCAGTGCCAAATATGTTGTTAGTATTTTTCAGGACGAACAATTTTAATCTAAGAGTCTTCCCGTTGAACGTTATATTAGCAATCAATTCTCCATCGAATTTAATTTTTCCCCCAGTTACTGATCTTGCAATCTTGCTAGATTTTATCATGGTTGGCTTGCCCAATTTTTCCATGTTTGCAAGTATATTATCAAATCAGAACCCGAGTCTAGTTGAAATTTCACATTTTTGTTTTTGCACGAATTTCCTGGTATTAACACCGTCTAGTTCGTCCGACCTTGTATTTTTTATGCAGTATTGGTTTTATTTCTAAACCTTTCTAACTTCTGCATAGCATAATTATTTCAAGACTGATATGATTTTGTAAAGGGAAGATATGTACAAGACTGAATATATATATATGAACAATTCTCAGGCCGAACAATTAACAAAAAGAGTGCTGCAGAGTTATATTCGGCTCATTCTCCAATTTGTTTAGTATTCTCCGCCTAACGCAGCAAACGTCTTTACAATGCATGTTGCCGAGATCGTCGTTTTCCGACTGATCTGTGTTATTATCCTTAGCTGCGTTCATGTCGAAGTTACACGGTTTCGTGCAATGCCGCACCTGTCGTTCATCTTTTTCTAGTGATACCAACAGGTAGGCCTGCTTCTGGAGGTGGAACGTGATCTGCGCCTAGTATGACGTGATGGACGTGACCGTCTAGTGAAATCATTGGGTGTGCGATTTTGCTGGTGTATAGCGGTCTGTAGAGCTTGTAACTGTGAGGTTAGGTCGGCTATGCAATCTTTAATTCTTGATAATTCTTGTAAGTCACCGATTGAAGAGACAATAGGTTTTAAAGGTGTTGAAGAAGCAGTTTCCGAAGGTTTATTTTCATGTATTTTGTCCGCGATTTCTGCCAGTAGCTGTAGGTCTAAGACGTCCGGGAGTAAAACTAATATTTGCGACGTTTGTGAACTCAGCTTATCCATCCATAGTTTACGGAGGATTGTGTCAGACATAAGTATTGCCACCTAGTAAGACTGCCATCTTTCTAGGCAACTTGGAAGATTATTAAATAAGTCGTGCAACCGACTTTCTTCTGATTCACCCGTGCGATATAATATAGCGTCCTTCAAAGTATCGTACGGTTTCTCCTCCGGTAT
Organism: Acanthosepion esculentum; assembly: GCA_964036315.1. Taxonomy (NCBI): domain Eukaryota; kingdom Metazoa; phylum Mollusca; class Cephalopoda; order Sepiida; family Sepiidae; genus Acanthosepion; species Acanthosepion esculentum. Next base: position 96,663,693 of record OZ038476.1, read on the forward strand.
TTCGCTAAGGAGGTCTGCTACCTCTAATGCTACATCCGAGGGAAGTTTCTCGACTACGAAAGTGTAACAAGCATGTTGGGAAGTGATCTTTTTGCATTAAACGTTCGCCTTTAGTTGCGCGAACCATACTTGAGCGTTGGTGCGGTTGTACGTCGGCAGATTGATGGAAATTGCCGCCTCAATATGTTCGCTGGTAGAATTTTCCATTGTTTTTGTTTAAAATGTAAAAATATTTCTCTTATAAAATGTTTTTAAAATATTGCTTTGTACATTTGAACTTCGCGATCACCAATTTGTCGTGGGTTAGCCAATCTGTATCGGTGACAAATACAAATTAAACTGACCCTCTACTATTTTTACTAAATCAAATGCAACAAAGACAACAACAACAACAAAAGAGAAATAATCAAATAGGCAGATGTTTGTTTTGACAGAAAATATTTTTATATAACAAGTAAAGATGATATAATGAAGTTGTTTAAAACACTTTAGAGTTCATGGTTATGGGATCAAGGGTAATATAAAGTGTTATGCTATAGATCCGGTAAGAAATTAAACCGTTTATGTTGATGGTGAAATTGAATGAAATAGATTGCTTGACTTACTGTAGAGTTGTCTCGCTTCGACTGATATAGTTACGGTTTCCTTTATGTTGTTAAGATATTGAGTGAGTTGGTTTCTGAATCTTGTCTTGGTTGAATTGGCAACTAGATGAGTTGATGTTGAAAAGAAATTGAATTCCACAAGCCGGGTTGATGTTAATAAAAATTAACTTTAGCGAGGATGTTGGGTTTCATTGATTCGTGTGACGAGTTGAATATTTTAAGGACTCACTGACTAGGTATTTAGGTAATTACTCTGTCTCCCCACTGAGACGATTTGTGACACAGGGTCTTTTTTTAAGGTGGGGACCCGAGCGCGTACCCCAGGCCAGGAACAAAAATTACCCGCAGCCCCCGCAGCCGTCGGTTGCGCTGGCCTCAGCGCGAGCACTGATCCCTCTTTCTGGTGCAATGAGAGGGCGCAGCCTCGGGCAGCTGTTCCCCAGGTTGCAACTGGGGAAAATGGGGAAAATTATACTGAGAGTTGCCCAAACTCTCAGTATAATTTTCCCCAGTTGCAACTCTTTCCTTTGACGGACTCGCTCCTGTGTGCACTCTGCCCAAGACGCAACTGAGAGATGATAAATAATGTGTTACAAACCACTCCGAAGAGCGATTTACACAGAATTTATATAGTGTGTAAGGAATTACTAAGTCATGTCGAAATTTCATATTTATGAGCTTTCTTGATCACGTGGAGTCTTGAGAAGGTTTACATTTTTTTTTTTTTTTGGCGCGTTGAACTCTGAACAGGTCAACTCGAGGTCAACCGTACGGACATAGGCAGAAACATGACATTATTATTTATGGACCAATCAGAAAGCATTGTGTCATATTGAACTCTGGATCCTATTTTAATGGGTTCAGCACAAACTGAGAATACTTAGCTGTGATCCTCTTTTAATAGGTTTAAAACAGAGAATGTAGAAATCTAATTCTACAAATTCAATGCAACTCAAAAAATAAGTTTTTTTGAGGATTGGTGCTTGCATAATTTCATATAACAAGTTATTTTCTTTCAGATTTGACAGAAAAAAAATCTAAACTTAATATTTTTTTAATTACTTGTATGTTTTCAGTGTAATTTTGAAATTAATACCATTGTTGTTCATCACAAAAGTTTCTTTTATTAAATAAAGATATGTTTGAAGATTTTAAGAAAATGTAAAGTTTAATATCATTTTCGTGTGTGGACCTTTTTAAAAAAAAAAATTATTTTCCCCTTTTAGCAGCTGTTACATTATTTTTTGTATGGATATACAAAAAGTAAATAATTATGATATCTCGCGTTGATTGACTATTATTCAATATCGGAGGAGTATTATAATAATCTAATTTCATATCTCCCGTTCGATCAGTATAAAAAATACTAAGTTTAAAAGCTTATAGAATAAAAAAAAATATTAAACTATTGCTATAAGGTTAAAGAAAACTTAGTTTGAAACTAAAGTTTAAAAAATATTGATTATCGCACTGCTGGTCTTCCGTACTTCTTTATTTTTATTTTATTTTAGTTTGTTCTTTTTTAGTTTTATTTTTACTTTTTCTTGCGCTTTTTCGGACAGGTGTAAATTTCTGTTTTGTTCTTTTACATCAGAGTGCGTAAATAAAACATTTTAATTCTCTTTTAATTAAAAGGTATGCATTACTTTTAGAAAATCGAGTTAATTAATCCTTAAATTTACTAATAGACTTCGAAACAAGTCTATAGGACAAATATTGGAAATTAAAGAGAATTTTAAATTTGTTGTTTGCATTTTTCGTATACAATGGCGACTTGATGTGTGATGAATAAAAGTACTAATGCTTTTAAAATGCCTCAAAAATTTATTTATAGACGGAAATTAAGCCAAGTGGACAGAATCGGCTCCCCACAACTGTCCAATTTTTCACATTTGATTGCATTTTTTCATTCGAGGGGACACTGGGGGACTGTTATGCCTTTTCATGTCATTTACGTGTAGCAAATGGCACCTACTCGCTATAATTTTACTACTGCGCATCGCTGCCCAAAAAGTTCTAGCACGTTTTCATCTAAATTCGGGCTACTTAAATGCCTTCATCATCCATCAGTAAACGAAATTAACATTACTTCAAATTTTGTACGTAAGAAGTGTAAAAATGCTTGTATTTTCAACTTTTGATCAATAAAACTACCTCATATCTTCTGGCTGCTCAAAAATTTCAAAGAAAAATGAAGCTTGAAAATCCCATTTTCTGATTGGCTGACTTTGAGAGACTGCGCTACATTGGTGACGACGTAAATCAAAAAGGCAATGCCTACTTTGGGATAAGGAACTACATAGCTTTCATATTTATCAATAAAAAACCTGATACAATAAAGTCGCCAGATACTATTTTGAAACGTCATCCGCCACTATGCACTGCTTTGACTAACCCAGCTGGAGGTTAACTAATCGCGTCAACTGTTCAAGGTTGATGCGAGCTCATTGGCACGGTTGCAAGGGTTTAACCTTGGGCCCATCCAATCATACGCGCGAGCAATTCTCTTACGCACACGTGTGCACGTGCGTACGTATGTCACCTTAGTATGTGCGCTCAAGGTCAACCGGCCAACCGCCTCTTTATACCATAACTCGCACGCGTGTTCACACTTTTACGATTACTGTCCCGCACTTGGCTCACTTCATTCACTTCTTACTGAAACTGCAATTTGTTGATTACGTATCCAAACTGTTTATTTTTTTTACTTCTTAATTATAACTACATCCGTTTCCGCGTTTATTGAATTTACTTCCCAAATTACCTACTACCGTTTTAGCTTTAGTTGAATTTTTTTAAACTTCACTTTTTTTTGTCTTCGATCCCATTTTGATACAGTTACATACATTTTTTGGATCCCTCTAACTTGCCTACGTTTAGACTACAGGTATTTTTTGCACTCAAAAAACCTACATACCTTTTATTACGTTTGCCTTTTTAAAATTGGTTAAAATTCCGCCATAGAGAAGAAAACATTTTGGGCGGCGCACGGCTGCTGCCTCCGCTACAAGAGCAGCAAGGGCAAGTGAAACCACAGAGCAAAGTTCGTTGCGCCTTTCTCAGATGGCCTCACGCTCTGCTGCCGGCATCTCCACGGAAAGTACCGCTGAACAGACTGAAAGGCTGGCATCAGTAACATCAGTTATGTCATCACGACGCGCGCTAGACTTTCAACTGAAGAGCGTTTAGTACAGAATTCACAGGAGGCAATACGCGTTTCTACGGCCAGGGCTTCCGAGTCCCCAGCACAGACAATCCTTCGGTGTTTAAGGAATGCCAGCGCTACAGCATGTTCTAGAGCTTTAGAAAGCCCTGAACAAACCACTTCGCGTCGTCTTATGAATGCTAGGGATACAGTATCTTCCAGGGTTTCGGAACAACCTCAACAAACCGCTATTCGTCGTTTAAGAAATGCCAGCGCTACTGCGTCTATCAGGGCTTTAGAAAGTCCTGTGCAGACCGCTAATCGTCGTTTGAGGAATTCCAGATCTACTTCTTCAGAAAGCCCTGGGGTACGGCAAGCACGGCGAGCGGGCTCAACGACAATGGCCAAATCGCAAGGACAGACGCTCAGTGTCGCGGGTCTGCATTTAGATGAACAGTGTTTCGCCGAGTCGGGAGTAAGGATAAAGTTTTTTCGTTTACTCTCCAACAAACAAAGCTAAAAATATTACCTACGCAGAAGTCCTATAGCCCATGGTCGGTTACGTTTAAATGCAATGTACACATCTTTATGTCAGCTGCATAGTAGGTTCCTTAATTGTTGAACCCGGTTTATTTAAAGGTCGTTGTAGTATCCACTTACCATTACTCAGACATTTAATTAAAGGTTGTCTTGCCCACCAGATGCTCCCTTATCACTTAAACCCCACCATAGCTTCATGTCGACCACGTAACCATATTCAGTTGCAACACAAAACCATGGGAAGCTGGATTCGTTTAATTGTCAGAGAAGTCGTGTGCGTCCACGCAATTCAGGCCTCAACAAAAAGAAGTGGGATAATAAAAGAATAGCAGAATGCAGAGTTAAAATATGCATTCTCTGCCGTACACCGTTGGTGTTTCTCCCCTTACCATAAGAGCTGCATTAGGTAATGCTATGTGCGCTTCATGCTCGCCTTAACTGGCTATTAAAACTACAAAAAAATTTGTGTCACTTACAAGTACTCGCCCCGGCACCTTTCCATACTTCTGTTATGTGGTTCTGTTTGCGGTAGTGGCAGCGCCGTCTTTTGGGCAAAAGACGCGTCTACCTTTCACGCTATTGCGTTTTACTAGGTTGCAACTGATACAGAGCTTCATGTAATGTCTTGCATTCAGGGATAATAAAACCATCCCATCGATATACAAAGCCATCTGACACAACTCTCCAAAAACTTCCTAAGGCCCGTGTTCGTATTGAACTTGACAACTTTTAATTAGAGTTGCCTTAGTAATGGCAAACGGCTGATGCTACCATGACTGTCCATTGCTTCCTTTTAAGCCTTACAATTTTTTCTTCCGTTGTGCTGATGAATACCGACAACTTATGTACATTACGTTTTTTACGTGGGCGGCCATCAGTTCTACTAGACTTCAGCCTTACATGCGTGTACAAAATGAGTATGGCGGTTATGACCTTTCATTCAAAGGAAGTTTACTCCCGGGCAACGCCAGGGTTTACTGCTAGTTAAATTTAATATTTCCAATAAGCAATATATTTAGCCATATTTACAATTCTTTCAGGACAACTTAATTCTCTATTAAAAAATCTTTCAAAAATAAAATATACTTTTCTGAAACTTTACTTGAGTAAGATTAGCTGATTTAAAGATTAATTAATCTGATTTGAAACAAATATTACATACTTTAGGTGGGTGTTTTTCTGAGGTGTTAGCAACTACCTAGATAAACTTATGTTTTGAATTTTTTTTTTTTAGTGGGGACATAACTGTAACAATTACTTACGTGAGCACTATTTTTTTATATAATTTTTTAACAAACCGGTAATCTTAAAAGTTTATAAAAATGTTCAAAGTAATTTAATGTTTTATTGAATTTTAGATACATTGGCTTTAAATTTACTATAGTCATCGCTTTTATTTATTGGTAATGTCGTGTATGGACGTCCGTATTTACAAAATGCACACAAAAAATTTAAAATAGTTTCTAAAGTAGTGGGCGTTGCTGAATTATAGTAAGGTTTTTCATTTATTTTCACTTAAATATAGTTTTTACTTAATAACAATATCACATAACCGACCAAAATTTATACAGAAATTTAAAAGCTTTTTAAAGCTTTTACATTTCTGTATTTATTATAAATTATTCTTAGTAAAATGTTAAAAAAATTAAAACAATTCTTGAAATATTTTTTGTAAGACAATAGTGTCCATAATATATCTTATTCATAAAAGCAATTAAAAACTTTTCTAATGAAATAATGTATTAGTTTTATTGCATTTTTTATTTTATGTTTCAGAGCAGATTTCCAGTAACTGGTGGGGCCAACTTTTACAAAACGAAATTGACGATACAAAATCTTTAAAGACATTTTATTAGAACTGTGATGGTCCAGAATGATGATGATATTTCATCATTCTAAAAATAATCTTGTCATCAGTGATGATAGAAAAGAAGGATATTTCATCATCCTAAACCTCATCATTGTAAAAACGATTCTTCCACCACGACAGGGTCATTAGTGTAGAGACAGTAGAGTAGAGAACAGTAGAGTAGACTAGGGTACCTGTAGCAGTAGTCAGTGATGGATAGACAAGTAGCAGTACAGTAACATGCGTCTAACAGACGATTTCAAATGCCATCCTCACAAACGAAATTCTCGGAACCAAACCCAGTAAGCTCTGACTTTTAAACAAAAGAGACACTGGAATATTTTTATACCCACCATACCAATATTCTGTAATTCACATCACTAAAAGAAAATACAAAAACTTGTTATTTATGTCAACATGTGTCTCAAGTTTTTATTGCTGGTATCGTTGTACGTTTTATGCATTTTAATTTCCGCCATTCATACCCACCTTGATACAGGACATTAAGCGGCACCAAAAAGAATTTCTCAAAATTTCATGAAATTAAATAAATGGGAGGGGGTAACAGATGTAAAAATATTTTTACGAAGATTTTCTAAAAAAGAAGATATTTCTAAAATAATTTCATTCATTTATGAATAACTTTAAGAACTAAAGTTTATTTAAAATCACAATTTTTTTTTTATTTTTGCAAAAATTTTCAAATCAGTTTGTTTTTCATCGCAAAAAGACGCTAAAATTTCCTATCTTTTAATTGATAACGCAAGAAAAATTAATCAACATCTTGAATTTTCTAAAAGGCTTAAAACATAATTTAATAATAAAAAAATCCTTTGGTATTTCCTATTAATAATGACATAAAGATTTTAAAGATAAAACTTTGTTCTTAAGTCTGTGATATTTTTTCATCATGTATGTATGTTCATTTTTTATCGAAGCTATCTACTTTTTAAATAACTATCTTTCAAATAGAAATTAAATTTAAGTTCAAAGAAAGCATTTAAATTATTGAAAATGCGTTTTTCCTTTTTTAAGTCTAATATTTATTGATTAAATGACCAGTTCTTCCAGATTGCGAATCTTCACTTCCTAAGATTATCGCATAACAATATCTACTTTACTTTTCTTCAATTTGTATTATTTTGCTAAGGCAGAACGTCTATTTAACAAGTCTACAGTTGAAACGGGCGCCGGTAAATGGTTTAGCGAACATTCCACTGCAATAAAAGAATAAAGTTGTTTTTTAGATACTAATTAGTAACTTAATCTACGGTGAACGAGGTTGACTGTGGATCGTACATTTGTGGCTTTCGAGTCTTTATAAGTTGTCACATGTGGGGGGAGAAAGAACAAGTATTTAAAATACACATCCGGCTTTCGGGTCATAAAGTAAAATATTGAATTAAAAACTCAAGGTTAAATATTTTTCACTGTAGTATTTTTGGAAATCAACATGAAATTTAAGAGACCTGCTTGGAAATAATATTATGCATTATAAAAACATATATGTCCATAAAATGATTACATAATACATTTTGAGTTTTCCAGAATAGAGCAAATTGTCCTTTGAAAAGAATGTTCAGAATTTCATGGATAAAAAATTAGTGAAAGAATCTTTGAAGTAAAAAAGTTCTAGAAAAACTGTTGTTCTCGAAGTACTTTTATGAAGACCATGTACATTCAATAACAAAACCTTATTTTCGATTTCTTTTTATTTCTACCGCAGTAAATAATCAACTGTCTGTACATTAACACGTGAATAGTTTGGCATTTAACAGAGAGAGTCACTTAAACAAAAGAAACTGCTATGAATTTTCGTCTATCTCCATAATATTCCATGCAGTCGTTGTAGAGAATATGAGAGTGAAACCAGTTGTCTCGTAAAGACCAGATATCAGAAACATAAAGTTCAGGTAACTAAATCAGGTTTGGCAGAACATGTGTGATGGAAAAATTGTGCACAGCGTCCTTTTTTAAATTGGGTCAAAATAATTGTGTTAGAATTACGATGAAAAGAAATTCACACATAAGACTTTGTCAAATTAAGTGTAGCTTTGCATATACATATGCAAATTAATTCACAGAAAAACTCATTTTAGTAAATATCGGAGGGAGTACTAAAGGAGTCGTAAAGACCACGGATTGCAACAGACATCTTTGAAAATCTGGAGAATAACTCGGCCAAAACAGTTCAAAATTTCAAAAATTATATAACTGGAATAATATATAGAATAATAAATTTTATCTTTGTCATTCGTTAGTTGTTGATGCGGCGTCTTTGTTCACTGTTGGCAGCGAATTCATCGCTCATGGTAAAAAGGTTATATGCTTCGAGCTGATTTGGTTTTTAGCTTAGCAACCGTTAGTGATGGGAAGCAACTCGGCTTTTAATTATTCACAATTGAATTGAAAACATTTGTCGCTTTTTTGTGTTTTCATCACACACACACACACACACACACACACACACATATATATGCAGGGTGCGATGGACAAATTGTCGACATTTTATATTTTTAATTACGCGCTAGCGCCTTGAATGTTTTTTTGATTTTGTCCACTGCACAGTATAATAGGGTCAGTTGGGCAACGTCTGTGAGAAAAAAGAGCATCACGAGGCAATTCATTCCGCCAGAAATTTTGAAACGGCATGTTGTAGTGCATGGCATTCGCTCGGGTAGATCCGATACGAAAATTTCAGAGTGTTTGGGTGTCAATCAGTGCAGAGGATTCAGAAAGAGTTAGGTGAGTCTAATGGTGATTACGAAGGTACGGCAGCTCAGAAAACTAACCCTGATCCTTCTGATAAGAAAAGTACTCCCAAATTTGTTGGTGAGGGCCCCAGACTCAACACGGAGGCCGATATCAAGTGCCTTGAGGAGATAGTGCTGCCCTGGGTCAAGAGTGTGGAAGACCCTATGTCTGGTAACAGGACTCTGCACCATGCCACCACAAGCGGGAGAATTTAGTCATGGCTGTTAAACAATTTCAGCAACCACATCACCCGTTACATTTGGCCACCTAACTCCCCAGACTGTAACCCTCTTGATTATTATGTGTGGGGCGGTGTTGAGCGAGAGACCAACAAAACTCCTTGTAACACCAACGATGACCTGAAGGCAAGGATCCTAGCAGCATTCACCAACTTAATCAAGGAGACCGTCCAGAAGAGTTGCAGGTGATTCCGAAGACGTCTGAATAGCGATTTTATTGAATAAAGTAACTCTTTAGTATTTCAGGATATTTTTGTACAATTTTTGTAAATATATCTATTAAAATGAGATGCCAGTATTATTTTCATTTTTGCGTAATTTAGACGACAATTTATTCATCCACCCGCTGTGTATATATATATATATATATATATATATATATATATATATACATATACATATATACACACACACACACAAATATATATATATACATATTTATATACATATGTATATATATATACATATATCTATGTACATATATCTATATACATACATGTATATATATATATATATAATTACTTAGACGACAATTTATCTACTGCACCCTCTGTTTGTGTGTATATATATATATATATATATATATATATATATATATATATATATACATATTTATACACAAATATATTTCTACATATATATATACATATTTATACACAAATATATATATTTATACATATATATATATATACATATTTATACACAGATATATATATATTTACACATATATATATACATATTTATACACGAATATACATATTTATACACAAATATATATATTTATACATATATATTTACATATTTATAAACAGATAGATATATATACTTATACGTACATACGCACATACATACATATATACATACATATATACATGCATACATATATATATATAATTACGTCAAATAGTTCATTTGACATTTAATTTCAAATGAACTATTCTACCTTGAGTTCAAATTGCAGAAATTAATTTTCTTCAGATCTGTAGCTTGAAAAGACCAATTAGGTGCGTCAAAATGACTAAACAACTCATGCAAATAGTTTTTTGTTCATCACATGCCGAACAAATATTCAAAGAGATACAAGTAATTAAATGTAAGTTTTGACAGAATAAAAAAAGAGCGTATGTTTTCCTTTGTAAATATTTTATTGTCAAATTCTACGTGACGTTATCAATTTAGCCACTGAAATCCTTCCGATCAATTTATTTTTCATGCGTGACACCATTTACCCTAGGCCAGAAGTAAAATGACAAAAGTAACTTTTATAAAGCATTAAGAAGTGAAACAAGACGTTCCAATCAGTAACTGATAAAGAACAACAACAAAACGACAGCAAAACGCATCCAATCAGAAACGCTACTGAATATCATATCCTGGAACGTGATCTCGGGCTTTTCTTAACTTTATAAAAACAAAACTTTTAGCTGGGATTGGCAGTAGTGAGGATAACGTGTTTATGCACACCATATCATTGTTCAAATATTGAAACGACCCACGAAACTCAAATGACATCAATATCAATGATTCATCAACGCACAACTTGACCTCAATATGATGCGAAAAACTGAGTTTAATGAGAATAACTCTTATGAACTTCTCTACTATTGTGTTATTGTTGTTCCTTCAGATTTTCAAATAATTCGTACAAACAATAATAAACCTTTAGTTATTGTTACGACTTATTCGTATTCTAATTTCATTTTCTTTTCTTTACTTTTTCACAAACTGCATCACTATAACCGTTTTGTGTCACTAAGTACATTCCACTTCTCCCAGTAAGTTTTACACTATTGCCAAGCGGTGACTCGAACAAACTCTACAAACCGTTGAACTACGCTCAACCTTCCTCCAAACGGTATCAGATATCTTAAAAACATACATGATAAAACAACATAAATTCTATGATGATAAATCTTACATATTAATAATGCTGCCATGCTCCTCTAAATATATAAGGAACTCACACGTTATAAACAACATCCTAAATAAGGTGAATTACGATAGCAACAAAAAAAAAATGAAACTGTTATAGAAAGCAAAGTTTAATAAATAAAACAAAATGAAAAACTTTCTAATCACCTCGAAATTCCGGGTCACCAGGATGGTGGTTGGCACAGATTGTTGCTATTGTACATTCAAAATGAATGAACGTTGTTTTGGAAGGTTTATTTTCTTTTTTATGAATACGAATTGTATCCTTCTTGTTTGACTGAGTTCGCAGCACGCGGCAGAGAGAGGGAGAGAGAGAGAGGGAGAGAGAGAGGGAGAGAGAGAGGGGGAGAGAGAGAGGGAGAGAGAGAGGGAGAGAGAGAGGGAGAGAGAGAGAGGGAGAGAGAGAGAGAGAGAGAGACCCCTGCTTCTTTGTAGCAGACAGTCGCTCTGATTAGTTATTTGATGGCTAGAGTGGATCAGCGTGTCCCGCTTTCTGACGAAAAGGTAGAGATGACTGAAATTTAGGCCCTTTATTTTCTGGGTTTATTTTGAAGTCGGTAAGTGATCGCGGAGTGCGTTGAGTAGTTTTGGGATACGACTGCCTGGTTAGCTGATTGATGCCTCCTTAACGTTAATGACTGATAAGTAGGTGATACTTCTCGAGTGGTTTAAGAAACATTTTATTTTATTTATTACACTTCGCCTAATACTACAAGTGAATTTCATACAGACACAGAACATTAAGTAGGTGACCTTTTATAGTAGCTAAAATTTAAATAAAATTACATTCAATGTTATATTCCAAAATCTTAATTAGTTTTATGTTTGTATTGTGAGAACTAAATCTTGTCTTGGTTAGTATCTTAAAATTTCAGATTACAAACAAATTATTTTTAGTCATATTTCTTAATTAGTCAAACTCTTGTCATTGAATCGTGTGCATTTTCAAACAGCGAACATTTTGTTATTGAGATGTTCGACTTTTGTTAATAGCTATATCGTTATAGAACATATACTATTTTTCAAAATTCTCTTGTTGTAATTCTGAAAAAAAGAAAGAAACTGAAAACTGAAATATGCTAAAGATCTGTACAAAATCGTAAATATCTTTTCTTTGAAAGACGATGATTATTTAATTTCCGTTTGATCAGAAAATATCAACATTCATCATAGCAAATATTTATTATATAATTAATAATTTTTAATACAAATTCTATACTTTGTATTTGATTTGGTTAACTTTAAATTCCTTTACTTACGAGTGATTTTACAGATCATCGTTGCTGTCTACAGTTATTAGTAATTAAAAAATGCTGTTGGCACTAATGATTTTTGTTTGTTTATTTTGCTTCTCTTAATCGAAACTCATTTGTCTCTCAGAAAACTGCATTCCAAAGCACTTCAAACTGCTTCTAGCAATAAAAGGGATATTATAATTAAGGATAACATTAATTTTTACAAAAATATTAAATTCTTATTTGCTAATAACATTAAGCATAAAAAGTACAATTATTTCGTGACGTTTTGGTTTTATAAAGATGTTTCAATGTCAGAGACACAACACCTTCCCAAATGAGCACCCGGAATATTTAATGTAGAGGATATATAATGCAAAAATGCCTAAAACAATAAAAACAAAATTTTTATCATCAAAATTTTTATCTTATTAAGAGGAAAGACCAAAGGATTTTTTATGCAAAAAGTTTTGTCTTTTTTCAATCCTTTTTAGAACCTTATTTGATTAAAATACTTCTTTTAATCTTTGGTGTGTTTGCACGGGAAAATTTGGGCTTTTTTTTTTATGAAAAAGCATATGAACATTCTTACCAGAATCTGATAATTGACGGATTTTAATTAAACTTTCAGAACTTATTCAGAAATAAAAGACCTCTTTTTTTAGAAAATATTTATAATTTTTTTTTTTTATATTTGTTACTTTTTGTATCTCTACATGTGTATATTCGTTGTAAGAACAATTGGGCAGGGGTCGATCACTATGGCATGTCAGAATCCCCACCCCCAAAAAAACCTAACCAACCACACTGCAGTGGTCTTTGAAATGAAGACGTATTCTGTTAAAGTCAGCCACAACATTTCAGTAAATGACCATTTGATTCGAGGCTAGCAAGATTTAACACAAGGTTCCAATTTTAAGTAATAAGAATCGCTTTTTCCACGATACTGTCTTGACGTATCGCATATTGTTTTAATAGGAGTAATGGAAGTTAGTATAAGTCAAAATTTATTTAATTTTTTTTCTATTCCCTCACCTTAACTGTAAGTATCCCAGTCGAAATGTCAGCGACTAACCCCACTCCAAGTTCTTCCGAGTGAAGCGGCTGGTTAGCAAGCCAGTAGGACGAAATACAAGACCTAACAAAGGGCGGAGGAACTCTCTGAGTCAATGGTGGTGTCTCCATAAACCACCGTGGAGAAGTCAACGGAAAACCATTCCATTATCAATCCCATATCATGGCTAACAACACGGACAATATGAAACCTAACGGCGTGAAGGGGGTTAAGTCTATGGTAATTAACACCTCGCCCAGTAAGGACAGTCATGTACAACAGGTGTCACCTGATCGTCATCTAGCGACTGCTAGCATAAACGGCGTAAAGGAGATAAAATTCCTTGGGACCTATCCCTCGCCCGGAAAGGAACGACATCAGCGACAGGTGTCACCCGACCGTTATCTTGCAACTCTCGGGACATGGAACGTTCGGACATTAAACAACTGCGGTCAGTTAGATAATGTGAAACAAGAGATGAGCAGGCTTAAAATCAACATCCTAGGTGTATGTGAAACCAGATGACCAAACAACGGAAATTTTGTCAGCGACGAGCATAGGATTATTTAAAACGACAAAGGAGTAGGATTAATACTAGATAAAACATTTAAGAAATAAGTTCTGGGATACTACTACTATCCGAAAGAATTCTGGCGGTCAAGTTGAAAGGAAAGCCTTTCAACATAGCTGTCATAATAGTGTACGCACGGACAGCACAAAGTAAGGAAGAGGAAATCGAATCTTTCTACTCCATGCTAGACAATGCCCAAGGCTCTTTGCAAATCACAAGAAGTCATCATTATTATGGGAGACCTAAACGCCAAAGTAGGCAAGGAGAGGGCAGGAGATAATTTAGGAAGATTCGGACTAGGAACCCGTAACGAACGTGGATAAAAATGGATCCAATGGTGCCTGGTCAATGACCAGGTAATAGCCAACACATGGTTCCAAGAACGTCCGAGACGATTATGGACATGGAGGAGAAACTAAAAACCAAATTGACTACATAACTATCAACAACAGATTCAGGAATGCAATGGTTCACTGCAAAACCTACCCAAAGGCCGACTGCAGAAGCGATCATCGCCCTGTTATATGCAAACTAAGAGTGAAACTGCGAAAAGTGAAGAAGCCCAACGCAGCACCTAAATTGCAATACAACAAACTCCTGAGCGACCCGAACCTGAAAGAAAAATATATCGACAATGTGAAAAGAAGATACGAGGAACACAATGGAAATTCGAAATGGGACGCACTAAGAGACGCTTTAGTGACAGCAACAAATATCATCCCAAAGGAGAAGACAAAGAAGAAAAAATGAGTGGATGATTGATGAGATTCTCGACATGATGCAAAGGAGACAGAAAACAAGATACAGAACGGAATACAGAAAATTACACAATGAAATAAGAACCAAATGCAGGCAAGCTAAAGAAGAGTGGCGAAACAAAAAATATGGAGGAATAGAGAGACTGAGTACCACCAACCAAGGAGATATGCACAAACAAGTAAAGCAACTAACAAGACAATAGTCATGCTCGTTAACAGGCAGTTTAAAATCAAAGGATGGAACGCTCATATTAGAGAAGGAAAAATTCTTCAACGCTGGAACGAATATATTGAATAATTCTTCCACAACGAAAGAGAAAGAGAACAACCGGCAATACACAGAACTACCGACGGGCCTGAAATTCTGAAAACCGAAGTAGAATCTGCACTGAGCAAATTGAACAGAAACAAAGCGGCAGGGCCAGACGGAATTGTAACGGAAATGCTGACAGCCTTAAATGACTTTGGCATAAACAAAATCACTGACATAATAAATGAAATCTACAACAGTGGCGTTATACCAGAAGATCTCAGCAGATTTATCTTCATGGCAATGTCTAAGAAACCAGGCGCAAACGAATGTGAACTCCACCGAACAATCAGCCTAATGAGCCACGTAACAAAACTCACCATCCGTATTCTAATGAACAGAGCACACAGCAGATTCAGGACAAAGATAGGACAAGAACAGTGCGGGTTCGTTAAAGACACCGGAACAAGGAGCGCGATATTCATGCTCAGAATGCTATCAGAAAGAGCAATACAAATGCAGACGGACGTGTGCCTATGTTTTATAGACTACGCAAAGGACTTTGACAAAGGACGCTACAAGGATCTGTTAAAACTGCTCAGCAACTTTGATATATTCAGGAAAGATATTAGAATAATCAAGATCCTATACTGGCAGCAAATGGTATGCATGCGCATAGAGAACAAGTTCAGCGAATATACAAAAAAAAGAAAGGGGCGTAAGGCAATGGTGTGTCTTCTCACCGGACCTATTCATACAGTGAAACAGGGGGATCTCTTTGGTAACAAAGAAAAGAGTACTGAACTGTTACATGACATATGTCCTCCTTTACAGCAGCAAATATTGGACGGTCTCCTCAAAGATGAAAAAGAGACTCGAGGCGACGGAGATGTGGTTCTACAGAAGGATGCTGAGGATATCATGGATCGAGCGTGTGACCAACGATGAGGTCTGGGAGAGGATACAAATAAGGAGGAGGCTTATACTTAAAATCAGGAAGAGGCAGCTGAGGTTTCTGCGACAGGTAATAAGAAAGGAGGGCCTGGAGAATCTGATACTCACAGGTCAAATAGAGGGAAAGAGAGACAAGGGAAAGCAATGCACGCCATACCTGGCGGCCTTAAGTAAGTAGATGACAGAACGTGGTCTGGTGGGGGTGTCAGAGGGACGAAACTTATTGAGAGCAACAAGAGATGGGGGAAGTGAAGAGTTATGATTGCCTACGTCCTGAAATGACACGGCACATAAAAAGAGAGAAGGACAAGTCTTCGGAGAATTTAAACCATTAACATTTTTCGGCCAAATAGGACTTCCAGATGTAGAAAATCTATTTTAATTAGCAAAAGCTTTTAATTTCTTTTATGAAATTATTATGGAACAACATTTTTTCGCTCAATAATTAATTTTTACAAGACTTGATTTAATTTTTAAAAATTTTACCTAAAAGATTTAAAATTTTATAAATTATTCTAAAATTCTGTATTAATTTGTAACGGTGAAGTGATATTGTTTTTAAATTAAAACTGTATTTACTAATTATAGTATTTTCAGAAGAATTTTGTCAACTATTTTAAATACGGAAGTTATCAGATAATAAGAGATGTACCTATAATAAATTGAACATTTATTGTTAATTTCCTCAACAAGTGCTATAAAATCAAAGTACCTAAAATTCAATAAAATATTATATTGCTTAAAATATTTTCTTTAATTTTTAAGATTGCTTAGTAGTTAAAAAGACAAGAGAAGCATTTATCTGCAGAGACTATGAAATTTGAACTATAATGAGTCAATGTGTTTCCTTACCACATTATCTGAATCGAACTGCTATCAAATCGTAAGAATTCTGTGTTTCTTCTCCTCTTGCTGGACTAGGCTACTGAAATAAATAATGTTCTCTTATCTTTCTCATGTTAGTCTTAATTTGGCCTCCCATTGATCAGAAGTCACGAAAAAAGACAATGTTCAACATTATTTGTCTATCTGGTGTTTTAACTTGGAACAAATTTTCTCATAATCTTACTTCACCGTGATAGAGTGCCTTAACATCGACAACTAAACTTTGAAACTATTATCTGGGTATTTGTCCATCAAGAGTTAATTTGTATTTCTTTACATATTTGTATTTATTTGATGTCTTTTAATTATCTAGAAAATTTTACCCAAAGATGATAGTAACAAATTACAATGTTTATAAAAATGTGTTCTTTCACTGTTTAAAAGTGTTAGTCATGAAATAGTCGATCAAGTCAGACATGTTGTCTTTTACTTATCTCTTTTGTCAGATTGCCCAAATAAAAGGGAGAAATGACAGCAACTGACATTCTGAACGGATCTATGTTGATTGTGTCCGTAAGATTTAATTATTGGCTATTGCAACCGGTTTGCTGATCCACTAAGTAAACATTCCCATGTTCCAAGTAGCTAGATAAACATAAGCGTCCAGAGTTAAAGACAATTGTCGTTATACTTCATTGATTGAAAAGTTTCGCTTTAAGAAAGCATTACCTAACATCGAAGTAACTTGGTGACCTAACGATTCAGGCAGATTTTTATGGCTTATGGCTTCCTAGAAAGAGATTTTCTCCTTTAAAATGCCAAATCTTCCGGATTTCATATATCAGTCATAAATGGACAGCTTTGGAATCGAATGAAAATATGACAGTCGTTTTATTGTCTTTATTATCAAATCGAAAGACATTCAGCATTTTTATGTGTAATGTTAATTGTTAGAATCATCTTTCATTTTCAGCATAAAAATATTTTAAAATCTAACAGGCTTATATTGTATTCATCTCTACAAATGTAACGTGTCTTCTGTGTGATTACTTCAAAACGTGGAACCGAATTAGAACTTCAAAAATAAACAAAGGGACATGATTTTGAAATGAATAGCAACACATCCTTTCAAGCATTTCACTATTTTTTTTTATTTCAAGTTGAAATTAAAAACGAATTTTCTCAGAAATTATTTTACTTTTTGCAAGGAAACAAACGGTTTGCAATGTAATCTTTCTTTTCGCACATGGTAAACCAACGAAACACTTCAACGCCATTCACAAATTGCAAAGAAGGTTTTAAATTTCTAACAGACTAAGAAATTGACTTTTGGGTAAAGCCATCAATATTTTAAGGTAAGTGAATTTGTTTATCGTTATACAACATGATTATTGTTCTTACCGCCAATATTTCGAATATTGGGTTGTGTGGGATTTAGCCAAGTCTTTATAAAGTTCACTGAAATTTTTCTTTTTAAATTTCTGATTACATTAACAAAATTAGTTTAAAAATGAAAAATAAACATGGATAACAGCCTTCAAATAATCATAGAATTTAAATTGTCCTTAAGGTTATATGTAGCTGTATTGGTGACCTTAGAAAAAATCAAATGGGAACTAAAAAACTATCTTTTTTCTATTTCAATCGCTAGCGGAAAAGTCATCGTTTGAACCACTGAATTACTCAGAGTCAGAGATAGTTTCGAATAATTTAAGATTGCATTGAAAACACACACACACAAACACACACACACACACACACACACACACACACACACACACACACACACACACACACACACATGGAAAATGTTTTTCATGAAATTATTTATTGAAAAATATTTATCCGAAACAAAAGCCGGAAAATATTATGCTAATGATTTCTTGTTGCAGTTGGAAAGCTTAAATGTTCTTAGCTTTTATTTAGGCTAGGAAAACATCTGAAGAACACAACAATTTGTTGTCTTTAATGACATTCTTTTCTTACAATGAGCTTTTTTATATGGCATACATATGGTTGAATAAATTTATGTACAATTATCTAAATATTGTCTTTAAAATACACTTAAAAACGCTACAAATTTGTGTTCCGATCCAATATAATTTATAATCACATTTGAAATATTGGAAAGAATAACAAGGTGTCACGAAAGAACGGAGTTTTGTTTTGAATGTTCATTCTTTAATTCGTTTTATTTGTGTTTTTTTAAAGACTGAATCCTTTGAGTTTGATGTTCAGGAGATATTTCATTCGTCATCCTGACTCTTCTCTATTAATAAAAGAAATAGTTTGAACACTTTTTATATTTATTTGAAACCTCTAGTACTGTTTTTTTGTATCTTTGCCCATTAAATATATGGGAATTATTATTCATAAGAGTGGATCAATAATCAATAAACATTAGATGAAAGATGAATACAGAGTTGATCCCAGTGGAGAAACCACTAAAAGCTGTATCTATAACACTTCACAGCAAACTCTACTAACGTGAGGTATTCGATTCATAGCGTTATTCTCCATTATATAATGGATCATTTTGTCATACACAGATATTGACCGATACACATACAAATATGTAAAACCTTATATGAATATTGCAATGCATACACGGAGACATAAATAAACACTATTATTTTATAGTTATATATTTCTTTAGCTTCTACCTATTTTGCCAATTCAAACTTTCTACTACTTTTCTAAGTTGTCCATTTTTACTTTTAAACGAGTTATAGAATTTTTTCATTTTGTCATTCTACTACATGTGTGTGTGTGTGTGTGTGTGTGTGTGTGTGTGTGTGTGTGTGTCCTGGGTACGACGATAAACTACATTTGGCAGAAAGGCATTTGGTAGATTGGAGGTTTTGAGGAGCGTGGAACCACCTCTTAATTGATGTTGTTTCCCAAGTCCATCCTGACCCGGGAAGGTAGCACCTGTTAGGATGCCAGCTATGGGCAAATACTGAACTCGCCAGATGATGATCACTCATCGATACCCCAGCGCCACCAGTAAGGACGATCGATCGATAGATAGATTGATAGATATAATTAGATAGAGAGATAGATAGATAGATAGATAGATAGATAGAGAGAGAGAGAGAGAGAGAGAGAGACCTTAGTCCTTGTTAGGACATCTCCCTAGGAGAAGGAAAAGTCTGATGTGACACCTGCTGTACACTAACAACTGACGATGCTGATTCTCTCTTCATTTCGGATCATTGTGTTGATCAGAGAGTGGGATGGACACCGTGCACCGTTTTCCTTCACTTTAAAAATTTCCTGCACAAGCGTGGCACGGTGTTTTGGGGAATTTCACTGGGTGGCGCACATGGCTGGCCGTCGCCTTAAAAGGCATGAGTATTATGATGAAGCAAAACAGGATTAGAGACACTGGTAAGGAAGATTAATGGCAATCAAATGCCAAAAAAATGTGTTTAATGTTGTAACTGATCATGGCTGCCGAGTCTGTGGAAAATAATGCAAGTCATTGATCGGGCTTTAAAATCATGTCCGTGCGTGGCACCAGTGAATCTGTGCGAGTTGTTGTGTGGTGGTTATGGTCGATAACGGAAAGATAGCCATCACTCACACACACACACACACACACATATATACATATATATATATATATATATATATATATATGAGGAGAATTTACAGGCAAAGCATTCAGCTTTGTCTGCAGAGAATGATAATATATATATATATATATATATATATATATATATATATATATATATATATATGCCCGTAAATTCTCCTCAAACTCTACTCTTGACTCATTTGGAGTATCCATGCCTAACTTCCAAGTTAGAACTGATTCTCGAGTGATGTGCATATAATCCCTTCCCTGGTTATTGCAATCATCTTTGACCTTGATCCTCGCAAAGTATGTGAACCCGAGGGTATCCCTGTAATAGCCATTAAGGAGAGTGTTCCCGAACTAGCCCCTGTTCTAAAATATATATTAAATGCCTCGCTACCTCCTTTTTCCTGCTTGCTGGAAATCATCATCTGTTATTCCAGTTTGTAAGAACTCTAGTGAACTATCTGACCCATCCAACTATCGGCTTATTAGCCTTCTACCTCTTTTGCGAAACTCCTAAAGACACTACAATACTGGATTGGTTCATTATCTCTCATCACAGGGCCTTTTCTCAGACAAGCAATATGGCTTTCGTTTCTCCAGATCAACTGCTGATGTACTAACGTACTCTAGATAAGAACGGTGAAGCCCGTGTTGTAGCATTGGATATCACTTGAATCTCTCTTGAAAACTGACAGAATATATTTAAAAGAAAACGACAATTATTATAAGGTTAATTTAAACAAATTAAAGGTTCGTCTGACAACTTTTTTATCATTTCACCCCAAGCAAGGCAATAAAGCAACTAAAACGCAAGGACGTTACCGAGTGTTCGAGAATATGAGAGAGAAAAAACATTATTAAAGAGCAAGAACAAGAAGAGAACAAGAATTAAGAAAACAGAACATAACGATTGACATTGCATTTCAATTTTTGAAGATCAAAGTTGAATGGAAAGCAAGAAGCTAGAAGAGAGATCAACAAGAGAGAAGTGCAAGAGAAAAAACTGTTAGCATAGAACTTACGGCTGTATCTAGCCATTTCAATTGTGAAATGATGAGACCTTGCTGCCAATCAAGTACTGCATTTAAATTCGTAAAGGTTGGGTATAATGGTAGAAAGTCCATCAGAACAATTACCATGAAATTATTTATAGAAAAAGCACAGAGGGAAGCTACATTACAGTATTGGAAAATTAACTGAAGCCAAGATGTCAGGTCAATGACATTGCAGATTCTTCTTTGGATTTTATCAAGAATTTCTAAATATATAGCATGAGCACCAGACCATATGCGGCAGAAATATTCAAAGCACGGATGAAAGGTAGACTAAATTTGTAAGATCGTTCCTGGTGAGAAAAATTGTCTAGCACACCACAGTGGACCAACTTTCTTAGCTACAGACCTAGCAATTGATTCAATATAATCTTTCCACTTCATGTCAGCAGAAAACAGTCTGAGAAGCTGCAATGAGTTGCTCTCCTGGAGGTTAGCATCAGCCATGCTGATGAACATTAAATAGAGTTTTCTCAGGTGATTAAAAGACAGCACTTTCAGTTTGGAAGCATTAAAATTAACAAGCCGTTCTTTGCCCAGTTAAAAATAGATTCGTAATTTTTTAGATAAGCTGCCAATTTCATCTTATTGAACTGCTGAGACTTACTATTAAGTCAGGAGTAAATAGTTGTCATCAGTATAGATACCAAGTTGAGAACTAAAGCCATCAGGAAGGTTGTTGGTTAAAATTATGAAGAATATAAGTTGAAGGATAGTGACCTAGGGAACACATGGATTAATGCAAAAAATCTGAAAGAGTGGTCATTCAAGATTCATTTCACAATTTGATAAGAAATAGTGAATCAGTTCAAAAATTCATCCAGAAATACCATAACCTTTTAATTTGGGAAGCAGACCAGCATACCAAACCCTGTCAAGTATCTTCAAAGCAACAGCCCAAGCTTCGCCATTCTTATCTAAAGCTTGACAGACTCTTTCAGCAATAACTGTCAATACATCAGCTTTTGACCAAGAGAAGCAAAAACCATATTGCTTATCTGAAAGAAGTCCCTGCGAGGTGAGGTGCTTAAGCAATTCAGACTTAATTATATCAGCTAGTATGCCAAAAAGAGGTAGATACTAATAGACCAATAGAAGGATTAGACAGTTTGCCTGTGTTTTTAAAGACTACAACTACAGAAGAGGATTTCCAACAAGCAGAAAAGCAAGAGACAGATGGCATTTATCATAGAATTTAGAGAGAACAGGAGCCAGTTCAGGAGCATATTTCTTGAGGACTATTACAGGGATACCATCAAGTCCTCATGATTTGTGGGGTACTCAGTTTAGAGATGATAGCAGAAACCATGAATGGATATCACTATGGATATGCATATCACTCAATAGAGACATGGTTCTAGGTGCAAAGATACTCCACATGTGTCAAGAGTAGAATTTTGAAAGAATTTATGAGCAAAACATTCTGCTTTATCAGCAGATGTTTACAGCTCAAATTAAGTGGACAGACAGAAAACGTACTCTTATTTAACACACTATTACAGATCAGCTAGTAATGAGAATCAAAGTTGTTAGAATGAGGCACCATATAGCCCCTATCAGCAAAGTCTTAAACTCTTCGAGGATATGTTTACAATTATTGCCAGCAAAAACAATTAGGCATCTACTGTGATCAGAACTATTAGACTGGTACAGCCAGAAACAGTATTTCCTGTGGGCTATGTCGGCTGAACAGACTGGCATGAAGCATAAATACCACCTCGTATTTGTGAGAAGGTACAAAACCATCAATACCAACATTAACACAAGAAACATCTGTGGCACAAATTGCAATAGGGAGGTTAAGAATATCAATAAAGGGGCACCTTAAATAAAATCATGAAATGAATCCCAATCAGTATGCTGGTAACAGAATGAAGACTTATGAATAGGAGGTTTCTTTCTAATAGACAACTCAAAAGAAATATCAACAGATTCTACAGCATGATCCAAATTGCCAAGAGGACACAGTTGTGATGCTCAGTAACAGGAAGGAGAGGAGGTAAGGCATAAATCAAGTAAAGAAGTATGTTGATCAGAATTATTAGGGAAACAAGTAGAGAAATCCACTATTTGACTGAAAGACTGAGCAATGGAAAAATTGAAAGTCTGAATACTGACCACATCAGTGACATTAGAATGCTTAATCCACGATATACATTTGCTCAGAACTACACTTAACCAGTTCTTTTTATTTAATGCATTACATATATAAATTTTTTTCCTTTCAGTGTAATTATTTAGATTATTCATTTTTGCTTATTAGAAAAGTAACAAAATTTATTAATTTGTAGCACTGTTATATTTTCCGCAGTAATCCCCATTTTTTAAATTTTCCCATATTCCAATTGTGTGCACAGAATTATAAACCTTTGGTCATTTCACAAAACTGATTACGTGTTTTTGTTTCTCAGAATGAAAGTGTCCAATACATGGAAGCCAGTTTTATCAGAAGAAATGACCAATACTTGTATTCCAACAAAATCCATTCAAATTTATGTTGAACATCTGCAGAAATATTCACCTTCAAGAAAAGCAGTGCGACTCTTCAAATACAATGCGTCTTCAACCAGCGCGGCAAATGAAGCCTCTCTTGTGCCTTCAGTGTCATCATCATCATTAAACTCTCTTTATTCAAGATGTCCAAGCAATGACGTCACAAGAGCAAAAGATTTGCCAACTGCTATTTCCAAGCTCATTCATATTGATCTAAAGCAGTTAACTCATGCGAGAAGCTTTGACGGGGCAGGAATTGCTTCAGCTGGAACAACTGCTAAATCAAATCTACCTCAAGTTGTTAATGAACAAAATTCCAAACAATACATGTGTGATCCTGAACCATCTAATCAGCAGAAAGGAAACTTTTTTACTTCAACATCGAAACATACAGCACCTATTATTGTAAACAATGTTGTTTACACACCTACAAGTGAAAAAAGATATTCTGCAGTTACTCCACATATAAAAATGTTTTCCTCCAAAATGGCCTTGCAGAAACTTTCGAAAAAAAACCCTTCAAATTTACAGCAAAGTAAAGTTGTATCTACCAAAACTGTTCAGCTGCCACATTCCCTTGCCACTCTCCGTATAACCAATCATACAAAGAAACCTCTTTTGTCTGACCCTAAAACTGAAACAGAAGACTTACTAAACAAAGAAAGAAAAGATCAAAGAAAAACTCAGATTAAAACAAGGCCGGATATATCCAAACCCAGACTGAACAGCATTCTAAATAATCAAGAACTACCTGTATTGAACTTACCTAATAACCATCCAGCTTTCTTACAAAAAAACGAAAAACAAATTAATAATGGTCATAAAAAATGCGATCTACTTGTATTTAATGAGCAAATCTCTAAATTTCAGGCCCTCCATGAACTGATAAAACTTCTAAGGGAACGGAAAAGAAGTTATCCAGAGAATAATTTTCTTCAACAACTCCATAAAAAATTGAAAAAAGACAAATGTCACTTTAATATGGCAAGACAGCAGAAACTAAAAGAACTCAACACATCATCAGTAAATCAAAGCAACTACAAGGAAAATGTTAAAAATCAAAAGCAAAGTTTTTGTCGATTGAGGACTTTCTGTTCAAAAGTTCAGCCTTATTCCGTAGTTGACAGACCCGCAAAAACTGACCTATGTGCTTTAGCAACAAAAGTAGCATTATCTACAAATTTCAAACAAAATAATTCAGAACCAATTGGCAGAAATGAACGGCATAGCCAACAGGATAAAACCACTTCAATTCATTCTACTGCTAATCAGAATAAACTTAGGCATTATGCACTGCGTGGACACATTAAATTATCATCTTCTAATGGACGCCTTTTCAACCACGTTCATTTAAAACAAGGAAATGCAGGGAAAAGGGGTTTTATAATAGATGATTTGAAAATAAATTTGATTGGTTTAGAAAAGAAAATAAGGAAATACACACAAAAAAGAATCATGCCTTTATGTGAAGAGAGTAAGTTTGAAAGAAACAAACTAGATACAATGAGCAGGGAAATTACAAATGTTCAAGAGGAGTGCGTGCTAGGAAGAGCAAACAACTCTGAGGAGTCCACATTACATCAAGATATGGGAAGCAATAAGAAGACCGAATTTAGAATCAACCGCATGAGGAAAGACACAAGCATCAGCCTGCCTGAATCGCTGGTTTTCAAAAAACAGATTCCCGTCTGTACAAAGTTTTCTGTTACAAAAAACTTAGAGAATTCAATTTTAGTCAAAGGCTGTTTCCATGACCGACAAGTCAAGTCAGTGCAATCTAACAGTAAGGATTCAATGCAACAACAAAATCCATCTACTAAAGAAATGACAATCATTCAAAGTATAAAGAAATCAGACTCAAAATTAGACTCTAATAGAAAACAAGCTACACGATTAAAGAATAATCTATGGAAGCTGAACACTACACAGCCAAAAGACACAACTTCAAAATTAAAACAAACACCAGATAATGCTCCAAGAACAGCAGCTCAAGAGGTAAGAGAAAAAAAAAACTCCTTTAAAATCTAAACTAAAAATTTGATTTGTTAATTCACTAAATAAAAAACAAGCTTATTTTGATATCAGAAACAAATATCACACTACAATTGTATGCATATTTGGCTTAATTTTATTCATTTCAAGAAAATGTTGAATAAGGATAATTCAAACAAAGAGAACAAGGAACAGACAAAGCTGTTTAGATGAAAATAAATGAAAAAGTAAAACAGATTTTTATAACTGACCCAAGTATTAGTTTACAGGTGAATTGACAGCAAGTGACTTAAGATTGATTAGCAAACCTATTGGAGTTAATATATTTTTGTTTCTATCTCTGTAGACCTTAAAGCTAAAAAAAAAAAAAGAAAAAAAAAATTGAAAAAACATTCATTTATTTTTAAAAAATAAAAAAACTCATTTAGTTTAGTTTATTAATTTTATGAAAGAGTATTTACTATTGATCTTTTGTAGCTCTATATATGAAAAAACAAAATTGTTTGTATCTTGTCTCACTGAGCCAGAGGTCTTACCACGGGAAATGACATGAAGGCAATTACATGCAAATCTCATTCAGAAATGAAAGGATATTAATCTTGTAACTAAGAACTTTCAAATCATTCAGTCATTAGTGACTATTATTTTAGCAAAAGTAATAACAATCAAACCAAAATGAAAAACAAATTGATCTGTTGGTCACTTAGCAAAGAATGCATCTTTGCATTGGTTTGTAATGACAATTTTCCTTTTGTTGTATGACTGTTTAAACCAAAATGTTAAAATAAACTTAAAGAATATACAAACATTAATTTTGTCTTGCGTTTGAGTCTTGTTCTAAAGAGCATCCAGTAGGGAGTGAACTGTTAGAATTTAGTCACAAAATTAATCTTCAAGGCACAAGTTTAGGTCCCAGCCATTGCTATATTTAGGACATGATTGATATTCCATTTGAAGCATTCATTTTAATTTGAACACTCCAGTGAAACAATATATGGGGAACAGTATGGTCATTTTTCCATTCCATTAGTAACCATTCAAGCTCTCTGCGGCCGAGTGGTCCAAAGCATACCAAATTGCGCATAACTGTTAAATCAGCACATAGAGCTGGACATTTTCTTTCAAGCATTGTCATTTTGGTGTGGATGCATTGTTTATTGATAGAACACCATAGGCTATAAATAAAAACATTCAAGTCAACAGGCAATGAATTCCACTTAAACACATAAGGACCACAAATTGTGGCCCCCAATATAAGCAGTTATTCTTTTCAACAGGTTTGCATAAGAAGAACAAAATATTACATGTTTGATTCTGTTTTTACACAGTTGGTCCTACCAAGTGGTTATTTCTTTAATTAACATTCCATTTAATCAGAGTCTATTGTATTTCTTGTTAGAGAAGAAATACTATATTACAAGTTTTCATATGTCTATTAACACTGTTTCTGTCAATCACTTGTTTTATTAAAGTGCATACCATTTTCTTTCCAACTGAGAGTTTTTTATGCATTCAGAAGAGGCATACCATATGCACAACCTCACATAATCCTATTAGTGATTTTTTTTTTCAAGATAAGTACTATCGACAACTAAACACTTGGGACATTCATTTTAGAAGCCAATTTTAGTATCAAACTTCTCTACAATATACTGCACCTGAACATGCCTCCAAACCTGTATAATATTAGTCATTAAATATTTCATTTTATTTATATGATCATTTGTAGTTTTCACAAATCATTTTTATATGCATTAAAAATGTAGTTTCAAAATGATTCAACAATGCTTATTTTTGTATGTTTTTATAGGTCAGCAGCAAGATCCAAGAAGAAAATTGGAGAGTGAAATCCCCAAGACAAATGTACAGTAAAGATACTTTAAAAGCTTTTACTTTCCAATCTCAATCATTCTATTCAGATTATGAACACAGAAAATTTCATCAATTTTGATCAAGTCACTTCACCTCAAGTAAACCTTTTAAATGAAACAGAAACCTATATGGTTGTGATCCCTGATGAAAGCTGAACTTAAATGATTTCCTTAAGTAAAATAAATTAAATCTTTAATAATCAATGTTTAGTGGTGTTGTTTTTACTGTTTTCAAAGATGTATGGACTTAGCTCAACCAAATTTCATGCTTTATAAATGATACATTTTACTTTCTATAAAAGAAATATCAGAAATGTTTGTCTTGATTTGGAATAAAACATTGTTATATTAACAAGAATTAAACATTGCAAACATAAATATTTGAAAAATGCTGAATATTTCTTAGTCCACTGGATTTCAAAAAATCTAACCAAATCCTCAAACGTCAGGCTTTTCTTTTTCTGAATGGCTCCTTGTTCTGACTGAAAATCTTTCAGAATCCCATCCCAGTTGCGTCAGTCACTTAAGAAATTTGTATAATTTTTTTTTAAGTTATTAAATCTAATTTTCAAAAAAATAGCTAAAATCTTTCCAAGCTGTTTTATCTACAAAAAATAATTCAATAAAGAAAAACAAAAAAGGAAAATATAAGAAAGACAAGGTTTTACTAGATTTACTGTGTATTCCAATTATGGAAGAAGAGATTTTACTCATTAACAGGGATTCACATAACCACACAGAGTAGAGCAACATGAATCCAACAATGTTGCCACTTAGTCAATATTTGTTCAATCATTCTAATGACACAATCAAAAACAAAAACAAACAACAATCTGAATTTCATTTTGTATGTTTTTTCTTAAATCTGGAAAGTCAACTTTCAATTTCTATTTTTCTACCAGGATTTGGAAAGTTTCAAGCATCATAGTATTTGTCTATATTCCTGAGATGAGGTATTGTAACTATTTACATTGTTTAGACTGTTGTTTTCATCTTTATTGTCATATTCACAAAGTTTTCAAAAAAGTATCACCTGAAGAAGGCCAAAACATTGCAAATATGACAATAACAATGAGGACAACAGTCCAAACAATAAAAATAGTGTAAATTATCATAGTATTGTTCAATATTTCTGCATTTTTAAGCATGTGCAAATCAAATTATCTGATGCAAATTCTTTCTATAAGTCAGTTTATGATAAATATTTTAAACATATGCAATATAATAACTGTAAGAGAGCCTGAAAAAGCCTAATTTATTCAGAGATAAAAGGAGGTTTTTATTTCTGTCAACAAAAAGCAAAGTTTTCAAATAATCCAACAAAAACACTGTCAATTTCAGATAATTTTCTTTATTGCATTATGTAAAAATAGAAGAGTGAATTAAAAAAAATGCTGAATTTATATTTTTTGCATACATAAAACAAAACATCTTTTACAATATGCAATTTTCTTCAACAAATTTTTATGGAAGGAAAATCATTTTTAAAAGCATAAAATGCACATTCATATTTTTTATTTTTTTGAGAAATATATATGAAACCCTTTTCTCTTGCAATGTCATATTCTGTTTTCTAAATGTCCTACTTACAAGAATACTAATCATTAATTATAAGAAGTATTAAAATGTTTATATAGAAAATAAGAATAAGTTAATCAAGAAATTTCTGGCTTTTTGTAGGTTGTAGTCTTTAAATTACATAAAAAGGCATCTACAGACTGTTTAGACTGTCTACAATTCTGTAAACTTGGCTTGAAATTTTCTATCATGTCAATCATTTTTATGAACTAAATATATTGAAAAATAGAAAACAAATGCAGGTCATATAAAAGCTTCAAAAGACAGAAACTAATAACATATAATGACAAAGTCAACTTGAAAATTGATCCTTTAAATTTCTTGCTCTTTTTGACAATGATTTTGATTTAAAGGCATTATTGCTATTATCATGATGGAAATGATATGAAGTCAAAATACAATCAAACTAAATAAAATGCAATAACATTTTTTTAAAAGCATAGAAATTGCTTTTGTCAATTATTTTTCCATTAACATAAAAAAAAAAAATACAATTCTCTACATAACAATTTTTTATACAGAAACAAATAGGGAGCATTATTCAGAAGATTCAAGTTGGTTAACTTTTCCTCTTTCAAAAAAATGATGGGATGTTCAACAATATAGATGGCTGTAAACATAAAATTATTTTGCTTCTTGCAGTGGTTTTTCATTTCCTTGACTGATCTTTATATGAAACCCACCAGGCATTTACAGTATTTTGCTACATACTCAGACCTCATGATTGCTTATGCCTCACCTACCTGGTGCTAAAAATATTGATCTCTTATGACTGCCACTGCTCTATCATAAAATGCTTTGAATCTGTCAGGGAAAATAGCTCACTAAGAATTACATTAATGTTACATGGTTTCTTACAGGAAGTAATGGCAAACAATTGTTGTAAGTGCCAACATTTTTATATAGTCACTTGAACAGGACTGAATAAGGAACACATTAATGAGGATATAAAAGAAATTTGTATTTTTAAAAAGCACCAAAGTTTACATAACACCAAATACAGAGGCTTGAGCATTTTAAGATTTCTTCTCCAATTTTTGTAATAAGGGTAAATATAATTTAGAAAATTGATCATGGAATATGGAACTAAAAAAAAATTATTACTAAATAGATGTGAAGTCACAGCCAATGATGAGGTCAGGACATCTAATCAAGCACTAAAAATGATTGACCAAAACTTTGCTCAGTCAACATGCAGACTACTTCTTCCTGAATTTTAATGTTCACTGGTAAGAAAACCTTTCTTTTGGCATTCATCATTAAAACTCTTGAAATGCCAACCATATTTTTGATTTCCAAAAATGTTTGGGCTTTTAACTGATAAAAATATTTGTAATATTATGCAATAATAGCTTTCTTAAACAAATATTCTAAGCAAGTGAGGAATATAGATTTGGTAAAGAACACTTGTTTTACATGCTACCTTTTACTGTTGGTATTAAACTGAAAGGAATTCAATAATCTTTTAATTGCATCTCTCAAGTTTCGACTTTATTTTTACATTAATATAACAGCAGGTATAAATATTGATAATTTTGGTGAGGTGAGGAACCATTTTTGTTTTGTTACTTCTTAATTTTTAAATAATATTTTCTTTATCACCATCATAATATGCTGTAGAAAATGTTAACATTTAATTTGCAGAGATGCATTGAATAAGTCTGAAGTTAAGACTGTATTAACTTTTCAGGAACATAAACATTTTGCTAAAATTTAGGTTCAGAACGTTTTTCACTTTATTTTATATTATTTTTGTAAGGTAGCATTAATACATAGGACTATTAGAGATTCACTGGCTGACAGTGAGTTACACCTCAGACATCGATATGAAAAGGCTGCAGCCTATCTACATTGACGGTAGTCTGTCTATCTCTGCTGCCTGCACCTCTTTCTCGAGGCTGATCATTCGAGTGACTGGTCAATATTTGCTGATTTCTTGGGTTTTTCTCAAGAACCAATCCCACTGTGCTTCCAGTTCTGCTCACACTATCATCAAAACTGACGTCAAGGGTTTTATGGGACAATGATGGAGACTGTCCATTTACTTGCAGTTCTGAAAAAATAAAATAAAAGAAAATAAGTGTCTGTGGGTTAGATAGAAAAAATTATCATTCAACAAATTTCTTCATGGTTAGATATTCATTTTTTTTCTATGAATTAAAATTTCATCTTTAAGAAAAAAAAAGGTATTGAATTTTTAAATAAATATAGAGTTAAATAACAATGATAATTTGCTTCAAAATACCCACAGTAATATTTACCAAGTTTACACAGGTAAGCCATAAATAACACATGATATTTGGAAAATACAAGACAGAATTTGATTTTATTATTTGTCTTATGCATTTGGTCATCATATTAGAATGGTACAGGATTTTTTTGATTTTGTTTTCAAGAAAAACAAAGTAGATACAGTACAAGTCTTATTAACAAACTTTAAAATCTGGTTTACCAAAGACAGATGAGAAGAAAGGCTACATTAAATAATCATTTTGAATCTACACAGACATACTGACAACCCATTTCCAAATATTGAATATAAGAACAGTAAACTGAAAATATGTCTCCAAATGTCAAGCAAATTATAACAAAGACAAACAGAAAAAATGTCACCAAAGTATTAACAATAATTCCTCTTACTATTCTAATAAATGCAAAACTTGTAAAATTATTTTATTCATTATATTCTATAACAACTTTTGACTTCAAACATTAAATGTATAAATAATGCCAAATAACAGATATGCAAGTGAATTTAATAAATAATTTGGCCTATATAACTAGTTTTCAAAACAAAAGTTTTCAAATTACAAATACAGACTCAATTATTTGGTGTAATTTAAAATGTTACCACTCTTATTTTCTGATAATGTTGTGTATGGACATCCATATCTACAAAAACAATTCAAAATTCTTTTTAAAATACTGGGATACTCCAGATTGTAATAAGCTTTTTGATTTATGATTAGTAAATATAGTTTTACTTAATAACAATATTCATTAACCGTTAAACCATTGAAACTGAATTTTAAGACTTAAAACTTTATAAATTATTCTAATTAAAAAAATGATTCTATTTCATAAAAATTCATTATTCATGGAAAAAAAAATTTCACAAGACAATACTGTCCTTTATACATCTTCTTCATAAGAGCAATTAAAATCTGCTAATTAATGTCATAGTTTCATTACATTTTCTATTTTACTATTCAGAGCAGATTTTCAGTAAGATGGGGTCCTATTTTACAAAAAAAAGAAAAAAATTCAAAAAGTTCTGCTTTTAACTAATATAGTCACTAAAAATTATCTCATTGAATTTCGATTTTTAATAAAAATTAAGTGGGATGTAACATGTAAAAAAAATATATATTTTTACTAAGATTTTCTATAAAAAAAAAAAAGAAGAAAATAAAACACTTCTAAAATAATTTCGTTCATTTGTGAAGAAGTCCTGAAAGTTTCATTAAAATTCAATAGTTATTTGATTTTGCAAGAATTTCCAAATCAATGTATTTTTCATTGCAAAAAGACATTAAAATTTCCTATATTAATCTTTGCCTCTCCCACTGACACAAGAAAAACAAGATTTTTAATCAAAATTTCAAATTTTTTAAAAAGGATTAAAAATATAATTTAATAATCAAAAAAACTATGGTCTTTCCTCTTAATAATAACAAAAATTTTGATGAAAAAACCTATTTTTTATCAAGTCTGGGGCATTTTTTTATCATCGTATGCTCTTTTTTCAGCAATTTTGTGGAGATACATACATACACAAAGATATATATATATATATATATATATATATATATATATATATATATATATATAAATATAAGGAATAAATGTCTACTTTTTCATTTTATTGAACATTAAAAATTATCTTCATAATTTTAACACAATTACTGCTACTACCATACTGCTACTAAGTAATGACCATCAGTATTGTTAGTAATATATCTTCATTAGTTGTGTTTTTAATGACATATTTTCCTATAAAATGCACTCACGTTATTTTTCAATTATTTTTTTTTACAGATAAAACCCCCTAGAACAACATTAGATAACGAAAATATCATTAAGTATTTTATTTTCTATTAATAATTAGCAGGGGGGGGGGCTAAATGAGATCCCATCACAATACTATTTGAGTATAAATATTACCTAGGGGGTCATGATGGGCTTCCTTTAGCCCCCACTTATTTTCTATCTATTATATGACACATTTAGAAAATAAAATACTTAGTGACATTAATAAACTCCCTATATATAAAAAATACATAGATGATATTTTCATTTTAGCTAAAAAATATTGATCAAATTACACAACTTAAAAACAAATTTGAAAGTCACTCCAGCCTCAAATTTACATTAGAACTTATTAATAATAAAATCCCTTGATGTATTTATTGATTCCAGCACACATAAATTTACAACTTCTCTATATAGAAAACTCACTAGCATTAACTCATGTCTTTTTAATTATAATAGTGAATGCCCCAACGATACAAGCCATTATAAAAAACTTAATTCAACACACACAAATGATATGTTCTTCCAAAACCATATTCTATCAAGAACTACATAACATTAAACAAACACTTGTTAATAATGGATTTCCTAATTCTGTCATTGATCAACAAATTAAAATGTATCTCAATAAACTAACAAAATTGATAATATTAATAATAATAGTGTACCTCAAAATAAACATAATACTATTAACTTATACTATTGTAACCAAATGCATAATAATTACAAACACTCAAAAATATAATCGGTAGAAATGTTAAATCCATTACTAATGATAAACACGATCATCATACCTTATAAAAAATTTAAAACAATTGACCTCATGGCCTCTAATAACCCTACAGCCAAACAACTAAATCCTCTACAAAAAATCAATGTAGTGTATCAATTTACATGCCCGTTCAGCCATTGTATCTCTGATACTAATAATAAACCCACTACATATATTGGTTTTACTGCAACCACTCTCTCCCATAGATTTACCTGTCATCTTTCTGATCTTAGTCCTATTAAACAACATTTCTTAGAAAAACATAGTATTATACAGATATTAGTTGATAACACAACAATACTCACACATACACACAATAAAAACAAGCGTCAGATATTGGAGGCTATATACACTGAAACAAAGCAACCTGCATTCAACAAAATTACATTTCAAACTAGTCACAACACATTACATTGCATTTAGACATTTGGTTCTGTTGTTAATATTTCAGTCTCACACGTGGTATGATATCATAGAACAGCATCATGAACTTACAACCTGCATCTGCTCTTCCGTGGCCATTCTATATCAATTTAACAGAATATCATCTTTGATGGTGAATATCTTTGTTTAAATATCTGTATAACCACTCTGAAGATGGCTCATGTGAGCAGAAAGCTTAGATCATTGTCTGTTATATTTAACAATATATGTTCAAAGAATGATCTGCTACCCCAATACACTATATATATATATATATATATATATATATATATATATATATATATATATATATGTATGTGTGTGTGTTTAGCTATAATTTTCTGTGAGCTTGCTACACTTAAGGGTAAGGAAAATAAACATTTTTCTTCTTTTACCTACTGCTAGTATATGAGACAAAACTGTAAATATCTGTTCCCTACTAAGTCTGAAATTCTCCTGTAAGACATCGTGTGTCCCTTTATCACTTTGTTGAATTTGTTTCAAATTGTGATTGTTTCTGTTTGAAAAAGTGTTTTCCTTGTTTGTGTATTTCTTTAAAAGATACTTCATTTGCCCATTTACCTTTTGTGAGATATATTGGTTATTTGTTTCTAGTTTTCACGGTGTCTTTCTTAAATAAAAGAATAACATCAATATGAAGTGTGGAGCTTTTTTGTTGAAAAGCTGCAGTCAGTTACAATACTTATTTAACATAACCTTGAAAGTTAATGGGTCTTTATAAAATATACAGAAAAAGTGCAGTAATAAAGATATCAAACACAAAACAGAGAATTATTAAAGAGAAAAATATATATCTGGAGGGGAAAATATAGTATAAAATACTGCAAATAGCCTTAATATTAGATCAAGGAATAATGCAAGTCATAAAACAGAGAGAAAGTGTTATAAGCACTGAAGATAAATAAAGACAGAGTGCTGCACTTCACATGATGTTAAAAGGTATTTGGTTTCTTTATGTAAAACATTATTGAAAAGCAATGTAAAATAAAAATGAGATGTTTCTAGGATAGCAAAAAGCAAAATAAGAAAGCAAATTCATTCAAAAGCATTTTTAAAAGGACTTCATCATATAAAATATGCTGAAGCAGAAATTACATTTTTATTTTCAGCTTATATTTTTTTAAATCTCATTCACACCGACTGCAATCAAGATCAGTCACTGTGAACTACACAATCCTTTCAATGGCTGCATTGTATTAGCTTCACCAGAACTTTTTTTTAAGAACTACATATAGTTTTGAATTTAAAGTTGTCTTTCTCCTAAACTGGTTTCCAATCATGGCTAGAGAGCCCAGTCTACCCTGCTATTTAAGTCATAGTTGGCAAGGAGGGGGAGAAATGGATTCATTACTTTTCCCCAAAGGTATTTGTGAATGTGATGTTTTTGACTAGACAATTTCTCATTGCATGCCATTAACAATTACCCAACTTCCACATCCAATTCTCTTTATAATGTCAGTTAATTCTCAGAGTGAAAAAACCTACTGATATAAATAATACAGAAAAAGTTCTTAATATTAATAAAATAAAAAACAGATTAAATATCAGAATAATAATGTATGAATAATTAAAAAGAAAATATATATACAATATGTAAGTCACTTTTGGAAATGGATTCCATTCATTAAATGTGATTTAATTAATACTTTCAAAATACATCTTAAAAGTATATGAAATTCTATAAGTTTACACAAAACTTACAGCCTTTAACTATGGCAGATAATTTTATAAGAATTGGATATTTGTTGTTAATATCTCATTCAGAATACTTTCAGTGAGTAAACTCTGCCAGGAAAGGGAAAGACTGGTATGCACATTGCCTGAATTAAAAAAAAACAAAAAAACTTACAACTGGATTATTGATTTCACTTTAGTGTAATGGGGAAGTTGGTACTATCACATGTATTATATCATGAAGATTAGAAAGCGGAATCATGTCATCAACAAGCCTTGAGTTGGCTGTAGAGTAAAAAAGTCAATGTTTCATTCAGAATACTTTCAGTGAGCAACTCTGCCAGCAAAGGAAAAGACTAATATGCACAGTGCCTGAATAAAAAAAACTTACAACTGGATTATTGGTTCCACTCAGGTGTAAAGGGGAATCTGGCATTAACTATCACATGCATCATGCCATGCAAGATTAGAAAGAGGGATCATCTCATCAACAAGCCTTGAGTTGGCTGTAGAGTAAAAAGGTAAATGTTTCATTCAGATAACAATAAAAGTCTAGATTAAGACTGAAGAGACTTATAAATTATCCAAGTGATTTACAATAACCAATCTTAGTGGAAAAAGATCAAGATCAGACACTCATCTTGAGAACTGAAGTTTATATTTCAATCTGGGTTTTTTAAAGGCTTCAAAGAATTACAATGCAAACATTGAGAACTATAATTTCTTTTCAAAATGAATGCAAAGTCAGATTTTAGTTATATTTTCACAAGAGGAAAAATGCCAAATGGTTAAAATGTAAAAAAAGGCTTGAAAAATTTTAATTTGTAGCTTTAATTTGGAACTGATGATGTTAACAGACAGATGCAGATAAATGTAACTTGAAAGGTTAAATTTTTAAACACAACTCAACAGGAAATAATAATTTTCATCATTTTATAGGAATGAAGAAAAATCAATTATTCCCTTCTAGCATCAGTAAAGTAAATTTTCATTGTAGTAGGCAATCATATATACTTATTTACTAAAATGTTTGAATGTTGTTAGCTTTAAGCTATGTGTTTGCTTAGTAACTTTAGGATTTTAGAAGAATCAGAAATAATAATAATAATTGACATTTTGAACATATGCTAGTACATTTGATTTGAGATGTGTTAAATGAAAATATTTTATTACTGAATATTTTATAATGTAGATGTTTGGGTGAAATTATAAATGATTTTAGAACTTGTTTAATGATTTTACAATATACTATAAGACTCCAGCAATGATAAGATAAAAAAATGAGTGTGGAGATGAATTCTAATTTCAGGAATTTGTGCATGTGAAATACGTTTGCAAAAACCAGCAATATTTCTTCATGACAAAAAATCATTGAAAAACAACTTTAGCACGTAATACAATGATTTTCTTTTTATTCTTTTGACAGCAGAATCATTGAAAAACACAATTCAATAACCCTATGCACTAGATGCTTATTATTAAATACATGTTCCACAATATCATAATACACTATAGACTTAATTACATTGCACCAACAATGGAATTGAACAGACATTTGCTATTTTGATGTAAGAATTGTGTTTCCAATTTTTCACACTTCACTTATCACAAACTTGTAACCAAATATAAACTAAACTGTAAAGCTATAACAATTTGTAATTTCAATTCTACA
Source organism: Acanthosepion esculentum (assembly GCA_964036315.1). Taxonomy (NCBI): domain Eukaryota; kingdom Metazoa; phylum Mollusca; class Cephalopoda; order Sepiida; family Sepiidae; genus Acanthosepion; species Acanthosepion esculentum. The sequence goes on from OZ038476.1 coordinate 96,701,570, forward strand.
AATACTACTATCAATAAAAGAAATATAATATTATCAAGTTGCTCAAAAATTATCATTCTCAAATACTATTTATTCAAGGACTGTTGCTATTAATAGACATTGTAGCATGCGATGCCATCTAATTAATGTTTGCTATAGTTTAAATTACTAAATAGTGCTATGTTCAGAAACAGAGTTTATTGGTGCGTTGAACTAGATTTCTTTGGAGGTTTTCCCTTTAAGCAACAAAATATCAAAATCATGTTCTAAATTAGTATATTATAAAAAGTTTTTTTTTCTTTTTATTGAAAATAACTATAAAGAAAAATTTAGGAAATAAAAATTTGCATTGATATAAGTGAGTGCTAGAAAAATGACAAATAACATTAGATAATGAAGAAAACAAGTCCTATCAACATTGCTGTTAATAATGAGTAGTTGAATAAGCAAACTAAAAAAAGAATATACCGAGAAATCATTAACATTTCAAATTTTGTCAAAACAAAATTTGGAATCACAATGATAAAAATTTTTATTTTTTATTCAATTAAATATTATCAGTTATTATTTCTTCACTAGTATGCATTTCATATCGCAACTTCAGGATTGCTATTCATACAACTGTTAGCAAGTAAAGAATATTGAAAATAAAAACATAGAATTTTAGAAGTTTTAACAGAAAGCAAGATTAAGATGAAAATAACTTAATAATTATATTTTGTTTATAGGTATTAACAATTCTGATAATTTTTGTCAGAATTTTTGAGATGAAGAATTGTTATTTTATGCTTCATAATTGAGACCAAAAGTCTTGTCATACTCACAATGTTTTGCGTGTTGAACTATTCAACCTTTTTCAGGTGTTTGTTTTCATATTTCCATAATCTTTTCTTTTTTTCTAAATTTTGAACTGTGTCAGTGTAAAATGTTCTCATTCTGCTCTGGGAATATTTCATATCTGTTAGTACTCACCAGTTTTATTCACCTTTCTCCCAATGAACAAGAGTGTGTGAATTTTCTGCCAGGGATTGAATGTGTTGTTTGTCCATTGGTTCACTGGTGATTTACAGGTACAAGATATTTCTTAAGCATGAAAAGCACAATGAGAATAATCTACCCCCAGTTTAAAATTCAAAGAAAGTTACAAAATCAAACAACTGAAGAGGGTTGGGGAGTACAATGGCTGAAAAGAGGAGCATGTAGGTCCAAAACCTAACAATTCAGATGTTTATTTGGCACAAATATTTAAAAGCTAAATAATTTTGCTCATGTTGCTTTTCATCAAGTTGTCATTTATCTTTCTATGCAATTTCTCTCCTTTACTTTGTTTATTATTATTACAAAAACAAACTTTCCTTTACATTTTAAACTGTGTTCATCTCTTTTGAGATAAAACTTGTCTATTTCTATTAATAATTATTTATCCATACAAGTTATTTTACCTCCTTAAATAGTTATCAAACTGTGCATATATTTTTCATACCAACTTTGTTAATTGAATTCTCATACAAAATTTATCAACAATCTTTTTTGAATGAATGAATACAGTTTATATTAAACTTCACTCAATTTATATATTTCCTTAATTATTTAAAATATTGATTACAAACAAAAATAATGACCTTAAGATCAACATTTTTATTTATTTATTTAAGCTGAATTCATGGCATATATTTAAATTGTTCTAATCACACATTCTAGTCTAATTTCTATATACTAGAATTATTTTAACATTCTTTTAACTAAAATGCAAAATAAAAATTTCATATAAAATACTTCTCTTTAAACTTGCCAGTCAATTTTCAAATTTGAACATAATATTTTAGAAAGATTTATTTTTTTAAATGCTGGAGTTATAATTTGACTAAAATGAAAGGAATAATTCTTTGAACAGGAATTGAAATATGAGCATTAATAATACAAATATGCATTTTAGATTAAATCTTTTGAAGATCATTGGTGTAAGTTGAAATTCTACTATGAAATTTTCATTTGTGAATGAACTGACTGAGCTTTAATGATGCCTTATTATCAAAAGAATTGACATCATTTATAGTGCAAGTTACAGCATGCAACATTCTGATTCTTGTTCATTATGTTTTTAATCAATGAAGTCAGTGATCAGTCACAAGACACTGACAAATAGATCAACTGAATTCATTAGAAAAATGATGGTCAAGCATTTTATAAAACCCATGTAAATGCATCCATTCATTACTTGCTCACAGAATGCGCTCCCATAAAAAATAATTTAGTATTAATAATGGTGTTCTTACCAATCTGGATTAGACATTCTTACACAAAAGCAATTCAGAAATGTTTATATTTCTGGTTGAAATAATCTAAAATTGAGTTGTACTGATGTTTCAGAATGTTTTATGATGCTACACTAACCTACTTTATAGCAAACCCTTGTATATTTGCATTTCTTGTTAGTTCCAGGAAATAAAGGAAAAGTGACACACATGTAAATATATGTAGCAGTTACCATCTGACTTGTTTTAATACAAAATGTGAGTAAAGCTCCCATATTCACCACAACACATTACAGGCCCAGCAATAATAAAGTACATTTCGATGAAGATAAAGAAAAATTTGGATGATAGGAAATAAAATTCCTGTCAAACCTGCATCCACAAAAACTATCATCTGTCCTCGAATCAAGTTTAAGTATCAACAATAATGCCTTATATTGTGAATGAACAACTGCAGCCCTTAGCCAGTCTTTCCCCAACTAGATAGCATCCCCCCCCCCAATATGTTTCAATTCCCATTTACATTGGTATGAGCAAAAACTGGGAAATGCCTGGTGCACATTCATAGAAGACAAGATATCACCACAGAAAGAAAAGAAAGTACTTGTCAATATACTGGGTTCTTTATTCATGGATTCAGTCTGTGGATAGGAAGTTGACACTTCGAACACCTTCACTGCTATTTCTGTCTTCTCTCAGGACAGGCTAACACACCAGATCTTCCCCTGAACCAGCAAAAACTCTGATTGCCACTGACCCTATATATATATATATATATATATATATATATATATATATATATATATACATATATATATATCATATCACTCTGATGGCTTATGGCTCTACATCACCACTGACAATTTCTTACTCTGATCCCTCCAACCACAATCAGAATTCTCATTCTTCTGGCCAGGTGAGGCTTGATCCAAAAAGGTTACATTTATTTATTTCCTTTTTCCCTACTTATGGATAGCAGGTGGTTGTTTTGAAGTTCTTCATTCTGGCAACATAGTCAAAACTGTCGACACTTCTGGCACAGATAAAATCCTTTACAACCCACTTGACTTTGTGTGTGCCCCAAGCCAATCTAACATGTAATCCACTGTCACAATATGAAGGAAGATAAAGGCTTATCATTAATAATAGAAGCAGAAAGATGTAGAAAACAAAATAGTACATGTGATGACTGCTTCACAAAATAAAATTACAACCTGGAGATAAACTATAAAATGATGCAACCATAGAAAACAAGAGTTGAATGCAAAAGTTAAAAAAATTAAAAACACAAAAGAAGTGATGGTGTGATATTTGAAAAAGAAAAAAAAGAAAGGAAATTACAAGACAAAATATTACAGAACAATTCAAAGATAATAACTGATGCATGAGAAAAAAATTTATACTTATTCACAGTAAGTACTTCACAAAATATTGATATTTTGATAACATTGAAATGAAGATCTGTACTATGTGAGTTGACTGTGAAGTTACAGCTCTGATAATTATGTAATAATAATTATATAAAATATATATTTTGAATATAAATATATAAAATAATAAAATAAAATATAAAAAGAAGCTGACAAATCATTGACTTTAGCTTGTACACTGATTAATTCAATCCAATGGAACTAACTTTTATAAATGACTGAAAATATGCCATAACAATTGTTGATAATTATTCAGGACTCATAATTGTCTATTTTTGAAATATAAAAATGGCATCCTATGGTTCACTTAAAAAACTGAGAACAAATAATAAAACAAAATTCACCAACTCCAAATTTAAGAGCTTTCTTATAAGAAATACAATGAACTAAATTCTTAACATCTTATTCCCCATAAGAAACTGGAAATGTGGAAAGATCATAGAGATCCCTTTCTGATATGGCAAGATGCCAATACATTTATTTTTACTAATGTTCAATTTATACAAGGCCCAAGGGCTACACAAGGTAGAGGGTTACTGAAGGCAGTTGTTGTGTGAGCATTAAGAGTAAGAGTGCAGATTGTAAATGTGTATGAAAGATAACGGTTAGCCATAAACTTGAAGAGGTTAAGCTTGTAGTAGGCAGGAAAGCATCCTTCTGGGATTCCGTTACACAAAGCAACAGTTCTTGGGAAGTAGCTATCCGAGTGGAACTTAATCTTTACTAATGGAATACAAAGGGAATGTGGGTGGGTCACCTCAATGTACACAGTGCAGTGAGTCTCTGGGAGGGTTAGAGTTGAAGGAACTAAGGAATGTAGTTCATCTGAAGATTTTCTATAGAAATAATGAGAGACTTGCAACATTTCATCTCTAGAATTGGGGCTGTAAGGTGGAAAACAATTCATCACTCACAAGGCTGCATAGACACTTTTGAACTCTATCAAGACTGGAAAATGAAGACTGGACAGCTCCAGTCCAGATATGGCAGCAGTACTCCATTTTCAGCCTGGTTCTTGCAACGGTAGAGGATAACAGGAGGAGACAGGTACTTACTGGAGCAGTACACGGAACTGACAATTTTTCCAGCATCTTTAGTGATGTAAGAGTTCCACTGGAGGTCAGGGGTGAGCTTAAGGCCCAATAGGTGTTAAAGGCAAGGAGTCTACTTGAGAGAACACTTGTTAACTGAGATAGACAGAAATTCAGGGGCTACTCAGGGATGATGGAAAATTATATGACAAATCAACAAAGGTTTTGGTTTGACATCTTTTGCTTATATAAAAAATAAATTAAACCCAAGAAGTGAACAGGGTATTTCTGTTGGATGTGATGTGAGAAATTTAGCTTATCTTATTTACTTCCCAGATAAAGAGAAAATTAGAAAAGTGAGTTATGTATTATTTCATCAATCTTAACAGAACATGACAATACATGGATTATTTAAAGAGCCAAGCCAGTGAGAAAATAAAGAGGATTCTGCTTAACCTAGAAAACAACATGAAACATCAAATTCAAACAAAAACAAAACTGAAAGATATCCACAGAGGAAAATCAAGAAACCAAAAATACTTGGAAGATTATATCAATCCTAATAATTCAGACATAGCAAACTGTACTATGGATTATTGCTACAGAATGAGAAACATTCCTAAAACATATGAAGAAGCAACAACATCTACTGAAGCAAATAAAAAGAAAACAACAATGAGTAATAAAATAAGAGCACTTAAAGAAAATGAAAGATATGAACTTACAACTTACTCAAGGTAGAAGGTTACTGTGTGGTGTTTTATGAGCATAAGAAAAGAAGCAGAGTTCATTGGGGCTATGCAGAAAAGATAACAGTTAACACTAGATGTAAAGAAACGCTAACAGTTAAGCCTAAACTTGTAGCGATTGGGGAAACATCATGCTGAGAGTCTGTTCCACAAAGCAGTAGTTCTGAGTGGAACCTACTTCTTAGTAATGGAACATGAAGAGAATGGAAATGATTCACATGGCATGGCAAGCCCCAGTTGTAAAGGTCATAGTTGGTGGGACTAAGGAATATATCTCAGAAATACCATGGAAATAGCAATAGAGCAGTGAGAGGCTTGTGATGTTCCATCTGTGAGAAGGGGGTTGTAGGGTAGAAAATAATTCATCATGCACAAGTCCATGTTGACACTTTTGAACTCTATCAAGACAGGCAAGAGAGGGTTGTGCAAATCCAGCCTACATATGGCAGCAATACTCCATTTTTGGTCTGATCTAGCTGATAGAGTATAGTAGGGAGAGTCAGATACTTACTAGAGTGGTACAATGAACCAATCATTTTTCAGATATATGAGTTCTAATTGAGGTCTGTGGAGAGCTTGAATACCAATAGATGTTAAAGACAAGGAGCCTCCTTAAGAGAAGATCCATCCAGCTTGATAAGTGAAAGTTCAGGGTCTGCTTAATAATTGTGGAACATTACTAGTTTGGTTTTGGCCATATTGAATTTTACAAATCAGTTCCCTGGGCTATATCAGAGGAGAGATCAGCTACCAGTTTCTGGTCATACAGAGTTTTGGAGATGCACCTATAAATTGTTGTATCATCTGCATATCAGATATCAATATAAAGATAATATATAATATCATTAATATAAAGCAAAAAGAGGGTAAGACTGAGAAGAGAACACTTGGGGGACACCAGCATCGATCTCATGGGCTTCCGATGACTGGCCATTAATAATGACTTTCAGGAAGGATTTGATAATTGAGAGAGCCCTTCCAGAAATTCCATAACTGGAGTGTTTATGCAGTAGCCTCTGATGCCACACCTCGTCAATTGGTCTTTGGTATATCTAGAGCAATGGTCCTCATGATGAATTTATTGTCTAGTGCCTTGCTGATTCTGTGGATAATGACAGTTAAAACATCAGCTGTGGATCTAGCAGAGCAAAATCCATACTGGTTATCAGAAGGTTGTTAAAAAGATCTTCTTGTTGATTAAATATTCAAAGAACTTGCTGATGGCACTAAGGAGGTTAATCAGCTGATAATGCCCACCTTCATTCTTAAATGAGTTTATGTGGTGAAATTAGGTCCCAACAACAGTGAACACTTCAAAGTTAGAGGTATGACAAAAGCATATTCCTAAATTGAAAATATAGATTACCAAGAGACATTTTCCTCAACATCTAACATTATATCAATAAGAATGCTAATGCAAATAGTTGCACAGGATAAATTGTACTTCAGATGGATTTTAAAACAGCCCATCTCAACACAGAGATCGATTGTGAAATATATGTTGAACAACCTAAAGGTTTTATATGAACAAATGAAGAAGGTGAAAATCTTGTTTATAAACTAAAGAAATTTTTATAGATTAAAACAAAGTAAAAATGACTGAAACAATTTGCTCTATAAATGTCTATCAGACTGAGACTTCAATCATTAAATGATTATTGTGTGTACACAAAAATTCCAAATATTTCAAGTATAATTGTAGTGTCTAAAGTAAATGATTTAATTATTGCAATATAAAACCTAGAAAATATAAATAATAATGTTTTGAGATTACTCTTTAAGAGAGACTTAGGTCAATTATTATATTTTTTAGGTACTGAGTTTGGTTTTTGCTGAGGTGTGAAATGAATCTAAACATTTGAAAAAGATTACTAAACAGATTTGAATTTAATGGCAGTAACCCAAAATCAACACCATGTCATCCAACTTTTAATAAACATAATACTGCAGATTCAAAAGCAATTTCAGAAGGCAAATTATACAGAGGAATTCTAAGTAACTTAATCTATGCATTAACTTGTACTAGACCTGATTTATGCTATGTTGTTACCAAGTTATATCAACACTTAGCAAAACCTACTTAAGTTTAATTAAATTTTACTTAAAATATATTAAGGGCATGTTATATCACAGCTTAAGAGTTAAAAGTTTAGAAAAAAAATCAATTTTATTTGATTTTGTGATTAAGATTGGGCAAATCCAGATGATAAAAGTATCTCCAGATACTGTTACCAATTAAATAGTGGTGGTCCATTGATTTTATGGAAATCAAAGAAGCAAATCCCTATTTCCTTGTCAACATGTGAAGAAGAATATATGCCTTAGGCAACAATATTATATATATATATATATATATATATATATATATATATATGTATGTATGTATGTGTGTGTGTGTGTGTGTGTGTGTGTGTGTGTGTGTGTGTGTGTGTGTGTGTGTGTGTGTGTGTGTGTTTTGATAACAAAGGATCACTAGAGTTAGCAAACAATCTGATACATCATCAGAAATCAAAATTACATTGATGTAAAATATCAGATTTAAAATGGCAATATGCATTTGCATTATGTAAATTCAAATGATAATATTGCAGATATTTTTATGAAGCCAGTTAGCAAATTTAAGTTGAATAAATTTAACATTAAGGGTTTATTTTGAAAAAATAAAGAAAGAAAAATCTTCAATTATTATGTCCCATTAACTATTCTCTTCAGATATTTAAGTAATTATATAAATGTTACTTTAAAGCTAAAATTGAATTGCGTTGATGTTTCTCATATTTCACATTCATTTGCTACTTTATGGTTTCTTACATGACCTTTCTATGTTTGGCACCAATTTGTTAGTTCCAGGAAATAAACAAAGTGTGATGTATGTGTAAATACTTTTACCTATTATCATCTGACTCATTTTTGTTTTTGCTTTTTTTTTGGGGGGGGGGTAAAAAAACAATAATTTATAAAAAAAAAGGATTGTCAATTCTATAATTTGTGAACAAAAGAGCCAAATTATTAAAAATATAACAGTTTTATAATCTTAACTCAAAATAAAAGTAAAAAAATAATCTTAAACACAATTCCTTGAAAGTAATATTAAAACATTAAAAAAATATTGACAATTCCAAATTAAACAATTTTCCACATAAAGCAATGTGGCATGCAAATTGCTAGTTAAACTATAAATCAATCCTTTATGTATTTCATAGATAATGCAAAAGTTTCTAAAAAGAATACACAAAAAATTTAAAAAATATACTAGAATGATTGCTATAAAATCCTTTAGAAATGAAAAAAGTAGTCTTTGATTGCTCCTATGTCTAGAAGCAAACAGAAAATATAGATAAAATACAAACACTCATTGTTTGTTAAATTACAACACAGGGTGGGTTAAAGAATTTCCAAACTACAATTCATGTCCAGCATAACCAAACTGAAAATAATTAAATACTTGTCAATAGTTTTGTCATTTTCCAAATCCATTCTCCTAATTGCTTTTTAGGAGTCAGCAGCAATGATCTCTCCTTGAAAAAAAATATCATGTGGCCATATTAACAAAATGTAAGTGTAAAAACATGGCAAGAAAAATATCAATTCTGCTCAATTCAATTAAACAAATAATTAAATGACTTAAATATTTGTGAATTTGTCTTTATTTTTATTAGAGATTTAAATTTTCTCTCTACATATGATACATATTATAAACAACAAATACAAAAAAATAATAATTTCTTTTAAATTATTCATTATTTTAGTCAATATAATTTATTATAAACTAAATATTAATACATATATAATTTCTTTTACATATATAATTTGTTCTTTCAATCAGTAAAATTTTCAGCTAAAATGCAACATGCTTTCTATATTAACAGTTGAAATTACAGTTAATGTATATTGTCTGAAACAAATAAATACAGAAAAAATTCAATCATAAATCACTTACTTTGTTGTGAGTGTTCAAATTTCTGAGTAGCATAAGTTAATTCTGCAGGAACATCAACTTCTGTATCCAATAAGTCAGTTTGATTATTTGCAAAATTTATGAACACCTAAAAATAATACATTAACAATTGTCTAAATTCATTCTTTTATGATAAAAATATTATGATGCTTAAAATAAGTTGAATATTGCTTTCAAAATTGTTTGAATTTTGCTTATCCAAGTTTTTAATAATAAATTGAATTTATAATTATAATATTTGAAAATGATGGTGTCTGCACGCGCACACACAAACAAAAAAACAATTCACGTAAAAATTATTATTGTTTAAGTTTACATATTGATAATAGAAATGATACTTTTCACAAACAATCATTCAAATAGAAAAAGAATTCAAAACTAATCCAAGAAATAAAATAAGACAAAGTTTTAGGCTACATGTAAAAAAAAAAAAATCAGGTGGTTGTTATTGTTGTTGTGGATGATGAAGAATTATTCAGTGATATTATTTCCAAATCTTTCATCTAATGGTAATTAAAACTTAAAATTTTTAAAAAATGTAACCTCTGGATGTTATATTTGAGATTTATCCATTTCAAGTTGTTATCACATAGAAGATGAACAAGTAAAAGTGATCTTTACATAAACTTCACTGAAAGTGTATTTTATAGGCAAATTTGTGAAGTTTATAATCAACATTTAAAGTCAAAATTCAGTGCAAATAGAAAGAAAAAACTTTCTTTTGTTGATGCTGTTTGAAAGGATTAATTTCCTTTTAATAAATGTGTTTACCATATTATTATGAAATTGGCAAAATCTGAATTTTGCACTCTTCAAATTATTTTATAGTTATAATGTCATAATTACCTAAATATACAACAAACTAAATTTTATGAAAACATGTTGAATGGGACTCAGTTCATGATTTTCTTTGTGATGCCCCTTGACCAATATCATTAACCTCCGAATTGAAAATTGTGAGGTTTCTTCTTGGGTCAACACCAGCACGGACACTTTCATCCCTTCTCAGAAATACCAGGTGAAACTTCAATCCTCTCCATGGTTCACATCAGCATGCTCGGCCATTATAGCAAACAGGAACCACTATTTTCAGCTATTCCAGTGACAGTTCTCATCACAACAGGCACCTATTTGTTACAGTAAATGTGAGTGAGTCTTCAAAGAAGCAAAGTCACTGTTTGCTGAGAGAATGAGATGCCATATAGCTTCTAACAACTTTGGATCTTGTGATTACGGGCAACTCTTTTAATAGAGCATTAAATAAGTATAAGGTCTCTATTCCTCCTCTCTTCACTCAATCCTCTGCTGATAAAGCTGAAGGCTATGCCCATAAATTCATCTCAATTTCTATTCTTAACTCATCTCGAATATCTCTGCTTAAATTCCCTCCCAGAACTGAGGCTCTGTTGGGTGATATGCATGTAACCCCTTCTATGGTTTTTGCTATCATCTCTAACCTAGATCCCCACAAAGCATCTGGATCCAGTGGTATCCCTGTAACAGTAATTAAGAAATGTGCTCCCAAACTAGCTCCTGTTGTCTCTAAACTATATAATGAATGTTTTGCTTCTTCATGCTTTCCTGCCTGCTAGAAGTCATCATCTGTTGTTCAAGTTTTTAAGACCTCTGGTGAGCTGCCCAACCCTTCCTACTATCGACCTATTAGACTTCTACCTCTTTTTGATAAACTACGGAGGCCCTAAGCAATGCTGAACTCTTTCATCATCTCTCATCACAGGGTCTTTTCTTAGACAAGCAACATGGCTTTCGTTTCTCCAGGTCAACTGCTGATGTGCCGACAGTAATTATGGAAAGAGTCTATAATGCTATAGATAAAAACAGTGAAGCCTGGGCTGTAGCATTGAACATCTCACAAGACTTTGACAAGGTCTGGCATTCAGGTCTTCTCACAAACTGAAAAGTTACAGTGTCTCCAGAAACCTTTTTGAACTGATCTAGTCTTTCCTATCAAATTGTGAAATAAAAGTTATCCTGAATGGCCACTCATCTAGATCCTTTCATACTAATGTGGGTGTCCCCCAGAGCTCCATCCTTGGTCTTACTCCATTTTTAATTTTCATTAAGGACCTTCCTGATGATATCAGCTCTCAACTTGGTATCTACACTGACGCCACACACAACAATTTACTCCTGCCTCAATAGTAAGGCTTATCAGTCTGACAAGGTCAAGATGGCATCTAATGTCCAGAAAAACCTCAAGTCATTAACTACACCAAAAGTGTTCATTTTAACACCTCCAAAACTAAATTTCACTCCATTAATCATCTGAGAGACCCCTCAATGCCTTCCATCAGCATGTTAAACCAACTATGAACTGTTTCCAAAACCTTAAGCACAAACTTTGAACTTTAGTTTTATCAAAGACCAAAGAGACTTAAAAAGAAAAAATAAGGAACAATAAATGGATTTTGATCAGATTTAATGACTACCCGTTTCATTCAATGTATGCATAACTCCTTTCTATAACAGAATCATATCCATCATAGTTGCTGAGTTAAATATTTTTATTGTTGCTATGAAAGCCTTCCTGCTGTTTCTTATTTGTCTATGTCACCAATCTTTCCAACATGTCAAGCCAAGGCAGAAATCACTGTGAGAGATGAAAGCAAGATATTAAACAATACATGTCCTTGCATGCTCCATGATACAACTAACTCTTTCACTATTTTAATCACTGTCTATTATTTCAGTAGAGTGTGTATATCCTTCATAATACATTTGAATAATAACTGCATATGATAAAGCTAAGCATAGAGTAGCATTCTACTTTTCAGTAGTTAAATATGTAAAAAGGAATTATTTTCAGTATTTTTATCAGTGATATTTACATTTAATTACGAGTATTGTTATTTTGGCATTTACATTAGATATTTATCCTGAACTTTCCTTTTTCTTTTATATGCCCTGTCCTTTCATAACGTGAACGAGCATAGCTCTCCACAGCTTCCAGTCTTTAAGTAATTTTCTTCCTTTACTACAACATTTTGCTTTTATGGTCTTTGTTTTGCCATCCAGTCACTCGAACTCATCAAACTTGTTGTTCCTTCCTGCTTCTCTTGCCTTCAGTATGTCCTTTGAGTGTTAAATTTCCCGAACATTCTTTCTTCATTGTGTCCCAGAAATTTCAGCTATCTCTTTCAGATTATTAGCAGCAGTTTCCTTATAGTTCCAATTCCCTTTAACTTTGTGGTGTTCATCAGTAGAATTTCATGCCTGTGACTTCAAGTCTATTCTTTGTCTGTAGTGAGACTGTACAACATTCACTGCCATAGAGGAAATTAGAAATTACATAGCAGTCCAGCACTCTTTTCTTTCTTTCTAAGGACACTTTCCCCATCTCGTAAGTTTCCAAAAGCATCTTTTGCTATTCCCATGTACTTACAGATTTTTGTATCACCTGTTCTGTTTGTTACGACACTACCTATCAAAACTAATCTATCAAAATCAAGTAGGTGCTTGATTTTCATGCATCCCACCCTACTTCTATCCTGCTATTTTTTTTAATCTTTTTATGCATGTCTGTAATGTTTGTATTCTACAGTTTTCTCCACACACATCTTTGCTTACAATTTTGTCTAATGTTTTTTCTTAACATCCTATTTTCTCTGCCATTTCCTGGCATTTCTTTTTTATTAGTTCAAGAATTTCAACAGTCATCCACTTCTACTTTTCCTTGTCTCTCTTCCTTAGGGACGAATTCTGTTGTCACACCTTTTTTTTTCCACTTCAAGTTATTGACATCTTCTAGGCTTTTATATTTCTTCTTAACTAGATGTTTGTTTGCAAATTGTCATAGAGGAGTTTGCTGTATTACAGTTTAGGCATTGCTTTAGGTTTCTGTCATTTCTGTAATTTTATCCTATAACTGAGACGTGATTGCACATCTAGCCAGTATTTGGGTATATCTCCAAATAATATCCTTAAATAAACTTCAATATTTGATTTCTTAAGATAAAATTATTTTGTAAAAAAAAAAGTAGAAAAATTTATAGTGAATACCTGATCCAATGTTGTCTGTGTTACTGAATAATCTTCAATATTTAAAAATGATTTAGCATTTTCCATACTTAAGAAAATCTTGGACAAAAAATTTTCTTTCACACCAAGTTGATAATGTAGAATATTGAAGTGTTTCTCTTTCAAAGCTGCTTGCGGGAAATGTTCAGAAACATACTTCATAACTGGAACCATATCAGGATTCTGGCCAGGCATTCTTATGGATAACACATAACCATCGCCAAACCTATAGAATATTACATTATTATTTAAAGTGTAGAAACTTAAAATTTTATTTCAATAAGTAAAATTAAGCATGAATGTTTATATATATATATATATATATATGTATGTATATATATATATATATATACAATGTGCATGTGTTTGTAAGTTACAACTGTCAACTTCACATGATATTTAATATCATTTATATATTGGTAAATACAATCAGATAGATGGATAAGCATGAATATATGCATATATTTTTAACTGGAATTCACATTTTCAGGAAAAAAGTGCACAGATAGAAATTCTGTAGTTGTTGATTGATTTTTGTTTTCTATATAAAAATATGCAAAAAAACAAGATCTTTGTTTTAATCATTTCACCCCAAGCAAGGCAATAAAATCACTAAGATGCAAGGAGTTTATGAGTGTTAGAGAATATGAGAAAAAACATTAAGGAGAGAGAATAATAAAAGAACAGGAATTAAGGAAACAGAAGATAATGAAAGAGATTGCATTTAAAAATTTATGAAGATCAAAATTGCCTGGAAAGCAAGAAACCGGAAGAGAGTTCCACAAGGAAGAAGTGCAAAAGAAGAAACTGTTAGTATAAAACTTACGGTTATATCCAGCCACTTCAACTGTAATACAATGAGACCTAACTGACAATCTAGTACTGCACTTAAATTTATAAAGTCTAGGTACCAAAGAGTAAATTCATCAGAACAATTACAATTAAAGTATTTATAGAAAAAGCACAGGGAATCTATGTCATGACAGTAGGAAAGTGACTTAAATACTAAATATGTACTCAATGTATATTGTACAATGTATTCTTTAATGGCATTTTTGTATTTTTCACGTTTTCTTAAAAAATATGAGAACTTAAAAAAAGACTTACCTATTTTTCAAATGTTGAATACTTCCAAGACATTGAAATTTTCCATTAACCATAATAGCAATTCTGCTACATAAAGCTTCACATTCTTCCATACTGAAAATACATATAACATACATTTTTATTACTTAAAATGTTATTTTTAGTGGATATTCATATTTGAGTAGATGCTCTGTTTATTTATTAAACAGTATATTTATTTATTTTTGTCTACCAGCCTGAATATTCAAGAAATCTTATTAGAGAAAAATATGTGCTCTCTGACAGGAACATCTACTCAAATCCAAGTATCCAAAAAAAAAAAACAAAAAAAAAAACGTTTATATCTCTGTTCCTTGCTACATTCGTCAATTCTTTGTGCTTTTAGCAGTTATAATTCTTTCCCCATCCTGTTGTACATAGCGAATCAATAAATAAAAAAATCTATGCTTTCTTTTATATAACATACATATTGTTTTTTTTTAATTTTTACAAGAAAGTTTTTACAGTAATATAAATTGAATATCAATCTATAACATTGTGAATTCTTTAAAATCAGAGATCACCTGTTACCTGAATAAAATGTCAAGGACTTTCCTTTTTGCAATACACATTCCATATCACATAACTTATTTAAAATATCTATTGCTTAAAGAAGTTTAACTTTTTGACAATTTCTTTGAATGTATTTCATCTATGTAGCATTAATATTAAGCCATTCTTATGGATGCATTAAAAATAGTAAATATAGGTTAGAATATAGTAACTTTGCAGAGAGTGAATTCTAAGAAAAGTGGCAATGAACTGAAAACATTTTACTTCAAAAATGCAAATGTAACTCCTATAAGTTTTCTTTAAAAGAAAGATAGCAATAAAATAAATTTATTTTAGCTAAAATATTATTATTATTAAAAGTGATAGTAAAGTTTATATATAATTCTATGAAGGACTCAATAATAAATTTGACTGCTGAAATAAATATCAAAAGAATTTCAATAATGTTTTGTCATGTCTTTGATACCAGTGAATATAATCTTAAGAATTTCTAAAGAATGGTTAACAATTTACAAATATGATAGAAAAAAGTCAAGCACCTAATGTACACAGATGATCTAATATTATTGGCAAAAGAAAAATTAAAGTGCTGATTAAAACAGGAATTTTAGTGAAGATAAAGAAATAGTACAATATAGAAAAATATACGGTATTCATGATGTATTTGTGACAGATGGAAATGAATTACAAAATAACAAATAAATTAAATAAAAATACCTTAGAGTACGTGAATACAGTTCAGTAAAATAGAGTGAAATGAAGAAATAAGAAAAGAATATCTCAGGAAAATAAGAAAAGTTTTGTGTATAGATGAATATAAAGATTGAACAGTAAAAATTATAATAACAGGGATGAATATATGGAAAATATCAACAGTGAGCTATTCTAGGATCCTTCCAAGACTCACAAATGAGAAAATCAGTAGATACATAAACCAGGAATTTAATGACTAGATACAAGTATCTACATCCCAGAAATGATATTAAAAAACTATTTAAAGACAAAAAGAAAAGGACTCATCAACATTGAAGACTATTCAGTTAGCTATGCACAACAGGGTGGGGAAAGAATCATAACTGTTAAAAGCACAAAGGAGTGAAGAATGTTGCAAAGAACAGAGATATATTTGAAATTAAACAAATGACTTGAGTTCAACTATGTAAATAAAGTCTTAGCATAAACCAGAAGCTCTGCTAAAAAAAACAATCCACCCAAGCAAGAAGATTGAATCTGGATTCTGTGAACATAGAACAGGAATTATTCTATTGTAGATGTGGGTGTTTCAGTAGATCAAAAAGTGCAAATGAAAAAAAAAAAGAGAAAATGAACAAATATAATTTTTCCACTTCATGTCAGTGGAAAACGTTAGCTCAATGAGAATAGAATGTGACATTACATCATCACCAAGTGAACCTTGAATTTTTGTCTATTGCAATGAATGGGTGTTCTCTCAGTTTGGTACTCAAGTCACTGTATGTGACCAGCCAGTTTTTCCCTCCACTGAGCTAGGTCCGAGGAGAGATCAGCTGCCAGACTCAGTCATCTAAAATATTGGAGGTACACGCATATATCGTTATATAATCTGCATAGATATCCACAAAAGATCAGAGTATACTGTAAGCGGATCATTAATACAAATTATAAACAAAGTTGGACTGGAAGTAAGCTTTGGGGGACATCTGCATTGCTCATTTGGGCCTTGGAGGATTGGCCATTAACAATTACCTTCAGGAACCGACCTATTAGGAAGGAGTTGATAACTGAGAAGAGTCTTCCAATGGTTCCATAGTTGGAGAGCTTGTGCAACAACCCTCTATGACACACTTTGTCAAAGGTCTTTGAAATATTTAATGCAATCATTCTTGATATGTATTTATTGCTTAGCATCTCACTGATTCTGTGAGTAATGACAGGCTATCAGCAGTAGACCAAGTCAATCAAAATCTATACTGTTTGTTGCTCAAGAGGTTGTTCCTATTGAGGTGATCAACAACTTTCTTATTGATTATAGCTTTAAAAAAATTGTTAATGACACTAAGGAGGGTCAAATACTGAGACAGGGATGAGCACTCTCCCTCATTCTTGAAAACAGGGAACTTGGGAAGGATTTCTCCTTCAAACAGTAGTTAAATAGTTTTGCTAAGATTGCAGATAACTCAGGGGAAACCACTGGAATTTTACCTGGACTAGTTACCTTATTAGGGTCAAGACCTTTGATAAGTTTTGAGATTCCCACACTATAATAAAATTATTTTTCTGTGAAAGTGGGGAAGCTGGGAAGAGGATAGCCTTTGTCATCTAATGTGGATTTAGAGATAAAGCTCTTTGCTACAATCTTTGTCTTATCTGATAAGGATGAGATGACATCAGGGCCATTTATAATAGTAGGCACTGATGTTTTGCCTCTATTTAGAATTTGCTTGGAGATTTTCCAGAACTCCCAGGATCCAAGTTGTTTGCTTTTAACCTTGGTCTGAAGTGCTTGTGCATAGCAGCACTTTGCATTTTCTAGAACTCTCTTGCAATGATTGTAGGCAGTTCTGAATGCAGCAAGTGTCCTACTATACTGTTCCCCATGATAGATATTGTAGTAGTGGTTACAGTGAACAATAGCTACAGCATATTCAATGGTGAACCAGGAAGGTTGTCAATTTTTGCTGGAATTTTTTCTGAGGTATAAAATTCTCAATTCCAGAAAGGATCTATTCAGAGATGAGAGTGTCAGTTTTGGAGACAGTATTTTTGAAGAAGACTGAGAGAGAAGCTTCTGCCATGTCTCAGTTGACTTCCAAGTACAAAAAAATTGTTCTATGGAACAGCATATCAGGGGATGCTTTTGGTTTGACATTAACTTTAACACTGACTATTGAATGGTCAGAAGGTAGCTTCTTCAAGGATCTATGTCAGTTCAGAGAAGTTTCAGCAGTATGAGCCTTCTTCATCAGTTTTGCTCAAGTGGACTAACCAGCTGTGGGATAAGAGAAGATATTATCAATCATCTCAGATATTTTTTCAAACATTACTGTTTTGTAATCATACAGACAATAGAGAGTAAAGATGAAAGAAGTTCTGTGGACAAGTACCATGCAGAAGCACATATACTGGAGATCAGGGTCCACATTTCTGGGGTCTCTGCCATTTAGGAGCCTGTCCTCAGTGTAGGCACTAGTCCTTGTTTTACTGTTTGGGGTGGATAGCCCAAAATTGTGTGTTCCTGCACTAGGATAGACAGATCGATAGTAGTTTCAGGCAGGTCAGGTTTGGCATCAAGATGTTCCACCTCTAAAAAGTTGAAATGTAAACCCCACACATTGGTATAAGAAATGGTGAATCTGGAATCTCCTTTTGTTTTTGTGGATTTGGGTTCATTTCTTGGTCTACATTTATTTTTGTGTTGGGTCGTGCAAAAATATGGAGATTTTCTCTCACTTAATAACCAGTAACAACCACCACCACCAGAAATTTGGTATGAACAGGCAAACACATAATAAGAAAAGTATTCCATTTATTTATTTGGAGAAAACAAAGTAAAGAGAATTGACAATGAAGAACATGACCAACCTATGGAGAAACATATCAGCATAAGATGATAGCATTTCAAATTGATTGGAGAAAGGAGGAATTGAGGACTTATGCTACACTCTTACAGAGCTGCCAGTAGTCATGAGAACCAAACTTGTGAGAGGCTATACAGTAGATTGATATCAGCAAACAATGATTTAGCCCCATTGCAGACACATTTGCAATTATTAACAGTTAACATAATGAGGTGTCTGTTGTGATCAGTTATCACATTAGTATAGTCAGAAAACGTTGTTCCTGTGGGCTATAGTGGTTGAACAGGTAGGTGTGAGCCAAGAAGATTGTGGTTTTATCTGGTATTTATGATAAGAGTCAGGAGAGAAGGTAAGGAAAATATAAAGTAAAGAGGCATGTTGGTCAGAATTATTAGGGAAACAAACTGAGAAAGTGAGCAACTGAAAAATTCAAAGTCTGAATACCAGCAACATCAGTAGTATTAGAATGATGAAGCCACTTGACATGATGAGTATTAAAATCATCAAATGCTCACAGATGAATGTAGAGAGAGAGCCTGTACTATCAGATATTTTGTCTAACATGCTACAGTCCTGTGAAGAAGGGGAGTCATAAAGGAAAGACAGATACCTAACAGAGTGTAATAATAAAAGTCAAAAGCAGATGAAGAATTATCTGCGAATTCACAAGATGATTCCCTTGTCATTGCCAGGGAAGAATTTACCGAATATAAACACCAAGTCCATACATATGTACCCTGGAATCATTTCAACAAAGAGGAAGATATCCTAGAACAGAGAATTCAGTGGTAAAGATAAAAGAGTTTAAATTAGTTTTGCAGAGTGCTTCAGATATCTAGAGAACATTTTGAGAGAAAAAGTTTTACAATACAAGAATAAGTAAGAATACCATGATTGTTAGAGAAAGAAAGGTTGATGGGTTTTGGTGATTTTTTGCAGACTGGTTTATTTCTATTATTTTTAATGGTTGCAGTCAGGGATTTTAAAACCAAATGATTTCAGTTTTCTTGTTCTTATGAAAGTTGGAATCTATTTAAGTCTAGGATTTATTGTAACTGAAATTTTGGATGGGTAGATATATTACTAATTCTGTTGTATTGAATGTAAGTTAATGGTTTTGGACTTTGGGGCAAATCTTGTTTATTGATGAAGACAAAAGAAAATAAAAATTACATGATATAGTGTCAATATTAGTTTGTTCAGAAAGTAATATCCCATTCCCAATGAATACAAACGAATATATTTTATTGATTAATGACATATATATATATATATATATATATATATATATATATATCAACAATATTTATTTTACCAGTATAAAATTTGTATTAAATATTTTATAAAATAAAAGAATAATATTTTGAATATATCACAAGCATTGTTATAAAATATTTTTCAGAAAGTATATATTTTTAATATTATATCATACTTGAAACTATGAGATATTTTCTCTTGATTTAATGAATATGCCAATTAAAGTGATGAATATATAAACAAAAACAAAACGGAAGCATATTCCATAGAAAAATTTAATGAGTCACATATATTGGCCATGTTAATGAGAAAAATTTACCTGTGTGAAGTGAGTATAACTGATCGACCATCTTTAACAATATTATTTATACAATCCCACAGAAATCTGCGTGCTTTGGGGTCCATACCAGAAGTTGGTTCATCCTTGAAGATATAACAAAAAATCAATGAAAATAAGACAATAATTAGCTAATAATAATTTAATTAAATAGCATATCCTACTTATACCTGACTGAAAAAAATGTACCTAAATTATAATTCAAGAAATTCAATAAATGAAAATCTAAATTATAATTCAGGAAATTAAAAAAATTTTTTTGATCCTTATTTTTTAATTTTCTCTATTTCATTCAGTGTTCATTCATGTTTGAAAGACAGTTCAGGTTTTATTGAAATAGATTTTCATAAATAAATAATATTTCATAACAAATCACACCCACAAACACACTTCAAATGTTGTTCAAGTAGAAAATTTGTTTAAATTAATACCATGAATAAATACAGACACTATAAAACACTGCTTCCATTGTATAAGTAGAATTATTTGTTCTCCAGATTCTAGAAACATCAACAAGTACTTGATCTTTCAGTTAGGTTTGCCTCCAACCACATAGCTAACATTTAAATTTTACACCAATACATATTAATTACAAATTTAAGTGGAAAATAAATCATTTTGAACTGACCAAGAAAATGATAGCTGGATTTCCAATAAGGGAAATTGCAGTTGATAATTTTCGTTTATTTCCTCCAGAATAAGTTTCTGAAGGTTTGTCTGCATATTTAGCAAGATCCAGTTTATTAATTGCCCAGTTTGCCACCTAAAATTATAGAAAAAACATGGAGATATTCAAAGTAGTAAGAAGTCATTAATTGACAATTTCAAGATTAAATGAATTTAATAAATCTTGATTTATGGTTAGTAGTGTATTTTTTAATCATTATCCAAGTTGATCTTTTTATAGATTCATGAAGGTTTATGGCATAAAGCTGAATTGAGGAAATGGGAGTAGAAAGATTGTGTTGCATCAGTCTTAAGTGAACATGGCTCATCTTTTTTGACACAGGTTTAATAAAATGACCATTATGACCAGCAGAAAATATGCAATTATCTCAGCCAAAAAGCAAGTCTGGTGCCATCACTCATATCTCAAATTCAATGACTATTCTTCATGAAAAAAAAACCCAGCAATAAAGAAACTGATGTTGATGATACAGTCAGATTAGTATTGAACAATCAAGCGTAACATAAAATTGTTTCAGTAAAATAGTTCATGTTAACATCTGCAAAAATGCAGTTCTGGTGTTATTTTAAGAAACAGTATAAACAAGAATCTTTTATTATCAAGTGAAAATACCAAAAGAGAAATGTTAAAGACATAAAAAGACAGGACTTAATAGTGGGAATAAAGCAAGTGAACACTAATGATAGATTTTTGGGGTTCATGAAATGTACAAAAAATAAATTCCATAATTAAAATATATATTCCATCATTTAAATATTTTCCAGATCTGAAAACAAAGTTGACAGATTAAACTATTGAATGTTAAACTTGAAAACATTGTTAAATGTACAGTACTGGTTAGAATAAAAAAAATAATAATACAAAAAAAAGTAAAGCAAAGATCTATCAAAAAAACATTATTACTAAATACATATATGACTTGAATGCAGATATTTTTAAGTGATGTTTACTTTTTTGACTTCTTTTTCGGGTACACCATGAAGTCGAGCATAAAGTTCCAAATGTTCTTGCCCAGTGAGCAAAGAATCAAGAGCATCAAATTGAGGACAATAGCCAATGTTTTGTAGAGCTTGAGGCAGATTTCTTTTAATACTAAAACCATTGATAAAAGCATCTCCAGCTGTAGCAGCAATTTCTCCAATCAGCATCTTGAAGGTTGTAGTTTTTCCAGCTCCATTGACTCCAAGCAAGCCAAAACACTGTCCTTTGGCAACACCCACACACAAATGGTCAACTGCAAGAAGTGCTTTCTTGCCATAACCTCTGTAAACCTTTAAAAAGAAAAAATGATAAAATTGTTAGTAAAGAAAAACTGAAGGATTATTATTTCACTTGCTGAATATTTGCAGATTTAATTCTTTTCTAAACTTACTTTTAATTTGCCTTCTATCCTTCCTGAAAGGCTATGACATAAACAAAAATCCTTCCTGACTCCTCTTATGATTTTATTATCTAAATTGTGATATTTGTCTTACATTTATGCTGCAATAAATATTTTTAATTACACCCTTGTATTATTATACAAATTATTTTCTTGTCTAAATTTTTAATTTTTAAACTTCTAACTTAACATATCAGCAGCTTTATCCCAATTGTGGAGTTATCAAAAAACAAACTTACCATATTAAAGATAAAAAGGTTAATTTCCCAAATCATTACAGAAGGAATGAAATTCCCTTAACTCAAAAATGCAACTTCAATTTATGTTGGTCTTTATTGACTGAACTAAATCTCCTAAATGTAGAACTAATGTATTCTAGACAAACTAGCAAATTTCAATTCATGGTCTATGTCTGTAAGTATGTATGTATGCATATTTCAGCATGAATTCAGCAATATAAATTTTTTATTTTTTTTTAAGCTTATCACCCCAAGCAAGGCTGGAGGCCACTAGCATGCAAGGGGTTACAGAAGGTTTGGAGGAAGAGCAGATAGGAGTGGTAAAGGAGAGGATCTGGAGAAAGATAGTGGATCGATCAAAGCAAGGGGGTTACAGAAGATTTGGAGCGAGAGCAGATAGGAATGAAAGGTGAAAGGATGTGGAGAAGGGAAGTGGATAGATCAAGGCAACTGGAGATGTCGATTGACGTTACACTTAAATAGTTGGAGATTGTATTTGTCAGGGAAACAGGAATAAGGAAGGGAGTTCCACAGGCAAGATGTGCAAGACATGAAGCTATTGGAGTAGAAGAGACGTCTACATCTAACAGTTTCAACGGTGAAGGGGTGGGAACGGGATGCCAGCCTCGTAGGACGTTTAAATTCATGAGGCCTAGGAACCAGCAAAAGCAGCTCCTCGGAGCAATTACCGTGAAAGTATTTGTAAAAAAGACAGAGCGAGGCAATTTCGCATCTGTGAGAGAGCGACTGCAGACGAGATGACAGATCAGGGCCAATTACATTGCATATCCGTCTCTGGATCTTAACAAAAACCCTGAGGCAAACAGCAGGGGCTCCAGACCATATATGGCAGCAATACTCCATGCAAGGGCGAATGGTCGATTTATAGATTTGGAGGATCGATTCTGGGGAGAAAAATTTCCTGGCACGGCACAGGGAGCCAACTTTCCTTGCGGTGGATGATGCAATTGACTCGATGTATTTGTTCCATCTCAGATCAGCGGCCAGCGTGAGACCAAGCAGCCGCAGAGAGGAGCTCTTGAGAAGTTGGTCTTCAGACATTCTAATGGGATGCAGGGATGGATCCTTGTGGTAGTTAATAGAGAGGCGTTAAAGTTAACCATCCATTTCTTGCCCCAGTTCACAACCGATTGGAGGTCCTTTTCTATTCGAACTGCCAGGTTAACTTTGTCAGCATGACTAGATTTGTGTTTGAGGCAGGAGTAAATTGAGGTGTCGTCCGCATAGATGCCGACTTGGGAATCTATGGCATCAGGAAGGTCGTTTATGAATATGAGGAACAGAGTAGGGCCTAGGATGGAGCCTTGAGGAACACCTGCATTAGTGGGATAGGAGCTGGAGATGAATCCATTGAGAACGACCTTCAATTCACGGTTTGACAGGAATGATTGTATTAGGTCAAACAATTGACCTGTGATACCATAACCCTGGAGCTTGCGAAGAAGGCCGGCATGCCAAACTCTATCAAACGCTTTATATAAATCTTATGTACAAAAATGTTATAGAAAAAATGTAACTATGACATTTATTCATTAAAAGTTGATTTAATAAAGTCATATCAGAAGGTCACATAAAAAAAAAAAAAAAAAATCAAACTTTAACAATTTGACTTTTCTCAATATATTTCATGTTCATTAAAAATTCAGTTTCCATTAGCCACTACTTTATTAGAAGGAAGTACAAAATGGGAGATAGAAGTTATCAGTAGAGAACTGAATTAATGAACAGAGTTTGAATACCAAATGAGACTATTAAAGTATGCACTCGTTCTCACTACATATCTTGAAAAAGGTTTTATCACTGGCATGCTGACATAAAGTGAGTGAATATTTGGGCAAACTATTCTCCTATGATGTGATATATTTTCATCAAACAATCACAAATGAAATTATAACATTCACAAGTATTTAAAATATCATATATATATATATATATATATATATATATATATATATATATATTTGAGGATTTTGAAACTTGGAGGCATTACCTTGAGGTAGGAAGTGCCAATTATTATTATTATATTTATGACTGATTTCTTTGTTTCAATATTTTGGTTAATTAGTGACTATGAGAAAATTAGTGTGTTTAGATTATTGTCTTGTGTTTCTGTTGGCTAGGGTGTGTTAAATGTTTAGTGTTTGATTGGGCATGAACACAGAATATGGAGTCATTCCTCATACTGACTAAACAAATAAC
The DNA here is from genome assembly GCA_964036315.1 of Acanthosepion esculentum. Lineage (NCBI taxonomy): Eukaryota > Metazoa > Mollusca > Cephalopoda > Sepiida > Sepiidae > Acanthosepion > Acanthosepion esculentum. The sequence continues at coordinate 96,726,327 of OZ038476.1, forward strand.
ATGGGTGAAGCAGATGGCTTATTCATGAGTCAAACAAGCTGGCTTCCCAGATCACTGAGGTGTAAATAGTGTATTCATATTTTCACATCTGGTGGACCAGCCTTTTTGTGAGATAATTTTGACTTTGCTAGAAGCAAGTTGGTTGTTAAAATGTCTATGGTTATTGGTAACAATGTCATGACTCCAAAACCATGTCTAAAACTCAGGTTATCAGCTGATGTGAGCTTTGTTGAAAGCACTGTTGTTATTGTTGCAGCAGTAACTGTATGAATTTATCTAGGATGTATTTATACTTGAAATATAGCATTAATTTTGTCATTATTTTTGGAGTTGATTAATAGAGTAAATTTTCAAATTATAAATTATTCTCATTTCCAAAGTAAAAAAGAACAAAACTTTTAGAATGAAAATTTAAGACTTTACAAAAGTCAACTTACTTTAGTCAAGTTTTTCATTTGCAAAACATCATTTGTAGATTGTCCATTAAGTATTCGTTGACGTTCATGGAAAACATCCACATCATCTTCAGTATATTGCTCTTTGAGAGGTTTATTCTTTCTGAGGTAGATAAAATCATAAAAACATATTTGTTCTTATGAATATTTTCTCATGAATAAAAAACTGAAAGCAAATCTGAAATTTGTTAGGAGTGTTCATTTCCACTTCAACAGAAAATAAATTTTGATCAGATTTTACGGATTTATCATCAATGAACAACATATGAAAACTTACAGTAAATGAAATCCATATAGAGTGATTTTTAGGTTAGTAAAAGTGTAACATTTATTGCATAAGTGACAAAGCATGGGCTGCCAGTACTCATGGCAAGGTAAATATTGTGTTCCTTATTATGTTAGCACTTCCCTCTACCAAACCAATATTGAATCTCCACCTCAATATATACTGTAATTTATGAAAATATTAATGTAATTAAAGTAAAAAGCATTTATATTCAAATTTATTTAAAATAACCAGAACAGCAAAATTCACCAAATAACCAAACTCCTATCAGCATATGCACACAAAGGCCACAACATATTTTAATTGAGTTGAAACACTAAATTGGTAGGAACATTATTGGTAAGAAAATTTCAATAGATTCTAATTTAGAGATCCGATCGTCACCCAACCAACAGAGGTTATAGTATGTTTCATAAATATGAAACCTCTTATTTCCAATACTTTCAAAGCCAACCCATGTCAGTAAGAAAGTGTGAAATTCACCTAGCAGCAACTGCTTTTCAAAGCCTGAAAAGGCTAAAATTTTGCCTCCATATCACCAATATGGCCCAGCTAAGAGAGGTCTTTTGATCCCACACTCTACTTTCCAGTTTCCACCTGTAATTTTCATACTTAATGAAACACCTTAAAAGTGGGTTAACTGGATAGACATTTGCATTTACTGTATGAAGGGAAAGGGGACACTATTATTTTTTATTACTACTTATTATTTTTTCTTTTGAAATTTTGCACCCTGAAGAATTTTGCCTATGTGTTCCCACCCACACCATGTCAACAGTATTGTAATAATCAAGAAAGCATGATGAATGGAATGTCAGGGTTCTCTAACTGAAACAACATTAGTAATCTACTTGTTTACAAATGACAAGTCATCCTTAACACTTCTATAAAAGCTTCCAACAAACACCTTCCACCCCAAGAAAAAATGCTAAAAATAAACTTGAATGTCGATAAACAAATTGAAAAACAGTAGACAAATTAATAACACTAACAACCATTAAAAGGAAGAGGATTTGCTACAGGTTTTTATTTCTTTAATAAATTAAAATGTAATACTAACAAGTTTCCCTTCAATCTATTAATTTCAAGCATACATTTTCAGGTAATAAATTCCCAAAGTAAAATAATAAGCTAAAAACTTCAATGATTGCATAAAAATTTATGAAAAGGAATAAAACCATAGATCTTGTTGGTACCTAAAATGTACTTGAGGTTACTTAGCAATAAATATACACAGGAAAAAAATAAATATTTTGGGGAAATATATTTGATAATGTAGTTAAGATATTGTAAACAAAATTATATTAAGAGCAACATAAGAAGGATACAATAATAAAATATATTCTGAAATGAAATACAATTATATATAAAAATACAAAATAAATTATTTCAAAACAAATTTTATTAGTGTCATTTTAACTATAATGTCACTGAAGCATAGAGTCAAACAACTCAAATATTGTCTGCGGTATCTTTGCAATAATCCTCAACTGTAATAATTGGTTTCATTTAAATAAATAAACAATGAAAAAGTTTGATTACTGCTGACACTAAATATTATGAAACATACATAAAAAAACTTGATTTTGAAAAAAATACGCACCTAAACTTTTTAAAGAAGGAGAATTCTATCATGAGATTCAAGATGAAAAAGAAAACACCCAACATAAAGAGAGAAAAGAGATTTCTTCCAACTTTATCCCATGTAAATGGATTCATATACCATTTCTCACCTACAATAAATAAAAGGTTTTCAAATAAAAAATACATTTATTTTTGTAGACAATTTTTTAAGAAGCAAATATAGAGCTTCGGTTTTTAAATTCACTGATGACAGTCATCCATGATAAGCATATAGTTAACAATGAAATTACATTTATCAATAACTAATTTTTTTATTATCCAAAGAATTTGGGTTAGTATTTTCATTCTTGCTGTTTTTATCATTCCTTTTTAGTAGCTGATATATTCATCAGCCTTCCTTGGCTTTCCTTTCATTCAGCATTTTCTTTTCTTACTCTTTGATAATTTTATATCTCAAACTATAAAAGAATAAATCTATATACTTGACAAAAGACAAAGAACATATGACTGGAAACAACGATAAAGTCAGCAAAGATGAGAATATTACATCACAGAAAAAATGTATTGCTGAGATTTTCAGAAAATATCTGATTCATTATTGTACCAGAAAATCAATATTAACAATTATTCATAATAATATACAAAAATGAAAATGAATTGGCTACATTTCATTTAAAGTATATACTAGTATTAATAATAAATTTTATTAGTATTTATTGTTATAAATTTTACAAGTATAATCATTCCTGGCAAAACTTACCAAATTTAGAACTAACATCAGACAGCAATTGATCCCGAGCCATTTGTACAAGGCCTCTTCCAAAACAATATTGGGGCAGCAATAGAAATACCTTCTTCAAAATATCATTTATATGTTTCAGTTCCTGACATAAAATAAGAAAGAAAATAATTTGCATCTTATTTTTTTTTTATTCTGTTATCACTTACTGTATTTCCTCTCACACATTTTCTCTCAAAATTTCTCAAAATCTCAAAATTTTACTTCAAATTTAATCCTGCACTACAAAAGTCAAAGTTTAAAAAAGATCTAACTTTATGTGATTGTTACTCACATACCTACTGTTTGCCAGTATTTCCTCTGGACAACCTTAAAATTAAATGTATTTGCTCATCAATAATTACCTAATCATATCATCAATAATTATCTAATCATATCAAGTCATTTATGAAAGTCCACCATAATCCATCAGTTGTGCATGTCTTTTTAGTAATATCACTCCCAGTTTCAAGAACCCAGATGGTAGAGATATGCAAGTTGAACTTCTAGGAAACAGGAGGAATCATTCATGGGGTGTTGTGTTAGTGGCAGTGCATAGCAGCATTCTAATTACATGCAAGCCCTCTGGGATTAGTTGTTCCCAATTCTCTAAAGCTACCCCTTTATCAACAGCAGCTTGTTGAACAATTTTCCAAATTATTCTGTTATACCTCTTGCACTGGCCATTACCTTGAGGGCCATATGGGGTTGTTCTACTAATGACTACTTCTTGTTCTTTGTAGGAACCACCATATACATTCGGACATAAATGAATATATGAATGAATATACATGACTAGCCTAAAGATGGCAAAAACTGAGCAAAGTGCTTGTACGATTATTGTAGAGGATACATTGGGGCAGGGTATTGCAAAAGGAAACTGCAAATATTCATCAATTATTGTCAGCATATATTTGTTAGTTTTTTTTACAGAAGCTGTCCTGCTTTCCACATGCATAATATTTATCCCTTCTAGCAGGGCATAATGACCTTGCATGTCTCTTGCCCTCACAGAAAAAACATGTGTTTAGTTAAGGCTGATATTTTTGGAGAGCCTAGCATTTCATACACTTGGGAGACCAAGATAGGTGGAGAGGTCTCTGACGTTACTGCAACTGTATTGTAATTTTTTAGCATTTTGTTCTGCTAAATCTAGTACTCTTGCCTGGTCATAGGCCTGCTGTAATGTTAAGGCGCTGTTTTCAAGTATTCTTTGTTAGATATCCATGGACCATAACCCATTTATGAAAGCATCTTGGATCAATTCAGCTTGATATTGTTCCACTGATACCAAAGAAAACAAACAGTCCTTGCTTACTTTTATCAAGGCTTGATAAAATCCATCAATGGAGTCTGAGGGCAGTTGAAGCCTTGTAGCCAGTAAGTGTCTAGAGACCATTTCATCTTTCTTTTTAATATAGATCTTGTCCAGTATTGTTAAAGCCTCTTTGTAGGAAGATGCATCCGTGAAATGCTCGTAAACCTGTACTGAGATATATTTGGTGACATAGTGTAACTTATTAGAACTTTGGTCACAGTATATGCTCAAGAAGTTCATGAAAGTTACTCTCCAGTGATGATATTCCAGTTCAGTGTCATAATCATTGGGGTCAATAATAAGTTTCTCTGGACAGATTAAATTAGCCATTTTCAAAATGGTTAACAACAAGAGTATATTAAGTTGTAATAGAATTGTTCTAGACAATATGTATCACTTATTGATAAGCTTTAATATACTCTCTATTTACCAACCTCCTCACGAGGCAAGATGTGGCACAAGGCCAGTTTTTAACGTGGGGCATTCTGAACCTGTAGGCTTGGGCAAAAATTGCTCATAGACCCTGTATACACAGGGTCAGGTTTGTCTACCTCACCAAATAAGACTCTCCACTTATATTAGCATTCTCCTGAATATATGCATTCAGGACAGATCCATTAATGGGGGAGATGGATGATACCACAATAACAAATAAAAAATTATGATCTAAAAATTATAAAAGATTCCAAAAATATTCATCACTCCTTTATTGACTGCTAAATGCTATTGTATCTTTCTGCTTGTTTATTACTGTAATATATTTATGTTTCAATTAAATTAAGTCTTGGAAAGGTTTATCAATAATTTGTATATGGATTCTACCTGATCATCAGTTTGCAGCATTTCCAAGATAAAAGTAGCCAATGTAGATACAGTGCCAAGAAATACATTAGCACAAGACAGTGACACAAATGCTGTACTTGGAATGTCAAACAAACGTGCAAAGGGATACATCATAGGAATAATGGCCCACCTAAAAATAGAGAATTTAAAATAAAAAATTGTGAACAAGTAATAAATATAAATAAACAGTTATTAAGGAGGTCAGTGGTGAACTATTTGAAATGCATAAATTAGTAAATGCAGAACATATTTTACATGTAATTTCCTAAATATTTTTATTATTAGAGTATAAACATATTAATAAAACAACATTTATGATACTTGTTTTTTTTTTAATATTTTGTGCCCAAAATATTTGCAACTGTTATATGAAAGAAGGTTCATTTTAAGTTTCCATGATATAAAGCTATAAGATGAAAAATGAAAATTAAGTCATCTAATAATAATTATTATTGCTCTTGTTGTTCTTAAGATTTATTTAGATGCTATTTAATAGATGAAACCAAAACAATGTAATTATCAGCAATTGTAAATAACTTAAATCTATTTACCCATACAGAAAAAGCAATGCTATTAAGCAAGGTAAATTAGTACTGGAAACATATGCCTTTTCATTGAAGACTAGGAAAATCAAGATGCACAAGATGGCTGGAATACAGTAATTCACCTATAAAGAGATGATAACATTTATTTCATCATAATGTACAAAAACTGAAAAGCAAACAATAACTGAGATATCTACTCTTTATAGTTTAAAAACCAGGACTTTGTTTCAGTAAAAGCTCTCATTTTTGTGACTTTTATCATGTGATCTAACTAGAATTTTTTAAAAATACTACTGACATATCCCGTATTTATTTGCATCTCCACAAAGGTAGATGTGATAAACAGTTTGTTTAATGTAGAGCTACACAAATACACATTTGAATAAATACAAAAATTGCCCATTCCTTACAGTTTTTACTATAAAGGATGATCTACAATCTGCTCTTCTTAGCACAATGGGGAGATGGTGCATTGGATTTGGAATCTCCAAGAACCAGATATGCTTTATTCACATAAAGATGTAACATGACTGATCCTAGCTAAATATATTAGAATAAAAATTAAAATTCTATTAATTTTATTCGTGTAAAATTATGTAACAGCATCATTACATACTGTTCCTTCATTTTATTTCTTATTTTTAAGTAAATTTATTTTTATATCAAAATCAGTATTTCATATACAAAAAAATCATTTGGAATTATTGCTAAAAACTAGAAAAACTTTAAAGAAGTCTAGCCAAACATAATTTCTGAAAACACTAAGTTTGTACATGAATAACAGTGGAAGAGAGAATAAGGGATATAACTTAATAAACAATAATAAGCAAAGAAATTTTTAAAGAATAACGAAAATATATCAAGTGCTAACCCATACTTACAAGATCCCATAAAATTGTTGCTATCCAATATATTTGAGCAGTGATTCCACTGACAAACTGTAAGTGTTTGGCATTTGTTACTCGTTCTTCAATTAGGTATAAAGTGAAACTGGCTGGCACAAATGACAATGCAAACATTACACAAATTGCTATCAATACATCAACGACATTTGCAACTCTGTTGAAGAATAGAAAAATTGATAAAAGTATGCAAAAGACATTTTAATAATAACAATTGTCAACATCTCAAAATAAAATAATCGCAGATTAAATCAACATAATAATTATGACAAATATTTTATTTACTGATTATTTACAAGCCATGTACATTATGCAGAGGTGATTCATCATTACAAAGAGAAAAAAGTATATATAATTTCAAGTGTTAATTTGAAATTTTATATATAGTGAGAAAATATTTTTTCAACTTAAATAGTAAAAAAAATTATATTTAAATAACTATTTTTACAATTTTTTACAATCTATATATAAAATATATAAATAAAATATATTTAAAATAAATATTCACTCAATAAATAAAATATATCTTTATTATAAACATTCTCAATAGAGAAAGATAACAAGTTTTAAAATATCTTCAGTCACAATCAATATTACTTACACGTTTTCTTCATTTAACTGCTTCTTTGTTAAAGCCATTGGATGATTGATTGTAGTAATACCATAGTTGGAGGGATTAGCTTCTGAAGGGAGGTAACTCCGTAGAATAATGTTATTCATTACATTCAAGTATATTACAATTGCAGCCCAACCTTTATTGTTAAACCAAACCTGAAAAACAATTTGAAATACATAAAATAAAAAAAACATTAATACAATGTATTATATCATACACACACACATTTTTTATCAGACAGTAGTGAGTCAAGGATTACCTTTGCAATATTTCTAGTGATTAAACTACCAACAACACTTTCTAAATCAGTCCAAAATGAAGTTATATTAGCTGGACGGTTGAAGGCAGCATGTGAAAGTCTGTTCATTAATTTTGACATCTGAGTTCGATTTAAGCGAGCTACAGGATTTAATTCACCAAAGCTGAGACCGCCATATCTGTTTAAAAAAAATGGAACAAAGTTAAACCAATATAAATAATAATGAGTTTAAAATGTCATAAGATTGAAAATAATACTTTGAAAAAGATTTATACTGGAAGAATTGTGTGTAAAAAAACAGGGTGATTATCTCTATCTTCTCCATGTTGAAGTTAATATTTAAGACGCAATGAATTATTTTCTGTCTATATTTCTGAGATGAGGTATTATGTACAGTATTTACATTAGTCGGACTATTGTCCTCATCTTTGTCGCCATATTTGTCACAACGTTTTGGCCGTTGTACGCTCCGGCCTTCTTCAGGTGGCTCGTGGAACTAGAACAGTCTACCCCAGTGATCGAAATAAAGGGTTCGGTTCGAAATTCCAACCACCTGAAGAAGGCCGGAGCATACAACGGCCAAAACGTTGTGACAAATATGGCGACAAAGATGAGGACAATAGTCCGACTAATGTAAATACTGAATTATTTTCCGTATTTAAATTTTGATTCTTACCCATGCAGAATACTGCTTAGATAACTGCAATTTCAGTTCATGATTATGCAAGCTCAAAAGTTTTACTAAAACCACCAAAGGGTGATACTGAAGATTTCAGTGCTGATCTTCAAATGAATCTGGTGCTATATGTCTGCTAATGACTAAATGAGGACAAGAATACAAAAGACTGAGGAATGAAGTTATAAATAAACAGAGAATAATATTTATATATATATATGTGTGTGTGTGTGTGTGTTTAATGGGTATGAATTAAGGCAAGAAAGAAAACTTTTCTTTGCCGATGCATTTCATCTTCTGATGGACAAATAGACAAGGCAAATATAAGGATTTTATTTTGCAATGAGTAAACAGTAAGTAAAAATATCATTAGTTTGTCAAAATTTTTAAATTTAATAATGCTCATAAATATAAAATGAATAAATTCAAAACTTTGTGTTATTTAATATATATATATATATATATATATATATATATATATATATATATATATATATATATATATATATCAGAGTTGAACTAGAGTAGAAAACAATAGTATTAAAAAGTACTCAATACATGTATAAAGAAAATTTAAAATTTAAAGTTCAGTTCCATTTTCAAGCGATGCAGAATATCCTTTGAAAAAAATGATTTACTCTATATATAAGCCAAATAGTATTATATATATTAAGTTGTTCGGGGAAAGAGAATTCAGAATTTTTTATTAAGTGGGTATTGGCATTTTTGACATATTTTTATGTGGCAAAGTGAAAATTGGTTAAGGTTAAGTGGGGGTTTGAAATTTCTCTTTGTTGATACTGACTTCCTTTTATGCAAACATGTCATCACATTCTGTTTTTATTTGGGGGGGGGTTACGATTCAGTTGACAATTTCATTTATTTTCTTATTTTTTAAACTACATCAAGATTTTCTTAAGGGGTTTTCAAATATGAATATTAGAATTTAATTACACATTAATAAACTATTTTATTTATGATAAAATAATAGATATACAATTATGTAAATTATTTTTATAATTAATTATTTTTTAAGGAAAATATGAGACAATGTCTACAAAAAAACTGCTATTTCATTTCTTTGATTTAATAAATTATTATCTTTCAGAAACTTAATAATATATAACTTTTCATGTAGACACAAAGAACATGGGTCATTTAAAGATCTACATGTTTTTATTTTTTTTATTAGTTTCCATTTTAACTGTGGGTGTTTTATTTGTTTCTTTTATATACCAATCATGTTGAATCATTTAGTACACACCCCATTCAATCAAATGGTTAGTAGTAACTTAGGATATAAATTTCTTGCTTTAACTGATAAACATTTTCGTAGAAATAATACACTTAACAAAATTTTAATAAAAAATACCCTAAAATTAAGTTACAGTTGTACTGAAAATTTAAAAAAATATTATAAAAAACATAATAATAAAATTCTAAGAAATAGTGATCCAGAAATAAGAATAAACAATCATAAAGAAAAATTATGTAACTATAGGAATCCTGAAAATTGTCCTTTGAACAATAAATGTCTCACAAAATCTGTAGTTTGCCAATGCACTATCTCATCCATTGAGAATCCTAATATTGTAAAATTTTATATTGGATCTACTAAAAATGAATTTAAATTAAGATGGAGCCAACATCTGACTTCCTTCAATAATATTAAGTATCATAACAAAACATCCCTATCCAAATATTTTGACATCATCAGGTTCCACTGTGGTACATTGATTTGAGTGCCATGCTTGCCTTCTACTTTATTATTTATTTAAACTTGACTAATGCTTGCTGATAGAGTGAGGTAAGGGTAATGCTAACAGGCATTTGTTTTAATATTATAATGGAGTAATCATAGCATAATGGTAGGTAAATAAAACTAATTAAAGGCAAATACTAGTAGAGAACAATAGTAAAATGACTATTACGGACAACACTAGCTCAAAAGCCAAGAGTTGTTGATAGTGAGATTTTTTTTTGTATGAGAGAAGTTTTCTCTAAGATTATTTTGTATTTTAAGAGTAAATAATCCATCTCACCGCTTTTTGAAAAACTGCATATTGGTCTTAAGAAGCCAATCACTGATGTTTTGTCCTGTTATATTGTATATGATATCGACAGTAGAAAGAGTAAGCAAAGGTGGGGAAGGTCCAACAGCACCTAAAAAGTAAAAAATTCACATAATTAATTTCACATAAGGCATGTAGAAATCAAGTTGAGATCATTTTTATTTCCAAGGAAACAAAAAACAATTGTATTAGATTAACAGTGCTAGTTCTTAAATGTATATAATAAATTTTAATTTACAATTTTACAGAATATTTAAACTGAAAAATTAACCATTGACAAACAGGTAAGTTTTTTTTTCTGAGTGAATAAACAAAAATGAATAATTTGGATATAATAATTTTATAAAATTGCATATTCTTTCAATAAATCATCTCCTTAAGATGTAAAAGGGATATAACCATATTTTATTCTCATTATCATCAATAGATAAAAATCAATCTTTTAAACAAAGTTCTAAAAGCACTTAAATTATCAGATTACAATTCATAAAATTTAACATTGATATTTTTCATTAATTTTGTGCACTAATATTTTTAATAAAATCATTTTTAACAAAATAATCAAAGTAATTAAGATAATTTTGTAATTGGTATTAACTCACCATCAGGACAAATTTGTACCCCAGTATCACATGAACAGTGAGATAAGTTTTTAGGTAATGGACCAAATTTTTTCCATTTACTATGCAATTGTTCACATGGGAAGTTTCTGAGGATTAACAAAATATTTTGGAAGTATATTATTTTACAATATTTTAAAGGAAAATAAAGCCAATCAGGGTTCATAAAGAAAAAAAGGGAAAAGGAGAATTGAAAGAAAATAAATATTTTTGAAAAAGCAAAAAATATCAAAGATTATATATTTTATAGGTTTACTCTTTATTGAACATCTGAATTTGCACATTATTTACATTATTAAGACTATTGTCCTCATCTTAGTCACCATATTTATTACATTTCGGCTGTTGTATGCTCCAGCCTTCTTCAGGTGGCTGGAATGTCAAACTGAACCCTTTATTTCGCTCACTGGGGTAGATTGTTCTAGTTCCACGTGCCATGTTTAATGGATGTCAGTTATCAGTTATCTCCTGTTAATTTCCCTCTGAAAGTTCTCCACTGCCTTAACCGGGTATTGAACTCACACTCTTTGGGTCTTGTCACTGGATCTAACTAATGCCTTTATCCACTGTGCCTTGTGTCCTTGAGGACATCTGTGTATGAATTTCTGGGTATTATAAACCTAATGCCTTCATCAACCATTTTTACCAGAGCTCATATTGCAATTTTTTGTTGTTATTATCACTTTTCTCTGACACTCCTTATTACTGGTTCCCACATTGTATTCATTTCTATGCTTGGTCGGCTCAGGAGATTTTTGTGGCCTAGCATATGTGCTGATTCCTTAAGTTTACGAATCTTCCAGTAGTGTTCTTTGTCTATGATCTCAACCTTCTCTCTCCATATGTGGTCAGCCACACCTGATTTTTCCACTTCCCCTCATGTTACAGCTTTCCGGTGTTCTTGAAGCCTTACCTAAAGGGGGCAGCCTGTCTCCCCTTTATATTTCTTTCTGCAGCTGCACATGCAATGATAACAGCAAAAATTGCAATATGAGCACTGGTTAAAAATAATTGCTGAAGACATTAGGTTTATAATACCCAGAAATTCATACACAGATGTCCTCAAGGACACATCGCACAGTGGATAAAGGCGTTAGTTAGATCCAGTGACAAAGAGTGTGAGTTCAATACCCGGTTAAGGCAGTGGAGAACTTTCAGAGGGAAATTAACAGGAGATAACTGATAACTGACATCCATTAAACATGGCACGTGGAACTAATTGAGTGAAATAAAGGGTTCAGTTTGACATTCCAACCACCTGAAGACCAGAGCATAAAACAGCTGAAACGTTGTAATAAATATGCTGACAAAGATGAGGCCAATGTACATAATACCTCATCTCAGAAATATAGACAGATCTGTATTTGCTTTGTAATTTTTTATACTAATTAATGTTAAACAACTGTGCTAGGAGTCATATATATATATATATATATATATATATATAATATATAAATATATAAATATATATATATATATATATATATATATATATATATAGGTACCTCCAGAGAAATGTAATACCTAAGGTTTAAAATTAATTTAAAAAAAAGAAAAATCTTTCTTGGAGCTTTTATTTTAGTTTTAATTTCAAGCTAATAGATTTAATGTTTCCAATAAGCAAAATACTTTGCTGTATTTCAAAACTAATTTAAATTGATTGGGAGTAGTTTTTTGCTTTTTTAATGATAAGAATTGCCAATTTAACCATATGTCAGCACAATGTAATTCTCTTTATTAAAAAAAAATCTTTCAAAAATAAAATATACTTTTCTGAAACTTTGTTTTAGGAATATAATTAATCTAATTTGAAATTGTTTAAAATATCACAGAAATGCATTTTTTTACATGGAGGTAGGTGTCTTTATTATGAGGTGTTGAAAACTTTATTGACAACTGTAAATTTAATATTTTGTACAGGGAACATATCTGTAAAAATTACTTGAGGAATATAACAAGAATATTTCTTTTATATATTTTTTTAACTACCCAGTAATCTTAAAAATTTAGGAAAATATTCTAAGTAATTTAATGTTTTATTCAATTTTAGATACTTTGGCTTTAAATTTACTATAGTTATCACTCTTATTTTCTAATAATGTCATGTATGAATGCCCATATCTGCACATTTATACATATAAAAAAATATTCAAAATACTTTTCAAAATACTGGGGGAGAGTGTCTTGCTGAATTGTAATAAGTTTTTCCATTTATGATTAGTAAATATAGTTTTTACTTAATAACAATATCACATAACCAAGCCAAACTAATACAGAAACTTAAAAGATTTAAAACTTTATAAATTATTCTAATTAAAACTTTAAAAAATGAAAATGCTTCTTGTAAAAATTCATTATTTATCAAAAAAAAGAAAAGGTTTTCTTGAGACAATAGTGTCCATAATATATCTCATTCATAAAAGCAATTAAAAGCTTTCTAATTAAATAATGTCTCAGTTTTATTACATTTTTAAGAGCAAATTTTTCTTAACTGGTGGCAGTGTTTTACAAAAATAAATTAATTGTAATTATCCAAGGACTAAATAAAACTAATATAAACAGTAAATGACCTAAAAAAGAATTTCTTAAATCAGTTTCGTAATGGTGGTATGACCAGCTAAGACCAATTTTGATCAGTGTCCCAAGTGGAGACACTTGATTCTCCATGTTAAAACAAGCTGACCTTGATTCAGTAGAAAGTCAAAAGTAAATAACTCAGAGGATAGGTTTTCCTGTCAGAGGAGATGCTGCAGTTGTTGTATCCGTTCCATGTCAGTGGCTGTTCTCTCTCCTGCTGCCTGGAAAGAATCCTTGGACTTGTTCCATAACATAGCAGTGGTAGGACCAGCTATGACTAACATAGACAAGCTATGACCAGCTAAGATCAGTTTTGACCAGTGGCCTGAGTGGAGATACTTGGGTGCCCATGTTAAAACAAACTGACCTTGTGTCACAACCTTACTCAGTGAAGAGTCAAAGGTCAATATCCAGAGGATAGGTTTTCTCTCTATGCTATACAGTGACCCTGCTTACACAGTTGATGCACTTTTAGCTAGAGCGAGAGCTTTGGGTTGTTAAGTGATGTTCTTCTTCAGAACAGTATGATGCTGTCTTCCCATATCTTCGATAGGAATCTTTAAGATTCTTTCTTTTTTTTTTCTTTTGCTGGGTAATTCACAATTGCTAAAGACAGCAGTAGGTCATCTCTAACCAGTATATCCCAACTAGTATGTTGCTGTGTGATCCTGAGCAATAGTTAACCCTCATGAAGTCCTTCTGTATCAGTTGAATCCATATGCAGCCCACAGTTTGCCTCATTATGGGTGCAATCTATTGTCATAGTGGATGTGCTAACCTGTGCTTTGAGAATCCTTTTCAGAACTAAGACTGTGTTTCCCCTAATTACATGGTATCTCATTACCATTTTTCCTTTTAAGGGCAAACTTGTTTTCATCCCCTTGACTCTCATTCTGGTATCTCCAGCACTTGTAAATGGTACAAGAACTCACACCACACCACTTCTTGGTTTGTCCCAAAATATAAACTTTTTCTCCAATCTACTTTGAACATTTCTCATTAGTAGATTTGAGTTCTGAATCACTGTTTTTCATCTGTTTTCTACAGAACTCTTTTCAACATAAATAATTTGCATTTTCTTTCCTGGATATGTATTCTTATTTGCCAAGAACAAATTTTGGCATATTTTATTTGAATTCCTCGTTTTTGTTGTTGTCCCTGCCTTTGACCTGTCACAGATCATTAAGTTTTATTTTTAAATTGTTAGCTGGTCCATCTGATTAAAACATCCCAGGCTCGTGTTACCACTACAAGTCTTGGTGAGCCCGACAAGATCTGACCAGGCTAGGCAGAATGGCAACTGATGACTCAAACAAAGCTTCTATCAGCTTGGCAACTCCCATGGCACCATACTTCAATGAGAGTAATATCAAGAATTGGTTTTTGCAACTTGAGGTGATTTTCTTTCTACGAAAGATTACATCTCAAAAGTCCAAATTTGCATATCTAGTGTCAGCATTACCTCATTCTATCGTCAATTAGGTAGCGGACATTTTGGAGGCCATCCCAGAGCACGAGCCTTATTCTAGCCTTAAAGAATCAATTCTTAAACGTACTGGCTGCACTGATAAGAACTTGATTTGTGAGCTCTTTAATAATGCCACTAGAGATGATCGAACACCATCTCAACTCTTACGATTCATGAGAAGTCATCTTGGGAAGCATACTATGGCCAAACCAATTCTTCGGGTTTTGTGGTTAGATTGTCTGCTTCCTACTGTTACACAGATTCTTGCCCTGATGTCCAAAAACACACAGCTGACACAATTGGCCAATTTGTCTGACCTTATATTTACACAAATCAACCACAAAGTAAATTCATTCTATGAAAACGAGGAAAACCAAGACAACTCCAGATGCCTGGAGAAGGCAGTGGCCAACCTACAACATCAGATAAGAGAATTACCATTATCTCTACACTGTAGGTCTAGGAGCAAATTCCTTTTTGCCTGGCATAATTTAGGTTGACAACATCATTCTAGCTGGGATCGGCAAATCAATTCAGATGCATGCTGGTACCACCTTACCTTTGGCTCCAGGGCCAAACACTGCAAACCTCCCTGTAGATATCGTTCGACAAGATGTTGCATGATGGCATCATCCATCCTTCAGATAGCCCATACACTACACCACTCCTCTTAGTGCCTAAACCAGGTGTCTCAGACTTTTGGATTTGCATGGACTACAGGAAGCTCAACTCCTCAACCATTCCTAATCGCTATCCTGTCCCACATATTCACAATTTCATGTCTGGATTACTGGGTGATACCATTTTCTCAAAAAATGACCTAACAAAGGTCCCTGTTGCAGCAGAAGACATCCCCAAAACAGCACTCACAACACCTTTCAAGTTATATAAATTTGTAAAAATTTCATTCAGTTTGTGTAATGCAACCCAAACTTTTCAGAGTCTAATGGATGAAGTATTGCATGGCCTACCTTTTGTGTTTGCATACATTGATGATAGCCAGTGGGGATGGTACCTTACATAAACAACACCTACAGGAGGTTCTGCAGAGATTATCACATTATGGTTTCAGACTGAATCTGGATGAATGTGTTTTCAGTTCTACTCATATTGATTTTCTTGGACATCACACTGATGCTACTGGGATCACCCCATTGCCCAAGAAGGTTAACTCCATTAATAATTTCCCAGTACCTGTGCCTATTAAGCAGTTGCACCATTTCATAGGAACGGTTAATTTCTATCAATGATTCATTCCCAAATGTTCTTCTATTTTAACTCCTTTGACAAACCTCTTTCAGAGGAAGAATAAGAGTATTTCCTTGGAGGACAATCCTCTGCATGCATTTCACACAGCTAACAGTGCCCTAGCAAACTTTACCAAACTGTTATTTATTGAAAACAATCCACAAAAGTGATATGCCTGACTATGGATGCTTTGGAATCATGGGTTGGTGCCATAGTTGAACAAGAATTAAATTCTCAACACAAACCTATCATGTTTTTCTCTGCAAAACTTTCCCCAGCTCAGTCACAATGTAGTACTTTCTCTTATGAGTTATTAGCCATTTATTTGGCCATCAAGCATTTTCAATTTGGGAGGTCAGTTTTTCACAGTCTTTAAACACACAACAGACATATTACTCACAACACAATGCATTTTATTGAGTGGTAAATATTAATTATGTAGATTGAATATTATACAATCAAACTTTCCATCCCTTTAAAATAAAACATTAGTTATCAATTTACTTCAAAGTTATAACTATTTAGTACATACAGGTATCAATAGGTCATTATAAATATTTTTAAAGAGAAAAAGACATGCAGCAGCTTACTTGATAGTGTAAACACTGGTATTCAAACATCTATTACCCAAACCACACCGAGAGAGAAGAATTTCTTCAAATTTCTGTGTAATATTGCTGTAAGGATTATCATTGCTGAAATGGATAAGCATTTATTCAAATATAAAGCTTAGAATAGTTCTGTTATGAAAAATATGATGATATCAAAATGAAAAGCATTGCTAAGTTTTTTTTTCATCGATTTCCTGAGTGTTGTTATTTTTCTCTGAAATCTGGTAATATTACTACAACCTTTTCATTAAAATTCACAAGCGTATATTTTTACATTGCTCATTATTAAATTAAGTGCCTTGATTATATATAGAAAGCTACAGATACTGAATACACTCTGTCCCAATATTTATGCAAAAATAAGGCAAAATTTTAAATAAACTGAAATATAATTTGATATTATTAATAATATTTGCAACTTTTTATTACTGAGTTTTTAATTTGCCATACTTCTAAAACAGATCTGTCAAAAAAAGCCAAACCTGTAAAAGGTGTAGAGATGGCGATCATTTTCCCGAGGCACATAGTGCCAAGGATGGAGTTCTAATGGCGGTTCAGAGTCATATGAAGGATAAATTAAGGCAATCGTCATAGCAAGTAATATAAATGCAGCTGGAAGGATGATCTGGAAAATTTAAAATAAAATACTGTCACAATTTTTATCAAAATACTTAACATGTTTTTTACAAATTTTTACTAGGTATTTATCACAGTTCTAAGTATACAGTATATTCATGGAAATACATATGTGAAGTTCTGGTTACGCAACAGATGACTTAAAAAAGATAAGGTAGATTACTCACTTGGCTGTTGTTTGTTGTAGTCTTCAAGTATAATTAAGGCATACTTTTGAGTGAATTTGAATTAATAAAAAAGGCTTTCATATACCAATAACAAAAGTAATTTTTTTCCAATTTCCAAATTAGTAGAAGGAATGAAAATCTTATTATCTGATTATTTCATTACTTTCATTAGTTATATTTCTCTTAATTTTGTCTTGATGCTTAACTGAATTAATAGGATCTTTCTTGTATATAGCATGCTTTCGGAAGAAACCCAGTAAAAAATTTCAAACAATCAAAATATAAATACCCAAAAACATTCACCTCACAAAGAAATCCTTTTTTATTTCTTCGCTGATGATGAAATCTTTTAATAATAAGTGCAAGAAACTGGTGCAAAGTTAATCTCCAGCCAACTAGTTTGTAAGAAGCTTCACCTTGAAATCCATCCTGATTTTGTCCTAAAGGTTGATCTAGAAAAGAGATAAACTTAAAAACTATCACTCTTGCATAATGTTTTTTAGCTGAATATATTGTCGAATATTATTTGAAGAAAAGCATTCATTCTTTCAGTGGATAATGAAACATTTATAAAACAGAGAAAGTTACTTAATTTCTACATTGTTGCTACAAATAATTCAAATAACTAAAATTTTATTTTACAAGCAAGAAGCAAAAAATCCGTTTATCAAATTAATATAATTTGTTTTTTTTCTATTGCAATCAGTTCAAAATTTCATTTCTAATAATTACATTTGTAATGTTTACAATGAAAAAGAAAAATCAATTAGAATAATTCTTACCCAACTTCACTTTATCATCATCAGCAAATGAGAAAAATGAATTTCTGTTTTTACGGAAGCTTAATCGACTCAGTGGACGAGGTAACCGGCCTTCTATAATTCAACATTAAAATCAAAAGCAATTAGAAATTTTTATTATTCAAGGAATGGCTATTTGGAATGAAGATGATGAAAAACATTTTAATATCATAAAACAAAAATGGCAGACCTGATATTCTTTGTATTTTAATTTCTTTAATCTACATCACTTTAAAAACTTTAGACAACACTCGGTTTTAATATTTAATTTGTCTAAGGTAAAATATAAAAAATATAATTGATTTACAATCAACTAATTAAATAACCTTGTTGAATAAATATTTCAATAAAAATAATTTATCAGGTCTTTTTCAAATATTATTGTATGAGAAAGCTTTTTCATCTTAATGTTCAAATTACTTGAATCAAATTTAAGAGACAAAAATAATGAAAATTTTATTGAAATGCAATTTTTTATCCATATTTATTATTTAACCATGATGATAACAATACAATCCTATAAATAATAAAACCATGGTGATGAATTCTAGCTATTGCTCTATTTATCTTTCAATCCATAATGATTTATGTTAGACTCTAAAATTCCCTAGATTCATGATAAAAAAATAGCCCAGTAGTGGGAGTTCTCTTGTCAAAATACATTTTGCACTTGATCAAGTAAGACTGAACAGAAATGCATTGCAATGTACATATTTTATGAAAATCAAAGAAAACTGACAACAATGCGTGTAACTTTAAATTTGTAATAAGCAGGTTAAATACATAAAAACAAACAAATGAATTGCATTCTACTTACTTTCATAATTTTCCTCTAATTTTTTTCTGGTAAATTCATCATTGTTGTACTCCACACATTCATCTGTAACTCTTAGGAAAACCTAAGAAGCCAAAGCCATTATTTTTTCACTCTTGGTTGGCAACAATGATATATTTCATTCAGTTTAGAAATATACAAACAATTTTTTGTGAGAAAGAGAATGAACACGTTTATACTTCCATATGAAAATGAATAAATGTTAAAATGCTCAGAGGAGGAAAACTCAGACCTAATTAAGTTACCTTCTGCATAAAATATTTGTAAAATCATTTATAATCACACAGTAAACAATATCCACAAGAAATATGAATAACATAAAGTAAAAAAAAATCTTTGTTTTGAAGAATTGTTATTTGCTTCTGACACTGAACCTGAATAAATGACTTTCCATGCAACCCAACCTAATAAAGAGATAAATATCATCTAGGAATCTTTGATTAAGAAAGGACACTCAAAAATTCCAACACATGAATACAAATATTAGGTTTAAGTTGGTATCCCAAACTAAAATTTAAATTTTCAATATATCTAAGAATCTTTAATACAGGAATAGAGAGTTTAACAAAACATAAAAAATGGTACCAAATTTATCTTGGTATCTCAGTTAGTAACATTATGATCATTCAAAGTTTGTCAGTTTTCCATTTCATGTGCTATTGGGCCAGAAGCTAATGTTGTGTAGAACTGAAGATGCTGGCTTCAGAATAGATACAAATCAGTATGTCATATAGGTAGTCTTGAAGTAAAAGAAAGATAATACTAATGAAATTAATAATTATTAGACCCAATCAGCCGAAACATTGAGAAAAACTGTTATCAAAAACAAAATAGTTAAAACATGACACAAAAAAATGAAATGAATGACCATTAAAAGGAAAACTAGAGACTTTTTAAAAGTTTTATTTTAATTTTTTCTAAACAAACAAGAGTATGAAATTTAAAGAACTAAGAATATATCCAGTTTATATTTTTATTTTATAATATTAATTTTGTTTTTTTTTTGTTTTTAAGAAACTGCATAAAAACAGCCATGGCAAAAGTTATCTGAGTGTGACAATTTAGAATAAATAAAATGAATAAGTACTTTATAGAGTTTTAAAATGCATCATTAAAGAAAATATAAAAAAAATGTTTAAACTGTGTAATTTAATATCAGTAATACTAGTGGATAGTGTAGTTTCATTGGTATTTGTAAGAGTCGCTGCTAAGATACCATGTATGAAACCTTTTTCAAATTCTGTGTGGGCAAATCTATGGTTTTTAGTTAATGTTTTAAGAGTGTCATCTTTTCTTAATCCAGTGGCAAATGTAATGTTTTTGAATTTGGAACATCATAAATTATATTAACATAGGTACTTCCACCTATGGTGTAAAATGAATCTTTCTTGAAGCATTTATTTTATTATTTTAGTTTTAATTTCAAACTAACAGATTAAATTTAATATTTCCAATAAGCAAAATACTTTGCTATATTTCAAAACTAATTGACCGGAAGGAGTTTTCATTTTGAAATTGCTAAAAGTGCTGATTTTAGTGCCATTTCTAGTCATCTTTCATCACAATGTAATTCTCTTTATTAAAAAATTTTTTCAAAAGTAAAATATAATTTTCTGAAACTTTATTTGAGAAATATTAGTTGATTTAAAGTTTAATTAGTCTGATTTGAAACAAATATTATGTACTTCTTTAAAATATTCCAGAAATGCATTTCTAACAGATTAACAGCTTAACTGACAGACAGAAGTTTATCTAAATTTTTCCTATGAGGAACATATGTGTGAAAATTACTTGAGGACTATAATGTGAGCACCTCTTTTATATAATTAATAACTACCTAGTAATCTTAAAAATTTAAGAAAATATTCTCCATAATCTAATGTTTTATTGAATTTTAGGTACTTTGGTGTTAAATTTACTATAGTTATCACATTTTCTGATATTATGTATGGACGACCGTATTCACATTTCTACACACACAAAAAAAATTTCCAAATTCTTATTAAAATATTGGTGGTGAATGAATTGTAATAAATGTTTCCATTTATGGTGTTTTTATTTAATAACAATAAACAATATCACTTAATTGGAACAAAGTAATAAAGATTTAAAACTTTATAAATTATTATAATTAAAATTTTAAAAGAATGAAAACAATTACAGTAAAAATTCATTACCAGAAAAAAAATTTTCATAAGACAATAGTGTTCATAATATATCTTATTCATAAATGCAATTAAAAGCTTTTCTAATTAAATAATGTCTTAGTTTTATTGCATTTTTTATCTTAGGATTCAGAGCAGATTTTTGGTAACTGGTGGTCCTGTTTTACAAAAAGAAATTGATGATTTAAATTCTCCAAGTTCTGCTTTTAACTAATATAAACATTAAACGAGACAAAATTTAATTTCTCAAAATTTCATAAAATTAAATAAGAGGGATTTGGGGGGTGGAGGGTTTTGGGGGTAACAGATGTAAAAATTTAAAATATTTTTACAAAGATTCTCTAAAAACAAAATTTCTAAAATAATTTATTTGTGAATGAGTCCTAAAAATTTCATTAAAATCTGACAATTATTTGATTTTGCAAGAATTTTCAAATCAATGTGTCTTTTACCAAAAAAAAGATGTTAAAATCTCCTATATTAATTTTGGGTCCCAATGATGCAAGAAAAACAAGATTTTTAACCAAAATTTGAACATTCTAATTAGGATAAAAATTTCCTTTAGTCTTTCCTCTTAATAATAACAAAGTTTTTGATGATAAAACTTTGTTTTTGTTAAGTTTGGGGCATTTTTTCTTCATTATATGCAAAGGAGTTACATATACAGTGGAGGTACATATACTAACATTTTTTTAGCATGCATATGAAACCTTATTAACCAATGGAAATCAAACACAAAAATAAAAATACCAGAAATTTCTTCCATCTTTTTCTCTATATCTCATTCTCTGATGAAGCTCTAAAAGAAACATGTCACATTGATAAACGTTTCCTATTTGTTATCATCTTATCATTCAGTTGGATTCGAGTTCATATTTAATTTGTATTTGATCTGTATTTGATCCCAATTTATCTTGTTTAAACATTGAAACTACTTAAAAAAAAAAATCAACATTCTATCCATCTATATAAAAATAACTCCTATTATCAGTTTACTCCCTGAGAAACAAAAGAAATTTCCTATTTAACTGTACTGCTGAAAAAGTGATTCCCAAAAGCATTTAAAAAGTATTCAAGACTACAACAGATATTTTCCCCAAATACACCCATGATTAACTCCTTATATGAGTAGTAGAATTCAAAGATCACAAAAAGCTCACTAATGACAAGGCGGCATCAATTGGCAAAATACTACATAATGAAAACATACTTTCTACTCCAGAGCTGAAAGCTTGCGACAAACAATATCATACATAAACAAAATACAAATAAATCGACTAAAATACAACCTTCAAAACTTATGCACCAAGTTATGGAAAGAGATCAGTAACCCGAATCTTGTTTACAACATCTCTAATATCAAATTTTCCATCTGTTGTGTAGAAAGACAACTGACCTTCACTGCACTAAAGTGTTGAACATGGACTCTTCCATTGACTACAAAAGTAGTCGCAAGCAAGACACAAGGGAGTCACACCATAGTCACAAAGAGTGTCACACTAACTACATATTTGCTAATATTGTAATATTAATCCACATGATTTAACAGTTCTTTCACTAATTTTGTGTTCCAGTGTTTTTCTTTGGAATATTATTAACCTGAATTACAAGTTGATACAAGCATTATAACAGTGGTAATGAGGACAAGGGAAAAAGTGTTTTGTGTAACACAATAAGAAAACTAGCTGTGATTTTAAACAGAATTAAAATATTAATCCAAGAAGGATGACTACATTTTGAAAATAATGAATGACAGAAAAATGGAAAAAATAGAAAATAAACCCGGTGATACTGAAAATAATAAGTTTTTTTCCATTTGTGATGATGTGGTGATGTATGCAGAAAGAGTCGTAATTCCTGCTACCTTGCAGAAAATAATTTTATAGCAGTTTCATGTTGGACAATCTGGCGTGTCAGGAGTTAAATTCCATCATGGGAAGTTACATATATTGGCCTAAAATGGACCTGAATATTCAAAATTTGGTTAAGTCATGCAGAGGTTGTGTTTTAGCAACAAAATTACCAACTGTAAATTATCAACACTGGCCTAATACTGATAAACCTCTGTCTAGGTTGCATGTTGATTACACAGGAGCTTTGAATAGTGCACATTACTTGACAGTAATGTGCACTATTCTGTCGTTGACAGTTTTTCAAAATGGCCTGAAATATTTAAGTGTAGAAGACCTACTTCCACTGTAATTGTAATTTTTCTTCATGAACTGGTTTTGAGATTTGGTGTTCCAGATACTATAGTGTCTGATAATGGCACACAATTTACTTCAATAAATTTTTAAAATTTTTGCAAATACTAAGTAGTTGAAAATATAACAATGCTTCCATACCACTTGAGATCAAATGGTCAGGTTGAACATTTTGTTTATATGTTCAAAATCAAATGGTGAGGAGAATTGCTCCAACAGTTTTTAAGAATTTATAGACTGACCCCCTAAACCCTAATACTACATGGAGAATGTCACCCATGGAACTAATGTTTTCCAGAAAAATTAAATTGGTGTTTGACAAATTACTACCTGGAAGAAAAATAAAAAGTTAGCATAGTAAGAAATAAAAATTGGTGCTTGCATAATTTAATAAAATACATTATTCTCCTTCAGAATGGACAAAAAAAAATCTACACTTAATATTTATTTTACAAAAAAATGACTTGTAATTTTGCAGTGTGATTTTGAAATTCTTCCCATTGCTGTTTGTCACAAGAGTTTCTTTTATTAAATAAAGACATGTTTGAAGTATCAAAAAATGTAAAGTTTAATGCCATTTTTGAGTGTGAACTATTTTTTAAAGAATTTTATTTTATTTTTTCCTTGTTAAACTGTTAGATTACTTTTTATATTATGTACAAAAGGGACATTATTCTGAGTTCTCGTCTTTGACCATTCTAAGTGTCATAAAAGTTTATAGAGTAATAAATTGTATTCTTAAACTATTGGTTATATAGGATTATAATAATTTCATGCAAAAAATAAAAATAAAGTCAATATTTGGATGCCAGTGAATAATTCAGAAAGAACTCAAAGTGAACGCAATCAATTAACATTATCAATTCAATAACGCTTTAACAATTTTGTACATTATTTTATTAGTAGTGATTCCCTTATTTTACATTTCTTAAATTCAGAATAATTCTTAAAAATCTCATTGGGTGCATTTTGAATCATAAAAAAAGCAATCATTAACTATGTCTAATATATAAAAAAAAATTATTCATTTTACTAAGTTTTATAAAATCATGTAGAATAAAAAATTATATTAAATGTTTTTTACACACTAATATTATCAAAATAGTCTTAAAAATAAATGAGATATCAGTGATTGAAACTGAAGGAAATTTCACTATTTTGACACATTTTTGTAGTTTAAGTCTCGAAAATGACAACACTCTATTGTCTAAAAGATACATAGTCTAGAGAGGGTTAAAGTGTTGGTTAAAATATATGTTTCACTGGCAGTTTTAAGTTCAATCTCAGAGTTGGGCAGTATGGAAAAAATCATATATTCTAATTCAAAGAAGCAATCCATAAAACAAAACATCAATAGTAATTTTATTGTAATAATAATTGTATTTTAACTTTACATTGAAGAGAAGAAATTTATCAAATTATGTTATTTACAAGCCATTTACATGACATTTTTTGATAATACCTTCTTAGCATAAAAGTTTACCTGCAAGTCATTCATATATTGAAATAATATTTAATAGAAAATAATATGCTTAAACAATCATTATAATAAAATAAAAATAAGGTTACTCTTTATTTCCAAGAAATAAAGCAAACTGAAAATACTGACCTCTTCCAAAGTTGTATCAGAGATACCATATGTAGAAATTCCCATTTCTGTATGGTATTTTTCTAAATCAGAGAACAAATCTTCAAAATTGGCTTCTTTATCATAAATTAGCTGATAGCACAACTCTGAACCTATTTCATCAACAAGCCTAGAATTGGGGACATACTTTCTGAGAAAAGTAAGCAATCGTTCTTGAGAGAAATCTAAAACAAAAGAAAATTCCATAAATTTATAGAAAATTAAGTATTTATAGTTTTAAATTTGTTTTAAGAATACAATTATTGTGAAAAAAAAACACTGTTTTATATATATGTGGCCTGAAGATTGTTTTATATATATATATATATATATATATATATATATATATATATATATATATATAGATAGATAGATAGATAGATAGATAGATAGATAGATAGATTACATATACATACACACACACTGAAGAAGTTAAAAAATTTAGTGATTAAAATTAGAGAACGTAATGTTTTTTCTAAAAAAATATTCCTAACAAATATTTCATACTTTTACATACTCTGCAACTAATAAAGCTAATGTTGTCCAGATCTCAAATAACTTTTATTAAAGATATTCTGTTCATCATTGAATAGAGTTTAGATACCAGTGGATAAATATTAAAGCAGAGCAGAGGTTTTATCCTCTACTTTGATATTTACCCACTTCTCTAAAGTTAATGATCAAGGATAGTTGATTATAGTTAGGCCAAATCTTTCTTCTGCTTTCTTTAAAAAAAGGAAAAAGTATACATACAAAAAAGTTTGTTTTGAAATTGAATAACTACACCTGTTGCTTATTTTTTTTAAATCCACATTATAAAACATTATAATATATAATATAATTTATTTCTGTTTCCTTTGCAACTTAATGAGTAATGTTTTTTTTAATATACTTGACATTTGTTCTCCGTATTATTTGGAATTGTTACAAAATATAAAGGTAAAGTAATCAGACAAATAGATTAGCAAGATATTTTTCAAAATAAGTTTATTTTAATGTCTATTAAATAAAATTGATTTTTAAATCTAAAAGAACTGAGATGAATGCACATCATCAAGTGAGAATCAGGTGTTTGTATGAACAGAAAGCAAAATTAATGAATGTGACAAAGGAAATCACAAAAGTGTAAGAATGAGAAATCTTACCCGTTTCATTGGATACACCTTCACAGCATGGAGAAGAATACTTGGAGATGTTATCACGCTCACTGTGATCTGACTGTTCTGTGAATCCTTCATCTTCTGTTTCAGTTGGTAAAGTAACCTAAAATTCAGAGGAGTTTTTTCAATTAATGTTGGGAGCTAGATAAATTAAATTATAATTGACTGCTTCAACAAAGAAAATTGTAAAGTATATAATAAAATATATTTCAGTGAAACTAAAATGAACAAGCATGCCAATTTATTATTTTTTTCTGATATTGATAATGTTTTCATTATCTCATATACATTAATAATTATACATTCAGACAAAAGTAAAATACAAAATATCAAAGTTAGTAAATTATTATTAACAGATAATAACATTATACATAAATATAAATCAAAGAAATGAGTTAATAAGAAAAAAGCAGAAAGTAATGGTAAAATCAGTCATTTCAATGCAGAAGACATTCAGCATTAATTAACCAAATGTTTAGTGTTACGGTCAGTTTAAATATATATTTTTTTAAAACAGTCTTTCAGGAAAATAGGTTTCTCAAGTCCATTAGCTGTTATCACTCTTTCAAGTATTGATGAGGGTTTCCTTCTTAAACTTTGTTTAAGATAGTTTGGAAAGTTAACATCTTGTTTATATAATTATTTTTTTCTCTTTGTGAAACATGGGATATCCATTTTAGTTGTTGCTGCTTTTGGAAGTCCTCAAGTGATGAGGTCTTTTATTTAAAAATGCTCAGGGCTCATTCATTTGAAGCAATTTTTTTATCATGGATTTGAGAACTCAGTTGCATATAACTGATAGCTTAGACATTTCTAAGCAAGTTGGATGCCATGCATGACATCCATATGAAAGTTTTGATATGACAAGACTATTTAAAAACATGACTTAAATTCTTTGATTAATATTTTGGTTTTGTAGCACCTGGCACCGTTGAACCCCTAGTGCAGCTTATTCTATATTCAATTTCCTGAGGTATTAATTTAAAGTTGATCTAGCTAGATGCAGCCATAATTTCTATGCTGACAGTTTCTTTTCTCACATTTCTCATTTGTGTAACTCCCTTCCAGCTCCATGCAAATTTTAATCTGCAAGAATTTAAATGCAATGCTAATCGCTGTCTACTGTCCTCCTGATTCCACTTTTCTCTTTCTACTCATTACCAATGTTTCTGTTCCTAATCACTCCACACCCTGTAACCTCTTACATGTTAGTGGCTATACTGCTTTGCTTGGGTTGATACTGATTAAAAAAAATATTGAAGTGTTTAGTATTTATTAATTCCACTTTCCGAATTTTTATGATGAATTTAGGGTAAGTGCCATTACTGATTTAATTCCAAACCAAGACCATAATTTCTGTTCTGAAAACATTTAATCTAAGTCCTACTTTTTAGAATACTTGAAATGTTGATGTTTTGTTCAAGATGATTCTTATCCCAACTATGAATACCTATGCCATCAACATAGCCCTACTCACCATCAGTACACTGGCGACCAAAGGGAAAACTTGAACACTGTTTTCTATTATTAGATTCATATAGAATATGGTATGGAATGATTAAATGATCAGTGCCCATCTCTTTACATCCATGCTTGCACACATGAAGAGCATAGGAAAAGATTAAATCAATTAGAGCTCTCACTTCCTCCTTGTACTCCTGATGAAGTTTGAAATGTTTCGGTATTGGAGATCTTGGCAGATATATACAACTATGATATGATAGTTCTTCCATAAGATCAAAGTATTCAGTGGAGTTAGAGCTTGGAAGACAGTTTCTCATGGATAAAAGTAAGTCAATTGATATAGTCATATGCTGCTCCGAGTTCAACATAGCAAATGTACAACTGTCTATTTGATAAGTACACTATTTCCTGGAGTTGTCTGTTGATTATATATATATATATATATATATATATATATATATATATATATATATATATATTATAATAAAAAGAAAGAACAGTAAGATATATAATCCGGTGTTTTTATTGGTATTTTTTTTATTTTTATACAAAACAGTGCTGAATGTAAATTTACAGACCATAAATATTATAAATTAACTGATTTAAAATATGGTTTCTTTGCTACACAGTAATAACCATGTTTCAAAAACCAAAGCTAAAAATTTTTAAATTTAATTATATAATTAAATTAAAAGCATTAGTTCTGTTTCATCTTCAAGCAAATTTTGGAATAACTTATTTTTAAATTTACTGAGTTTTAATTTATATTGTTTAGCTTCATTAATTTGGTTTCCATTTTCCAAAAGAGGTTGGTTTCTGAAAGCATTAACTAGTTTTTTTTTATTTACTTTCTTAATTGCTTAGTGTTCGCCATTCTGTTTTGTCCTCTTTTCTTTGTCTCTTTCTGCTACCAGTTTACTTACAAATAATTAAATGTAAACAAAAATTCTTTAAGGAACTTATTAATTTATAAAATAGTTCATTTGATTCAATGTTCTCCAATTTTGTAGAAAATGATTATGACACCAACATTGATTAATACTGAGTGTATTAAAATTACTTAATATATAACAAAGAATAATGTAAGCAAAATAATTTTACCATATAAAATAATCAACAAATATTGCTACAGCAATATTATTTTTACAGAAGTATGATAAAATATAATCTTTTTATTTCCTTATTATAGACTTAATTATCTCTAACTTAAAAACTAAAACAAAAGAAAAAACAAGAAAATTATCTCAAAGAAGTAAAAATCAAAAATTACAAAAGAAATAAATCTATACAAATGACTACAGTCAAAAATTCAAATTTTGTATTTAAACTGTGTTATAAATTGCTAGTTATGCTAACTCCAAAAAGATTTGAGAAATTTAGCCATGTCATTGTTAATATAAATGATTCACTTAAATATTTTCCATTATCAATTAAAAATAAAATATTTGTTGAACAAAATCAAGTTTAACACAAAGTTGCAGTCACAGGACAATTAATGAGGAATGACCTCATATGTCCTTCAATGAAAATAGATTGTTTATAAGATGAGCAATTCTCTTCGACACAATTATTGAAGATGGTTGTCTATAGCATCAAGAGTGGAATAAAAAGTCTCATTTAAAATAAGAACTCAAAATAGCATCTACCACCTTCTCATTACAGGCATTAATCTTAGCATCTGTTCTAGTTGTTTCATCCAAGCTCATTATAAGCCTCAGATCAACAAAAAGAAAGCATAGGAAAAGATATTAACATAAAATCATAGCTAAGAAGGACAAATATTTTTAAAGATCTGCAATTATACTGATGAATTCTGAAAAGCCTTATAAAACCTAGAATTAATACATTATTTAAATAACACAAGTGAAAATACTTCTTCACTAGATACAAGACAATCAAAATAAACATGTTTGCATATTAAATGTTCTTAAAAATACCAAATGATTGTAAAACTAAATGAATTAATTTTTGAATTACTTCCCAATTATGATAAGAAAATCATGTACAAATAGATGTAACACTGATAGTGACTGGAATGGTGTCAATACAAGAAGAAGCTACATTTTTCTAGCATTCCTACATTATGACAGCAAAGTCTGACAATATTGTAAGATATTGCTGGTGTGCTCTGTATCAGTGGCTGTGATGCTTCAGCCCTGAAACCATAACTGACTGATTGGTCATCATTTGGTAAATTCTTGTTGCTAACACAGCTGTCATTTCCACTGCAGAAAGTTTAGTCACATTGTGTTTCTGCCATTCTCTCTCTCTCTCTCTCACACACACACACACACACACACACACACACACACACACACTTTACAAAGCATGTTTTAGTATGTATGGAACAAGGTCAAAAGTGAGCTAATGGGTGTAGGACAACTGTGCTATGTCAACTTCCAAATACTAAAAAAAAAACAGCATTCAAAGTGTTGCCTTTTACCTGATTATTAAAATCAATAGAAAAACAAAACCAATATCAGAATCAGTCAAAAAGCTTGAAAAGTCTATATTTTAATTCTTTACAGTAGAATATTCAAAAAGAGACTTCTAGAGCAAAAGTGAAATTGTTATTAAAAATTTAAACAGCTCCAAATCACCAGCCACTGACATTGATATAGCTACAAGATCCTTAAGTTAAATGAAAATACCTCATTTAATGTATTTGCAGAGTCAACTTTTTTGGATGAAGCACTTTTCAAAGATGCACTGTTGCTTGAATTGGAAAATTCCTGTTTTTTAATCTTAGTAGACTGTTTTGCATTTCCATCAACTTCTGTCTTCACTAAAGTCAGATAATATCCACTGCCATAATAGTTCTTGAGAAACAAGCTAGAACCACAACACTGCAATTTTCCATTAGAAATTATTGCAATTCGGTCTCCCAGAACATCTGCTTCATCCATGTGGTGGGTTGTTAAGATTATGGTTCGACCTAAAAATAGAATTTAAAAACAATATTACTGAAAAAATATTTTAGTTACTTAAAAATTCATAAAACATAAAAAAAAATTATATAAAATTCTGATAAAGAATATGTGAATTTGCAACATTTAAACTTTCAATAGAAAAATACTTACAAATATATTTTGTAATCAAAAAATTATCTGTTCTAAAAATACCGTGATCCACAAAATGTGTGTTGAAGAAGCAGACAAATGCAATGGACAAATGAAACATACTGCATTTAAAATAGTACAGTGTAAAAAAAAAGTTTGTCTTGATAGAACAGAAGAGATAAAAATGCAAAGAAATATTAACTTTCATCACTATCTGAGGTGACTTATTTACATAGGAAATCACAAAGACTATAAATAGCTACATCAACTACCCATGGCCAGTTGAGTGCATACTACTTCCTGTGAATAGGTAACACTACACTACAATGGTGTCACCAATATCTAAAGAACTGAGTGAACAATTATCATTGGATAATTATGAGTACTAATGGCTTAGGATTCTAGTAACTAAAGCTAGAACAAGAAAGTTGAAGGGTTTGAAATCAGTTGGGGGAGAAAAACAGATAATTGATCTCTTCTTGGCTGATTGTGAGACTATTAGCAACTGCGCACCCAAGACAGTTGGAAGAAATGATGTTTAATGATATAAGTCAACTAACAGTGAGAAATACAGTGACCAAGAAAGGACGAGTGGATGCAAAGAGAGCTAAGGTCATGAACTTTTCTCAAAAAGTGAAAGAACCAGTTACTGAATATGTTCTTCATTTGAAACAGGCTGCTAAATATTTTGAATTTGAGAAACTAGGAGCAGAAACCCAGTCAATTCAAGAGGATTTGATCCAAATGAAATTGTTAAAAAGCCTTCAAAATGTGGATTATCAGCAAATGACTAATGGATTTACAACTGGAAAGATTGTCATTAGAACAGTGTGTTGAATTTGTTCAGCAACAAGAATGAATTCAAAAGTTTAATACAACAAAAATTACAGATCTAGTAGAGGAAATGGATACATACACAATAAAAAGAAAAGACAAAATAATGTGTACTTTTCATTGTTATGAACATCAAAGACAAAAACAAAAATGTCTGGCATATAAAAAAGATGTGAAAAGTGCTTCAAAATGAATCATTTTAAATGTATGTGTAAATCCAAAAAGTGAAATGTAGAGATGGTTCAACAAAATGAAGAGGAAATAAGTATGGAGGCCTTTTCATTAAAAAAAAAAAAAGAAATGAGAAAGGGCTGTTAAAAATTTGAATCAATAATGTTTTATTGGACATGCAACTAGATACGGGAAATGAAGTGACATGATATTGATGCCCAGAAGTTTCTGGCAGAAATTAGGAAAACCAAAATTAAAGAAAAGCCTTATCCAATTGAATTAGTTTGACTGATCAATGATAAAAATGTTAGGCTATTTTGAAGCCTTCATGGAACTAAAAAATAAGTTTGACGTAATAAAAATAAGAATTATTGTGGCAAACTGTGAAAAGAGTCATGGTCTAATAGAAAATGATGCATTGAACATAAATTTGACAAAATTAATAAACAAAATCAATGCAGAAGAAACTGGAAGGTCAAAAAACTATGAAGCAAGGTTAAAACTAAAGGAAATGTCTTCCCCCCCCCCTCATATTTTCAAGCACAAAAAGTGCCAGTCCATCTACTATCAATAGTGGTGGAAAAACTAAAAAATTACTGGAACAAGATCTACTGGAATGAGTTCCATCAGGAGGGAGCAAATGGGCCTACCCATTAGTAATTTTAAGAAAGAAAGCTGGGGATCTGCATATTTGTGGTGACTACAAAAAAGGGGTAGAACACAAAATACGTTCTGACTCATATCCTATCCACAATGTAGAATGGGCTTTGAACTCTCTTGCAGGCATGAAAACATTCTCTAAAATACTTCTGAAGTCAGCATACCATCAAATACATATTGACAAAGACTTTAAAGGAGTCACAGAAACAAATACACCAATAGGCTTATTAAAACTGAAAAGAATGCTGTATGGAGTTAAAACCGCAAGTACAATTTTTCAAAGGGCTATAGAGCAAGTTATTGGTAGTGATATAAAAAATACATTATGCTAACATTTGTGTTGGTGCTATTAATGATGAAGAACTAAAATGGAAAAGCAGTATGGTTTTGAATAAGTTAAAAAAAATGCTGGATTAACAATTAACAAAAAAAAGTGTGCAAAACACTAAAAAAAATATCATTCTTGGGATATTCCATATCTAACAAAGCCATATCACCAGACCAATCATTAATTGACAAAATATTAAAAGTTGAAGTACCTAAGAACAAAAAAGAACTGGAATCTTTCTTAGGACTTGTAAATTTCTATAGACGATATTAGAGCAATACTCCAAATTGACAGAACCTTTTACAGCTTTAAGAAAAAAAAAAAATGTGGAATTTATTTGCACAAAAAAACAAGTGGCATTTGAAAATTTAGAAGCTGTTCTGGCAAAGAAGCCAGTAGTAAAAATATTCAACCCTAGAAAGGAAATAGTAGTAACAACTGAAAAAAGTGAACACTCAATTTTGGGAATATTAGCTCAGGATGGTCCTCCTATTATGTATCTTTCAAGAAAATTATCAAAAACCAAAGTGAACGAATCAAATATCGAGAAAGAAGCATTGACCATAATAAGGATGACAAATAGAACTCATCAGTTTCTGATTGGAAAGAAATTCCTAATAAGGTCCAACTATAGATCTTTAGAATTTATATTTAATAGAAGGAAGGAACTTCCTATGATAACATCATCTAGAATTCTAACATGGACCTTAATGTTAATGGCGTTTGACTTTGATATCGAGTACATGAAAGGCAATGCCATTCCGCATGTAGACACTTTCTCAAGGTTGAGGGTCATTACTTCTGAAAGTGAGAAAGAGGAATAAGACTTTGGAGATACTTTCTTACACTGGGTCAAAACTGCTATTTTGTTGATAGACAAATTGGCTGAGGATACCAAGCAAGATCCCATATTGAACAGTATTTTGTTCAGTACAAAAAATAATAATTGTGAATAATTTCCCATGGATAGAAAGCTACTTTAAAGAGGTTAGACACAAGTTAACCATAGAAAAGGGTGTAATTGGTAATGGAGATGTAGTAGTTCCACCAAGGCAAAGGAGCAAAATTATAAAAAGCATACATGACAACATTCATTGTGGAATAACATGTAAACAAAGGAGATTAAGGCTAGAGGCATGGTAGCCAGGCTATTCTACAGACGTAGAAGAGTACATAAAAAGATGTAAAACGTGCATTGAAAGAAGAAAATTTAAACAGACTAAAACACATACATGGCGTAAAGAGTCCCAACCTTGGGACAGAGTACACATGGATCATGCCCATGTTAATGGAGTGGGATTATTATTATTATTACTGGTAGATTCATATTTGGGCTGGCCAGAACTCATACAGGTTTCCAACAAAAGAAGTTCAACCATGAAACAAGCATTAAGAATCATATTTTCAAAAAATGGAATTCCAAAAATGTTTGTATCTAATGCCCTAGAGTTCTGTGACAAAGAATTATGTCAATGGTTGAACAAAATTGGATGCAAACCATATAAAACCCCACCATACCATCTGTAATCAAATGGATTAGCAGAAAGAATGGTGCAAACTATAAAAAATGGATTGAAAATATGTCTACAATGGAAAGAAAAGATAGGAACATTTCTTCTTATTTAAGCTATAGGACAATACCACATGCTGGAAGATCCAAAAGCCCATCCGCTCTCATGGGTAGACAAATTAGAGTCCCATTGGCTTATGTCTTATGCCACCAATGAAAAACTGTGATATAAAAAGAATAGTGAATCTAATCTACAAGAGGAAAAAATGCAAAGTGAACAGAACACTATGATAATAGAAAAAATGGAAATGGGATATTAGCACATGTAAACCAAATTAGAGTGTAACACAATAAGTGATGAAGAAATGTACAGTGAGCGTGAAAGTAATGAAGGCAAAAGTGTCCTGTCAAGACAAGACAAATATGACAGTGAAATCGAGAGCAATACAGATTCTGAAGATGAACAATTGTTGGAGGAACACTCCTATGAAAAAAGAAAAAGATTGTGATCTCCCATATCTAGGCAACCTCTTTGGGAGTGGGAGGAAGATAGGGAAGAGACAAAAGCTCCCAGAAGAAATAGCAAAAAAATAAGAGGATAAAACCTCTTTGGTACAGGGAGATGAGGTGACTCATTTACATAGGAAGTCACAAAGATTATAAATAGCTACAGCTATTAGCCATGGGCAGTTGAATGCATACTAATTCCTGTGAGTCAGTACCACTACACTATCACAATCTAAAAAGCATTCTTTCACATGTAAAAAGCTCAATTTATTTAACTCAACGTTTGTGACAGATGAAAACACTTTAAAATTTAAGACTGCTTATAGTGAAAAGAAATAATGAAATTATCAGAAAAAATACAAATACCAAAAGATTAGATTTTTTTAATCAATACTCTAAAGTGATTTTTAAAAATGTCTGAGGAAAAAATGACAAAATAGTTTGACAGTTTTTATCCAACACAGATTGAAGAAGAATGTGTCAACTGAATGAAAATGTTTCAAACATGACTGACAGCTTTCATAGAGAATAATAATCATGCTGCAAAAAATTGTACATATTTTATAATTCTTGATAATACTCTTCATATAGTTTATCCATGAAAGAAAAGTTATTGTCAGAAGCTTTTTTAAAGTAAACAGGCCATTTTCTATTTCATGTTTGATAAATAAAAAAACACCAAATTTATCATCAATTAGAACAAAATCAATAAAGCAAATCAATTTTAACTGAACTGTAACAGAAAGACAACAGTATTGTGTTTGATTTCCTGTCTCATTTGCAAAAACACACATGGAAATAAAAAAAGATGTAAACAAGAGAATTTTGAAAATGATTAGTTTTCAGTTCTTTTTTGAGATAATTATAGAGTGCCACAAAAATTGAAATATTCAGTATTTGAAATGAAACAGTAATTTATCAACTTTAATAACAACAAGAATTGTAGTCAATTCTAATTATTTTAGCAAGAAGAAAGAACAGGAAAATCATTCATAGCTAGAATGAATGTTACTGAGAAAAAATATGTTTAGTTATTACTCATTTCATGATATGAAGTCAATCCTCTTTGAGGATTCATGCTTGTAAGTATACTGTGAATGATTTCAACAGGTTTACTCATATTTCTTTCTAATTTCTTGTGAAGAAAATATTTCTAATTGCCTAAATATTTGCTACATGGTTCTTCTTAATCTTGTTTCAGAAATAAAGTTTGAATATACAACTTTACTTTTTTTTTAATTGTACATTCTTACATCAACTGACTATGACTATAATCTTCATCCAAATGAAGATCTGCCAGTGTATCTTAATAACTACAAATGTGTGGGTATCTGAAATAAATTTTATGATTTCAAAGTAAACTTAAAACCATAAAGAGAATTTATAACTGAATGATATCTAAATCTTACATTTGTATCAATGTAAATATAACATTTTTTTTTAAATTAAAAGTAAAATTTGTTCCTATAAGATTTCAGTATAATTTTAAAGATTTTTTTGTCAAAAGAAATGAAAAAAAAAATCAGTGTCTGGATTCAATAGAATCTAAAACAATGTAGAAAAATCATTATCTTTCAAATAAAAGAATCAACCTAAAGATTTTTTAGAGTTTTACTTGTGAGCATGTGATCAACAATTGAATCGGGGAGGTGTTTTACTTAAATCAACATGGTATATATAAGAGTATTACTTTATTAAAACATTTATTAAAGCATATGTTATATCATACAGATACATAATATTAAAAATGTTACAGCATACCTTGTCTGAATTTGAGCAGTATTTCCCAAATAGCTCTTCTTGCATGAGGGTCAACCCCAGCAGTTGGTTCATCAAGAATGACAGTTTTTGATCCACCAATAAAAGATATGGCAACTGACAGTTTCCTCTTCATTCCTCCTGCAATAAAAAATTAATTTTCAGCAAATTCTTTGTGCTTAACATAACTTCTCTTTTAAAATAAAGTTGGCACTTATTACTAAATAATTATAAGCTATTGGTTTTGCATTAAATTAGTAAAAGAGAAACAGGAAAAATGTAATTGTTGAAGACCATTAATTTATTTTCAGTTTAACAAGTTTACTATTTTTTTAAATTGTTTCTGCAATGGTAGCAAGATACATTTTTGGGTGAAGTGGAAACTTCTTCAATGAAGCTTCATCCACTGAATAGAGTACTGTAAAATTTACAGTAAACTGAAGATGACCTGATGTATTTGCATCCACAAATCTATTTCATTATTGTTTTCTTCTTGGAATATTTCAGCATATCAACTTGAAGATCCATAGACTATATCAGATTCTATTTTGCAAGTCAATGCTATATGAATTTCAGCCTATAATATCTATCTTTATTAAAAATACTGACAACTTATTTTAGAGATATTTGAATTTATTATGCAAACAAATCCAGTAACTAAAGATTTATAGAAACATATTTGATTTACACAAGATTCCATATACCTGAATGGATTATTATTATTTTATATGTTAATATGTGCTCCTTAACATTCTATATCCTTCATCAGTGTTTTAGCCATTGAGCTTAACTTTACTACGGTTTCCATATTAAATTGCAGAAGTTCTTACTGCTTCTGAAGGATTGTTTTTTGCTTGAATATTACTTTCCATTTTCATATGGACTACAAGTTTTCTAGTGGATCTATTAATTTGTTATCTGAGTTTTTTTGACACAGTGACCAATAGTCATCTTTGCAAAATGTGAATGAGAATTGTCTTGCATGAATATACTCTATAGCTGAAAGCTTCTTCATTCTGAACTGTAGCATTCAGAAATATATAACAATAATTTGTTACATTTAATTTGACAGTATCATCAACTTGGAAAGGAATACAATTTATTACCAAAACAATACACCACATCTATTATCTTATTTTGATTGATTATTTCCATGAAGGACCCAGCTTATGGTTCAAGCATCAGACCCAACTAATCTTGCTCTAAATACATCATTAAAAATTACTGTTGAGAACTTAATTTTCATGAACTTCTTTGTTTAACCTACACATTTCTGTGATATTCACTTACTGGATTGCTTTCATGTGTTTAGCCAATGTTCTTAATATTCTACATCTTTTCTCTGTTTACATTTGCAACACCATATTCAAATATTTTCTTGCTAGTCAATCCAATTCCTTCACTTCAATCTTAATTTTTCTCAAATCTTAAAGTCAAATTCTTAAAGCCATTTTTATTGTTTTTATCTTGCCAATGTTTTCACTTTCACTTTTTTTGTTTTCTGATCTATATTCAACTTTTTCAAAAGTTACAATGACATCACTTTACAATTTCTCATAAGTTTATAGTTTTATTGAGATCCTTGACCTTGTAGGATGGCAGTGAAAAGGTTGTTGGATCCTCTGACATGTGCATATCATTTCAACTATCTCACTGTGTCATTTGTGATGCAGTCTACATAGGATATGTCTAGAATGGTTCTGTAGCATTTCATTTCTAATGCTGGGATTCTTTGCTGTAATTTTGATGTTAATATCCAAGATTCACAGGTGTAAAGAAAGATTGAGAAGGCCAATGCATGCAACAGTGTGATCATTAATTTCGGGCAGATATTCTCATCAAATTACCAGATGGTTTTTAGTTTTGTAATGCTCTTGAAATTATTTCTATTCTGAAGTCCTCTTTGATAAGTTCCTGATTACCAACTTTTATTGCTTGAAAGCACTTTTTCATTCTTCATAATGAGTTTGTTTTTTAGGGAAGCATTAGACTATGCTATATCTGGTGGATGTCTCATCTAGATTCTACACCAGACTATAACTGACATCACAGCTGAACTCATTATACATGGTGGTGAATCAGTGATAGACATGCTAACAATAATCTGTAACAAGATCTAGCAATCAGTTAAGTGGACAACATGGACCCAGTCACTGATTATTACTCTACTACAGATTTTTTTCTTTTTAAGCCACTAAGACATAAGCAGTTACTAAGAGTGAACAAAAATGAGAAAACATTGAAGAAAGATGACAATAAAAAAACAGGATTGAAAAAGATAGGTGACATTGCATTTAAATTTTTGAAAACTGTAGGCAACATGAAAGCAAGAGGCTTGAAGAGAGTTCCACAAGCAAGAAGTGCGATGGAAGAAACTTTTAGCATAAAACTTATGGTTGCATCTAACCATTTCAACTATAAAATCATCAGATACCTTGCAACCAAGCTAGTATTGTGCTTCAGTTCATAAAATCTAGGTACCAAAGAAGAAAGCTCATCGGAAAATGACTGAAGCTGAGATGACCAATAATATTGTAGGTTCTTTGTATTTTATCAAGAATCTCTAAATACATTGCAGAAGCACCAGAGTAGATTTGGCAGCAATATTCAATGCATTAAGACAGGAGTAAATAGTTGTGTCATCAGGATAGATACCAAGAACTCATGACATCAGGAATGTTATTGATGAAAATTAGGAATAACATAGAATAGAGTCCTGGTGGACACCTGCATTAATGCAAAAAGATCTAGAAAAGTGGCCATTCATAACAACATTCATTTTGCAATCTGATAAAAAAAAAGATTGAATCAAATCAGAAATTCATCCAGAAATAACATAACCTTTCAACTTGTGAAGAAGTCCAGCATGTCAAACCCTGTCAAATGCTATTGAAATATCCAAAGCAACAGCCCAAGCGTCACCATTCTTATCTAAATCTTGACAGACTTTTTCAGCAATAATCATTAACATATCAACACCTATCTTTTCAATCCTGTTTTTTTATTGTCATCTTTCTTCAATGTTTTCTCATTTTTGTTCACTCTTAGTAACTGCTTATGTCTTAGTGGCTTAAAAAGAAAAAAAATCTGTGGTAGAGTAATAACCTAGAAAAGTGAAAGCCATATTACTTATCTGAAAGAAAACAATGAAGTGAGATGCTTAACCAATTCACAGTTGATTAGAGTATTTTATATAAAAAAAAGCTACACAGCAAATAGGCCACTAGTTAGAAGCATCAGACGGTTCACCTGAGTTCTAGACTAGAAATACATAAAAAAATTTCCAACAAGCATCAAGGCATTTAATGTAGACCTTAGAGAAAATAGGAATCAGTTCAGGAACTCATTTCTTAAGGATACCCTCAAGTCCAGATGCTTTGTAGGGATGGAGTTTAGAGATGATAGCAGAAATCCTGATTCCTGTGCATTACAGTAGATGAACAGGAAGGTGTGAACCAAGAAGATTGTGGTTTCATCTGGTATTTACAAGAAGGTACAAAAGCATCTATATAAGATTTAATTCAAAAAGAACCCTCAATGGCACAATTCTCAATAGGAAGGTTACAAATATCAATCCAGGGGACATCTTGGAAAAAACTCATTTTTTTTTTCTTCACATTTTCAGTTAAATGTTTATCAAGTATGATTAAACAAATTGAAAAAATATTAGTATTACATTTACACTAGAAACTGATCCTCTTCACTACTTTTACAAGTACTGAAATTTTAAAAAATTACTATGCTAAAAATATGCTCCAGGGTCCCATTAGTAATCATAAAACTTTGGCAGACATAGCTCTAGCCATCATTGTAATGACAGACAAGAAAGACAGTGAATTATGTTAAGACGATATGTTTGTATAATAACCAAAGCTTTACAATAAAAGATTAAAAATAAATGAATAAATTATTATCAACAAGAATTGTTCTATTTAGACAAAGAAAAATATTTTCTGTATCCTTCCTCATAACTAAAATAGTTACATATTTCAAAGAAGATTAGCATAACACAATCTTCCTACCTCTCATTTACCCTATTTAGCCTTGTAAGTTTAATAAATATTGAGAAAACCATTTTGTAATAGAATTGATGAAACAAGAAAAAAATTAAACAGCAAAAATAATTTGATTGTAGTTATGATTTATCAACAATTTCAGTTTTGTTTACAAAATTAATGCAAATGTGTGTGTGTGTGTGTGTGTCACACTGAATATGATGGGCAAGGAATATTTTGTAAATTTTTTATTCAGTTATTGTGTTTTTACAATTTTTCTTTTTTCTCATTGTGGCTTCTTGGGCTAATGTTTACCACTGACATGAAGTGCAAAGATTATATTGAATCAATTGCTAGGTCTGCTGCTAAGAAAGTTGGGTCACTGTGTCATGCTGGACAATTTTCCTCGCCAGTATCTATATCACACGTTCATAAGTCTACCATTCATCCGGGCTTTGAATATTGCTGCCAAATCTGGTCTGGCACTTTTATGTATTTAAAGATTCTTGATAAAATACAAAGAATCTGCCATATTATTGGTCCTGATCTGGCATCTCAGCTTCAGTCACTTTCCCACTGCCATAATGTAGCTTCCTGTGCCTTTCCTATAAATATTTTCATGGTA
Source organism: Acanthosepion esculentum (assembly GCA_964036315.1). Lineage (NCBI taxonomy): Eukaryota > Metazoa > Mollusca > Cephalopoda > Sepiida > Sepiidae > Acanthosepion > Acanthosepion esculentum. Next base: position 96,767,690 of record OZ038476.1, read on the forward strand.
ATTGTTCTGATGAACTTTCCTCTGTCATACCTAGACTTAATGAATTTAAGCACAGTACTAGACTGATAGATAGCAAGGTTGAAATGGTTAAATGTAATAGTAAGTTCTATGCTAAAAGTTTCTTTCTTGTGGAATCTGCTTCCAGCTTTTTATTTCCCAGTCAACTTTGATATTCAAAAATATAAATGCAATGTCAATTGTTATCTTGTTTTTTATAATTCCTGTTGTTTTATTGTTTTCTTGCCTTAATAGTATTTTTTCTCATATACTCTTGCACTCAGTAACTCCTGATGCCTTAGTGGTTTTATTGCCTTGCTTGAGGCGAAATAATTAAAAGAAAAAAGTGTGTGGAGGAATTATCCATCATATTTATTGTCCTGAATGTTGTTGGCTAATTCATTAACCATTTTTATTAATAGTCGGTGTAATAAAATATATAAACTTATCAGATCACAATATGACTAATGAGCAAATAGAGTTCTTCAATTTAAGTCCAAACCACCATCTCCAATCTGGAGATAAAAAATAATAAAATGATTAAAATAAAATAAAAGATTCCTAACACAAATGTAATTTAAGCCAACTCAAAAGAAAACATGGAAAATATTTATCAAAATGAAAAGAAAATAATCTACCTGACAGGTTAGTACTGAGTTCTTTTCTTTTATGTACAAGGTCAACATCAGCGATCATTTTATCAATTTCTGATGAAAGACATTTTGATTGAGCTCCTTTAAGTTTTGCATAGAACCACAGATGTTCTTCAACTGTTAAGCTGTTCAAAAGAGAAGCATAAAAATCACTAATGATAGGCCAATTAGCCTTTTCCAGTTTTAACACTGAACACTATTAAAATACTTAAAATAACAAATAACAATTATCATTTAATTCAAAATGGACAATTGCAAGCTTGTAAATGTCATCAATTGTAAAAAATGTTAAATGTTTAAATAAAATAACCTATAAAAAAGTGTAAGAGAGAAGTTTAATCAGATTAATCAGCAAAAGTACAATGTCATGAATGAAAATTTACTGAATACTAATTCAACTTATAAAGATACAAAAATGTACCATAGCATATGTTAATATACTTGATGCACACAAAAAAAAATATGTTAAAAGATTGCAGGTGCATCAAATAACAATTAAATTTTAGTACAATAATAAATTTTTATTTATTTTTTGTAAACTTAAAATATATATTTTACATATATATGTAACAACTGAACACAAATACATATATGCTATATTTATGAGGGAAGAGTGCTCAATATAGAAGCAGAGTGTTTGTAGACAGTAGAGACATAGAAATCAACACTGCATGGGGACTGTCAGTTTCATGCCACAAATCATTTTTGTGCACACAAACACACATACACAACTGTGTGTCTGATGATCAAGTGTGTGTGCATGTTTCGTTGTCTTAATTAAAACATTTACTCATTTACCAGTTGGAATTCATAAATTCATACTATTTTCTTTTGTTGAAATTAGCTGAATAAAAAAGAGAGCCAATTTGAAATTTTTTTTTCACTGAAGCCATTTCAAGTGAAGGTAACTCAATGTGTTATTTAAATGCTCAGGTATTGAGGATTGCAATGTTGAACAAATAATATAAATAGCAAACTTGGTATTCTTGGTAAGATTCTGGTCAAAAGAAAATGGAAATCTGGGGAGAAGAGATCAAAATACTCAACTTGAGATACAGGTAATTTCTTTTTTAGCTAAAAAATAGATCTTTTCCTTTTATGCAGTTGTGTATATCAAATGACAGAAAGTAAATTGAAGCACTGTATCTTACTGTTTCAGCAATAATCTTTTACTTTAATAAAGTAGGCTAAATTACAACAGATGCTTTATGGACTTGATTTTAGAACTGAGTTACTACTAAAACTGAAATACAAACTTCTAGTGGATAATTTATCACAGGTCAAAAGACCCTAAAAATGTTGAAACTTACTTTCCAATAAAACTAATTACAACTATCTTTATATTCATTATAGAAACTGTATACAAAGACAAAGAAATCAGAAAATAATTATTACATGCATATTACATATAAATTATTAAACAACACATTTCATAAATGTAATTTTTTTCTGTAACTAAACATCAATAGAATATGAATCTTTTTTGTTTCATATTTAGAATAATCAAATTGTGACTATAACCCTGATCAAAATAAAGATGCCATAGATTTAAGAATATAAAACAAAGTATCTTACTAATCAAAAAGCACATTGTACTGGGGACACATGGCTAAACTTTTTCTAATCTCATCGATATTCCAACGTATATCTTTGCCATAAATGATTGCAGTGCCATCAGTAGGTGGGAAAAGTCCAGTCAAAATAGACCTGTTAAAAAAAAGGTGTTAAACTTAAAAGCAATGCAAAATATTATTTTTATTATTATTATTCTCTGATTAGAACAGAAGTTGCATTTACACAAAAGAATTTATGTTCCTAGCACTTTAATTATTAATAATTTTGAATATTGTTTAAAAGAATTATCCATTATGATTTCACTATCTAAGCCTATTCTTTAAATCATTTTGCATAAGGCACTGAAAACTACTCATTAGAGGTAACAAGTATTTTAGTCCACTTCTATGGTTTTCTTTTCTAAAGGTCACATTTCTGTTTCAAGTATTGTTAATAAAAATCATCTTAAATAATATATGTCAAGAATTTTGGTGATTCTTTTATTTCATGAATCAGAAAATTTTAAAATTTGTATTAAAACAATGTCACCAATGAAACAGTTTAATTTAAAAAGAAAAAAAACAAAAGAAAAACTGATTATTATGAATGTACAACAGTTTAAACAGAAGTTAAAATCTCTACAAATAAATTCTTGATAAAATTTTGCTATTCAAAAAGACAAAAGGAACTTCATCTAACATGAGGCACAATCTGACAATCTTATTTCTCCATTTTGTGAAAGCAAAAAATTATCTTCAGAAATTGAATATGATTTTTAGAAATGATAATTGTAAATTAGTCTATGTCTTTTATCTTATATTTTTTAGGGCACAGTTCTAAAACAGACTGTCACAATAATAAGCAATAATAACAAGCAAACAAAAACCAAATAAAATACTTACATTGTTGTTGTTTTTCCTGCTCCATTGTGTCCAAGAAAAGCTGTAATTTGCCCTTCATAAAAGTTTAAATTCAAGCCATCCACAGCAACTTTGTTAGTGTTTTTATAAACTTTCCTCAAATTTTTGATTGAAACACCAATTTTAGAGTGTGATGGAACTTTTTCAAATTTTTCAGAATCTGACAACATAATAATTAAAATAAATAAAAAAAATAGAAATTATACACTTAAATCTAAAAAATATTAACACTTTTGGGGGGAGAATTTAGAGCAAAAACTCTATAGTAAATGTTTAAGAGCAATTTTTTAGATATCACTTCATAGCAACATTTATATTTTAAAGCAAGCTTAATACAGTATCTTAGTTATAGAAATGTAATACTTAACAGCTAAGAAGATGCAGAATTGATGTAACAGTAACTGGAAAATGGAATCAGAGAACAGAGTTCAAATCCCAGGTGAGAGTTTGTGCCCATTTTGCACTAATGCATATGGGAAAGGCATAAATGCACATGTCTAATTAGATCAGTTAATAGCTGATACTATGCGATATAGTACAATGTGTCAAATGTTATTTGAAGAGAAAATGAACATTAGAAAATAATCTTAAGAAATTACCTACAGTACCTAACAGAGCTTACTGTGTCATGAGATTATTTGATTTTTTTTTTTTCATTTGTTAAATATAAGGAAAATTTTTGTTTTAAGCATTTTTATGCTGATAATCAGCTGAGAATATTTTAGAAGTATGAATTCATAACAGATAAATTATAAAAAAAATGATGTGCTCACCTTCATTAGCAAGTTCAATTATTTCATTGTTGATGTTTACATTTTGCTGAATTAGTTCTTGATTCACTTGTCGACTAAACCAATAAGATTTCTGAAAGGGGAAATACCATTTTCTAGGAATTCCATACATGCCTGAAGTAAAAAAACAATAAAAAAGATATTTTATGTAATATATTAGGTCCATACAAAAATATAACTAAACAGACATGAATCAATTTTCACTTTTTCATTTTTGCTTTTAATGAAGATCAAATGTTAATTTCTTGCAATTTAAAAATGAATTACAGCACAAGATAATTTAATTCAACATTGATCTTTTCTGACAAATGATAAAATGATACAATGCACTTCATTTTTTACCTTTTTAATCCACTCATTTTCTATAAATACCAAGATTTTACTACTGTAAACTTCAGTTTTTCAGAGAATTATAAAATGAGAGACACTTTAAATTAGTCACTAAACTGCCAACTTTAGTAAGTTACGCATTGGCAGCAATGCAACAACAATAGCATATTACTATCATTCATCTTTTTGTCATAAAAAATGATGGCAGAAATTAAGAATTTATCAATACTCTAAAAATCAAATCAAGAAACTGGACATTACACTCATAATTTATTTCATCCTCTTAGCAAGAAGAAATATTAAATAGATTTTGTAACAAACAAGAATCTTCCAGTCAAGTCGCTTTCTGAAACACTAGAAATGTTTAGACTACAATTTGTTTTATTGAAGGCTAACACACTGCATCCAACTATAATCAAGATTAATTTAATTCAAGGTTGGTTGGTTGTGATTAAACTAACATATGCTAGAAATGGGAATGTCTGGTTGGGTAATTAGATTCTCAACTTTTTGCTCACTTTGAGAAATCATTTAAAATCAGCTTTTTTTTGACACATTTGTAAACAAAAGTTAATCTTCCAAAAATAAAATATACTTTTCTGAAACTTTATTTGAGGAATATTATCGGATTTAAAGTATAATTAATCTGATTTGAAAAAATATTATTTACTTTAAGTTTTAAATAACAGAGAAATGGATTTTTAAAATAGTAGTGCAATTAAATGCTTGTCAACACTTTGTAAATTACCCATCAAGTGATTTACGAGGTGCTGACATTTATATTATTGTTCTGGAGACCTTATTTTTTAAAACATAATTTATTAAAATGACAGGTGAATACTTTTATATATAATCTTTAAGTACTCAGTAATCTTAAAAATGTTGGAAAATGCCCTCTGTAATCTAATTTTAGGAATGTTGAATTTAAATTTAGTATAGTCATTGTACTTATTTTCTGATTATATCGTGTATGGTCACCATACTCTCAAATGTTACATATACACAAGAAATTTTTTTAAGAATATAGGGTGTAAACAACTTTTATTGAGATTTTCAATTTTTGATTTGTAAATATAGTTTCCACTTAATAACAATATCACCTAACCAGATTGAAGTAATGCATAACTTGAAATGATTTATAATATTATAAATTATTATAATTAAAATTTTTCAAAATTGAAACAATTTTCTTAAGACAATAGTGTCCTTAATAAATCTTATTTATAAAAGCAATTAAAAGATTCTCTAATTAAATATCATAGGTTTATTTCATTTTTTTTATTTTACAATTTGGATCAAATTTTTGAGAAATGATTAGTAGTTTGAAAAAAAAAAATGATAATTTACATTCTCCAAGTGTTGCTTTTAATTAATACAACAAATTTTGTGATTGAAATTTAATTTCTTAAAATTTCATGAAATTAAGTAAGTAGGGGATAACATATATCAAAAAAAATTTTTACCCAGGTTTTCTAAAAAAAAAATTAAAAAAATAATTACAAAAATAATTTCATTCATTTGTGAATGAGTCCAGAAAGTTTCATTAAAATTCAACAATTATTTGATTTTTGCAAGAATTTCCAAATCAATGTGTTTTTCAACGGAAAAAAGCACAAAAAACACTAATCGCAAATTAACATTGACTGTTGACATAAAAAAAATAAGATTTTTAACCAAAATTTCAAATGTGCTAGAAAGGATTAAAAAATTTAATAAAATAAATAAAATTACTTTGGTCTTTCCTCTTCATAATAACAAAAATTTGGATGATAAAACTTTGTTTTTATTAAGTTTGGGGCTTTTTTCATCATGCTATGCTGTTTTTCTGTGAAAAAGCGGGGGTACCTATTGTAAATTAAACTAGAAATGGTATATAAAAAACAATACGACTTTCAGTAAAATTTCAAAAATTAAAAAAATATTAATCTTTACTGCCACTATTTACTTAAATAAGAATGTATCTATTTAAATGCTGAAAAATTAAATTATAAAAAAATATACATGTTCTCAAAACTGGAAAAGATACTTTTGTTGTGGTTTTCAAGTAATGATTTGAAAATTACTGTTAACACTTTCTAAAAATGTTAACAAATATCATTCAAATTGGCTTCATTTTATTACAAATTTTTCCTGTATAAATGAAAAGCACTACTCACAAAAATATATATTTTTATTACTTATTAAATTCATCTTTATAAGGCATATTTTAAAGGATTTTATTTTTTTAAATAATTATTCAAAGTATAATTATTTTTGAATAATATAAATGATCCCATAAATACATCAACTTATAGATAAAAACTGAAGAAATGTATTAAGTCAATGTTTACCTGGAAACACAGCTTCAATATACCAAGCAAGTATTAAATAAATGAGGCTATCGACTAGCATGAGCATCATACACTGCAACATGCTAAAGCCATCATCAGGCATGGGACTAGAGTTCAAATTGGACCACTGCAACCCAATAGCTTGTTCTTCATATCTGGCAATGTAGCTACACCCATATCCAAAGGCAACATTTGATGATAAACACTGAATTGACAGAGAATAATGCATTTCACCAATAAAACAATTCAAAAATTCAAAAGTTCAGTTATTTCACTTGTCAAGTTCATGAGAATAAATTTGCAAGTCTAACTGCTTTTACCAAAAGATAATTTGTTATTGTTCATGTTACAATTATGCACCATTTTTCATAGATGTTGTCTGTAACACAGATTATAACTAAATTCAAGAAAAATCAAAGAAATATAACTAAACATTATTATCTTAACTAATGGCCTAATTTAAAATTATATATCATTATTTGTAGTAAGAATGAATATAAGATTTCACATTATTATAGATGATTAAATCAAGGTAAAAAAAACAATAGCATAATTTCAATAATTTCTGCAAAAAAAGCAGCAATAAGCAAGAGAAGATAAGGTTCAAATGAAGCCATGTTGTCTTTGATCTTTGATATGGCTGGCTTAAAGCCAGCCAGCCAGCAATAAAAAAAAAAATGTCTCCGAAACACTGTCAGCTGGTGGAGATAAACCCTACTTACAAAAAGTGAGTAAAAGTGTGAAAAAATTTGAACATTTTTAAAAGGCTTGATGTGGGGTTGGATTAAGTGAATTGAATCTACAGTTTTTTCATAACAATGTGAGAAGTCCAGACTTTGGTGCCAGTTCTTTGATTTTGATTTTTCATGTCCATGAACTGTTAGTGAAAAAAAATTAAATAAGTGAACCAATTGTTTTTTTTTTTAATTTTTTGTTTAGATAGTTGAATTTTTATTAAGCAAAATAGACTAAGAATTAAAAGTATGATATCATTTTTATTTCAGTTTTTAAAATTGAAATTAATTTTATCTAACTTTTACTTCTTAGTCTACTACTTTGCTAATAATAATTTCAACTACGTAAAACAAAATAATTTAAAAAGACATTGCTTGTTTTTACATCATATGCACAATTCTCCACATTACGTTTAGCTGACTAATGCTGCTTTGTTCACCCTCTGCTCTCTATTTATGTTGTCATTCTCATTTGCATATGATACTACACCTCCCTGAATTGAAGAGGCCGGACATCCTTGTTTTTTCTATTACTACTTCTGATTACTCTCATACTATGCTCTCCTTCCTCTTGTCTTTTTTTTTCCTTTTATGGTGATCTTGGTCTTTCTTCATTTTCTTCTTCATTCTCATCCATCTTTTCATTCTCACTTTCTTCCATTTCCTGCTCTGTTCCATTTTTGTAACTTTGTCTCTTCTTGCTCTTGATCTTCCATTTCCACATCATCCAATTCATTTCTGCTTCTGAATTGATCCACATGTGCTATTGTATTTTGTCACTTTTTCTCCAGTATAGCCGTGTTGTGTCCTTTTTGTATCAGGAAATTTGCTTCTTATACCATACCTTTTCTTTCGTTGAAAAGGACATAGTTATGGGGGCTCTGATTTGCCTACCCATTAATGCTGAAGGGGTCAGCTTTCTTCCTGCATGTGGAATGGATCTATAACTGAGAAGCATTTTCGGTAAATATGCTTCTAGGCTTTCATTAAGTGGTGAGAATGCTTTTAACCCCATTTTCACCATCTGTACCATTCTTTCTGCAATGCCATTAGATTGTGGATGATACAGTAGTGTCTTGTATAGGATATATCCTATCTGTTTCAACTACGCACATAAATTCTCATCGCAAAATTCAGGTGCATTGTCAGTGACTAGTGTCTGGGGTACTCTATTCCTTGAGAATATTGTTCTTAGTACTTGCTTTATTGTGGTGGCTTTTCTGTCTTTTACTCTGACAACCTATGGCCATCCTGAATATGAGTACACTGATACTAAGAACAATCCCCTATCTTTGATATGTGCGTGATCCATGTAGACCCTAACCCATGGCTCTGCTTCCTTGGGCCATGAGTGAATTTTTCTTTGCTGGAAATTTTTTATTTCTGCACATTTTGGATATCTCTTAATATACTCCTCTACATCTTTTGAATACCTTGACCACCAAGCTTGTAACTTTAGTCTTTTTTGCGTCACTATTATGCCCCAATGTACATCATCATGCACTCTTTTTAATATGTCCCTCCTCAGTATTTGTGAAGCTACAATTATAGCTCCATTGCATATTATGCTATTTTCTACTGTCAGTTTGTGCTTCATTTCTTTAAAGGGTCGCTCTGTCATCGAACAATTTTTCCATACATTATTTCTTATTCTCTCCATTATTCTGCTTAATATTGGGTCTTGCTTTGTCTCTATTTTGAGTCTATTTAGAGGAAGAACGTCCGTTTCAACCCAGTGTATTATTTTATCTTCAGAATTTTCCTGTTTTTCTTCTCCTTCATTCTTGAACTGCAATCTTGATAACGCATCTACGTGAGGGATAGTGTTCCCTTTTACATATATTATGTCAAAATCGAATGCCATGATCTTTATTGCCCATCTCAAAATCCTTGATGATGTTACTTTTGGCAATTCTTTTCTTGGGTTAAATATGAATTCCAATGGTTTGTGTTCCGATTTTAATAAGAATTCCTTTCCTATCAAAAAATTTTGTGCCCTTTCCATGCTTCATATAATCACTAATGCTTCTTTTTCAATATTCAAGTAGTTAATCTTGGCTGACGTTAACCTTGATATGTACATCATTGGGTGTTCTTCTTGCAATACGATAGCAGCAATCGCCTTTTCACTCGTGTCTGTGGTTAATGTTATTTCTATTTGTGGATCAAAAACTTTTATTATTGGTTTGCTCCTCAGTATTTTCTTTACTGTTTCAAAAGCGATAGTTTGCTCTTGGGTCCAGTTAAATTCATTATTTTTCTTGCGTAATTTTGCAAATGGCTCTAATAAGTCACTGTATCTTGGAGTGTATTTACTATAAAAATTTATCAGCCCCAAAAAGGATTCTAAAACCTTTTTATTTGCTGGAGGAGCTAATTCTGTTATTTTCTTTGTTAATCTCTCATCAGGTGATATGCCTTCTTTCGATATTTGATATCCTAAATATATCTTCTTACAGTCAAAATTACATTTGTCTTTGTTTATAGCCATGCCTGCCTTGTTCAATCTTACTAAAATTTACTCTGTTTTATATTTCAATTCTTCTCTGGTTCTTGCCCCTACACATATATCGACCTGGTAAATTATCATATTTTTTATTTTTCCTAATAAGACTCTTTCAATCACTTTCTGAAAAATATGACTCGATGTCTTACCCCAAACGGTAGACACGTCCATCTTAGCAAGCCCATAGGGGTGTTTATCGTAGTTACTTCCTTGAATTTTTCATCAATTTCTATTTGATTGTATGCTGCCTTGAGATCAATTTTTGCAAAGTGTTCCATTTTCACTAACTCATAGCTTGCAGTTTCGATATTTGGCAATGGAAAAGAGTGAACATATCTGGTGATTTACTCCTATCTTGTAAAAACCACAAATCCTTAAATCTCTGTCAGATTTCTTTATCGCTACTATCGGTGACATCCAATTGCTACCACCTTGAGTTACTCTTTCTAGTATGCCTTGTTGTATCATTTTGTTTAACTTGACCACCACCAAAGGTAGGATATGAATTGGAACTTTTCTCGACTCTATATATTTTGGGTGATAATTCCCTTTTAGTCGAATACTTGCTTTATAACTTTTGAACACTCCAATTTCATTTTCTTGTGCTTCCATGGAATTGATTAATCTTGCCATATGCACTTTTAACACATTAATTCCTAGTAATCTGTGATCTTTTTCGCATTCTACCACTGTAATGGGAATTACTTCAAAATGTGTATCCGTTTCAAAATTGTCTTGAAATGTACCCATTATTTTTATAGTCGTTCATTAAATTGCTTCAATTGAATGTTGCCTTTTTTTAAAAATTTAGGCCGTCCCAATCTGACCCAGAAATTTTTTGGTATCAGCATGACTTCACTGCCTGTATTGACTTACATGTTAAATATTTGGTCATTTATTCTTATTTTTTCTCTCCTCCTTTTTTGCATATTCACTGTAAACATTTCAGCCTCTTCTTTGGAGGGGGTTTGTACTTTTTGTACTCTATTTTCTTTTTGTATTTGCATACATTCTGAAAATGGTCTCATTTGTTTGCAATTTGAGCATATTTTTCCTGAAAAGAATTAATTCATCTTCTATGGTCATTTCCCAAGTTCACAACTTTTCAAATTCACAGTACTTAGCACATTCTTTTAATCTATGTAAGTACTATATAATGGACTCATTTGGTGCTTGTCTTGTCTCTAAAAACTTGGTCCTTTCAGCAATGACCAATCTTTTCTTTGGTCTTATGTTCTTTTTTATAACTTTGACAATTTCTTCAAATGTCATTTCTTCTAATTCGCTCGGGTAACACATTGTCAAAAATTTCTTCACCGCTTCGCACGACTGCAGTAGCAAGAAATAAATCTGTTATCTCGTTTTCTCCTCCTTCGGTCTTGGAGTCTCTTAATATTTTACTCTTGCAAATGATGAAAAAGTTCTGATCCAAGTCTCTATATGTTCTGGATCTTCCAGTGCATTCAAGGATCCTATCGGCGACGCCATTGTTATGTAGTGTATTTCTCTCTGGGTAGTAGCAATTGTATGCACAGTTCTCCATGTTACATTTTGCAAATGGGTTCACTGACTAATGTTGCTTTGTTCACCCTCTGCTCTCCATTTATGACATCATTCTCATTTGCATATGATACTACAGTGGCATTTAATTTATGGCTCATCACTTGTTAGAATTTAAATAAATATTAAAAAACTGATAAATTATGAATTAAAGTACAATGGGTTTTTTGTTTTTCTTTTTAAATAAAACACAGGATATATAAACAAAAACAAGTTATCTTTCTTTTAATATCATTAAAAAGTTTTTTAATTTTTCCGATTTAGAAAAAAAGAAGTAATGTTTTCGTTTTTTTACAAATCCCCAGTTTTATTTTTTTTTTAAATAAATAGAACACAACTGTACTTTTATTTCATAATTTACCAGTGAGGAGATATAAATACCACATTAACAGAAACACAGAAAAAACCTGGCAACATACAGGCATTAGATTCTGAGAAATGGATAAAAATATTAATAATTGATGGGTGCACAAATAATTTCATTGTTGACTATATATATATATATATATATAGTTGATTATATATGTTGACTATATATATATATATATATATATATAGTTGATTATATATGTTGACTATATATATATATATATATAGTTGATTATATATTATATATGTTGACTATATATATATATATATAGTTGATTATATATTATATATGTTGACTATATATATATATAGTTGATTATATATTATATATGTTGACTATATATATATATATATATATATAGTTGATTATATATTATATATGTTGACTATATATATATATATATATATATATAGTTGATTATATATTATATATGTTGACTATATATATATATATATATATATTTGATTATATATTATATATGTTGACTATATATATATATATATATATATATATATATAGTTGATTATATATTATATATGTTGATTATATATATATATATAGTTGATTATATATTATATATGTTGACTATATATATATATATATATATATATATATATATATAGTTGATTATATATTATATATGTTGACTATATATATATATATATATATATATATATATAGTTGATTATATATTATATATGTTGACTATATATATATATATATATATATAGTTGATTATATATTATATATGTTGACTATATATATATATATATATAGTTGATTATATATTATATATGTTGACTATATATATATATATATATATATATATATATATAGTTGATTATATATTATATATGTTGACTATATATATATATATATATAGTTGATTATATATATGTTGACTATATATATATATATATATATAGTTGATTATATATATGTTGACTATATATATATATATATATATAGTTGATTATATATATGTTGACTATATATATATATATATATATATATATAGTTGATTATATATTATATATGTTGACTATATATATATATATATATATATAGTTGATTATATATATGTTGACTATATATATATATATATATATATATATAGTTGATTATATATTATATATGTTGACTATATATATATATATATATATATAGTTGATTATATATTATATATGTTGACTATATATATATATATATATATATAGTTGATTATATATTATATATGTTGACTATATATATATATATATATATATATATATATAGTTGATTGTATATTATATATGTTGACTATATATATATATATAGTTGATTGTATATTATATATATAGTTGATTGTATATTATATATGTTCACTATATATATATATATATATATAGTTGATTATATATTATATATGTTGACTATATATATATATATATATAGTTGATTATATATTATATATGTTGACTATATATATATATATATATAGTTGATTATATATTATATATGTTGACTATATATATATATATATATAGTTGATTATATATTATATATGTTGACTATATATATATATATATATATATGTATATATATAGTTGATTATATATTATATATGTTGACTATATATATATATATATATATAGTTGATTATATATTATATATGTTGACTATATATATATATATATATATATAGTTGATTATATATTATATATGTTGACTATATATATATATATATATATATATATAGTTGATTATATATTATATATGTTGACTATATATATATATATATATATATATAGTTGATTATATATTATATATGTTGACTATATATATATATATATATATATATATATATATAGTTGATTATATATTATATATGTTGACTATATATATATATATATATATATATATATAGTTGATTATATATTATATATGTTGACTATATATATATATATATATATATATATATAGTTGATTATATATTATATATGTTGACTATATATATATATATATATATATATATATATATATATAGTTGATTATATATTATATATGTTGGCTATATATATATATATATATATATAGTTGATTATATATTATATGTTGACTATATATATATATATATAGTTGATTATATATTATATATGTTGACTATATATATATATATATATAGTTGATTATATATTATATATGTTGACTATATATATATATATATATAGTTGATTATATATTATATATGTTGACTATATATATATATATATATAGTTGATTATATATTATATATGTTGACTATATATATATATATATAGTTGATTATATATTATATATGTTGACTATATATATATATATATATATATATATATATATATATAGTTGATTATATATTATATATGTTGACTATATATATATATATAGTTGATTATATATTATATATGTTGACTATATATATATATATATATATATAGTTGATTATATATTATATATGTTGACTATATATATATATATATATATATAGTTGATTATATATTATATATGATGACTATATATATATATATATATATATATAGTTGATTATATATTATATATGTTGACTATATATATATATATAGTTGATTATATATTATATATGTTGACTATATATATATATATATAGTTGATTATATATTATATATGTTGACTATATATATATATAGTTGATTATATATTATATATGTTGACTATATATATATATATATATAGTTGATTATATATTATATATGTTGACTATATATATATATATATATATATATATATATATATAGTTGATTATATATTATATATGTTGACTATATATATATATATATAGTTGATTATATATTATATATGTTGACTATATATATATATATATATATATATATAGTTGATTATATATTATATATGTTCACTATATATATATATGTATATATATAGTTGATTATATATTATATATGTTGACTATATATATATGTATATATATATAGTTGATTATATATTATATATGTTGACTATATATATATATATAGTTGATTATATATTATATATGTTGACTATATATATATATATATATATAGTTGATTATATATTATATATGTTGACTATATATATATATATATATATATAGTTGATTATATATTATATATGTTGACTATATATATATATATATATATATATATATAGTTGATTATATATTATATATGTTGACTATATATATATATATAGTTGATTATATATTATATATGTTGACTATATATATATATATATATATATATAGTTGATTATATATTATATATGTTGACTATATATATATATATATATATAGTTGATTATATATTATATATGTTGACTATATATATATATATATAGTTGATTATATATTATATATGTTGACTATATATATATATATATAGTTGATTATATATTATATATGTTGACTATATATATATATATATATAGTTGATGATATATTATATATGTTGACTATATATATATATATATATATATATATAGTTGATTATATATTATATATGTTGACTATATATATATATATATATAGTTGATTATATATTATATATGTTGACTATATATATATATATAGTTGATTATATATTATATATGTTAACTATATATATATATATATAGTTGATTATATATTATATATGTTGACTATATATATATATATATATATATATATATATATAGTTGATTATATATTATATGTTGACTATATATATATATATATATATAGTTGATTATATATTATATGTTGACTATATACATGTATATATATAGTTGATTATATATTATATGTTGACTATATACATATATATATATATATAGTTGATTATATATTATATGTTGACTATATATATATATGTATATATATATATATAGTTGATTATATATTATATGTTGACTATATATATATATATAGTTGATTATATATTATATATTGACTATATATATATATATATATATATATATATATATATAGTTGATTATATATTATATGTTGACTATATATATACATATATATATAGTTGATTATATATTATATATGTTGACTATATATATATATATATATATAGTTGATTATATATTATATATGTTGACTATATACATATATATACATAGTTGATTATATATTATATGTTGACTATATACATATATATATATATATATAGTTGATTATATATTATATGTTGACTATATATATATATATGTATATATATATAGTTGATTATATATTATATGTTGACTATATATATATATATAGTTGATTATATATTATATGTTGACTATATATATATATATATATATATATATATATATATATAGTTGATTATATATATGTTGACTATATATATACATATATATATAGTTGATTATATATTATATATGTTGACTATATATATATATATATATAGTTGATTATATATTATATATGTTGACTATATATATATATATATATATATATATAGTTGATTATATATTATATATGTTGACTATATATATATATATATAGTTGATTACATATTATATATGTTGATTATATATATATATATATATATAGTTGATTATATATTATATATGTTGACTATATATATATATATATATATAGTTGATTATATATTATATATGTTGACTATATATATATATATATATATATATATATATATATAGTTGATTATATATTATATATGTTGACTATATATATATATATATAGTTGATTATATATTATATATGTTGACTATATATATATATATATAAATATATATATATATATAGTTGATTATATATTATATATGTTGACTATATATATATATATATATAGTTGATTATATATTATATATGTTGACTATATATATATATATATATAGTTGATTATATATTATATATGTTGACTATATATATATATATATATATATATATATATATATATATAGTTGATTATATATTATATATGTTGACTATATATATATATAGTTGATTATATATTATATATGTTGACTATATATATATATATATATATAGTTGATTATATATTATATATGTTGACTATATATATATATATATATATAGTTGATTATATATTATATATGTTGACTATATATATATATATATATATAGTTGATTATATATTATATATGTTGACTATATATATATATATATATAGTTGATTATATATTATATATGTTGACTATATATATATAGTTGATTATATATTATATATGTTGACTATATATATATAGTTGATTATATATTATATATGTTGACTATATATATATAGTTGATTATATATTATATATGTTGACTATATATATATATATATATAGTTGATTATATATTATATATGTTGACTATATATATATATATATATATATAGTTGATTATATATTATATATGTTGACTATATATATATATATATATATAGTTGATTATATATTATATATGTTGACTATATATATATATATAGTTGATTATATATTATATATGTTGACTATATATATATATATATATAGTCAACATATATAATATATAATCAACTATATATATATATATATATATGTATATAGTCAACATACATAATATATAATCAACTATATATATATATATATATATATATATATATAGTCAACATATATAATATATAATCAACTATATATATATATATAGTCAACATATATAATATATAATCAACTATATATATATATATATATAGTCAACATATATAATCAACTATATATATATATATATATATATATATATATATATATATATATAGTTGATTATATATTATATATGTTGACTATATATATATATATATATATAGTTGATTATATATTATATATGTTGACTATATATATATATATATATAGTTGATTATATATTATATATGTTGACTATATATATATATATATATATATATATAGTTGATTATATATTATATATGTTGACTATATATATATATATATAGTTGATTATATATATGTTGACTATATATATATATATATATATAGTTGATTATATATATGTTGACTATATATATATATATAGTTGATTATATATATGTTGACTATATATATATATATATATATATATATAGTTGATTATATATTATATATGTTGACTATATATATATATATATATATATAGTTGATTATATATTATATATGTTGACTATATATATATATATATATATATATATATATATATAGTTGATTGTATATTATATATGTTGACTATATATATATATATATATATATATATATATATATAGTTGATTGTATATTATATATGTTGACTATATATATATATATAGTTGATTGTATATTATATATATAGTTGATTGTATATTATATATGTTCACTATATATATATATATATATATAGTTGATTATATATTATATATGTTGACTATATATATATATATATATAGTTGATTATATATTATATATGTTGACTATATATATATATATATATAGTTGATTATATATTATATATGTTGACTATATATATATATATATATAGTTGATTATATATTATATATGTTGACTATATATATATATATATATATATATATATATAGTTGATTATATATTATATATGATGACTATTTATATATATATATATATATAGTTGATTATATATTATATATGATGACTATATATATATATATATAGTTGATTACATATTATATATGTTGACTATATATATATATATATATATATGTATATATATAGTTGATTATATATTATATATGTTGACTATATATATATATATATATATAGTTGATTATATATTATATATGTTGACTATATATATATATATATATATATATAGTTGATTATATATTATATATGTTGACTATATATATATATATATATATATATATAGTTGATTATATATTATATATGTTGACTATATATATATATATATATATATATAGTTGATTATATATTATATATGTTGACTATATATATATATATATATATATATATATAGTTGATTATATATTATATATGTTGACTATATATATATATATATATATATATATATAGTTGATTATATATTATATATGTTGACTATATATATATATATATATATATATATAGTTGATTATATATTATATATGTTGACTATATATATATATATATATATATATATATATATATATATATAGTTGATTATATATTATATATGTTGGCTATATATATATATATATATATATATAGTTGATTATATATTATATGTTGACTATATATATATATATAGTTGATTATATATTATATATGTTGACTATATATATATATATATATAGTTGATTATATATTATATATGTTGACTATATATATATATATATATAGTTGATTATATATTATATATGTTGACTATATATATATATATATAGTTGATTATATATTATATATGTTGACTATATATATATATATATATATATATATATATATATATAGTTGATTATATATTATATATGTTGACTATATATATATATATAGTTGATTATATATTATATATGTTGACTATATATATATATATATATATATAGTTGATTATATATTATATATGTTGACTATATATATATATATATATATATAGTTGATTATATATTATATATGATGACTATATATATATATATATATATATAGTTGATTATATATTATATATGTTGACTATATATATATATATAGTTGATTATATATTATATATGTTGACTATATATATATATATATATAGTTGATTATATATTATATATGTTGACTATATATATATATAGTTGATTATATATTATATATGTTGACTATATATATATATATATATAGTTGATTATATATTATATATGTTGTCTATATATATATATATATATATATATAGTTGATTATATATTATATATGTTGACTATATATATATATATATAGTTGATTATATATTATATATGTTGACTATATATATATATATATATATATATAGTTGATTATATATTATATATGTTCACTATATATATATATGTATATATATAGTTGATTATATATTATATATGTTGACTATATATATATGTATATATATATAGTTGATTATATATTATATATGTTGACTATATATATATATATAGTTGATTATATATTATATATGTTGACTATATATATATATATATATATAGTTGATTATATATTATATATGTTGACTATATATATATATATATAGTTGATTATATATTATATATGTTGACTATATATATATATATATATATATATATATATATAGTTGATTATATATTATATATGTTGACTATATATATATATATAGTTGATTATATATTATATATGTTGACTATATATATATATATATATATATATATAGTTGATTATATATTATATATGTTGACTATATATATATATATATATATAGTTGATTATATATTATATATGTTGACTATATATATATATATATAGTTGATTATATATTATATATGTTGACTATATATATATATATATAGTTGATTATATATTATATATGTTGACTATATATATATATATATAGTTGATTATATATTATATATGTTGACTATATATATATATATATATATAGTTGATGATATATTATATATGTTGACTATATATATATATATATATAGTTGATTATATATTATATATGTTGACTATATATATATATATATATAGTTGATTATATATTATATATGTTGACTATATATATATATATAGTTGATTATATATTATATATGTTAACTATATATATATATATATAGTTGATTATATATTATATATGTTGACTATATATATATATATATATATATATATATATATATATATAGTTGATTATATATTATATGTTGACTATATATATATATATATATATATATAGTTGATTATATATTATATGTTGACTATATACATGTATATATATAGTTGATTATATATTATATGTTGACTATATACATATATATATATATATAGTTGATTATATATTATATGTTGACTATATATATATATGTATATATATATATATAGTTGATTATATATTATATGTTGACTATATATATATATATAGTTGATTATATATTATATATTGACTATATATATATATATATATATATATATATATAGTTGATTATATATTATATGTTGACTATATATATACATATATATATAGTTGATTATATATTATATATGTTGACTATATATATATATATATATATAGTTGATTATATATTATATATGTTGACTATATACATATATATACATAGTTGATTATATATTATATGTTGACTATATACATATATATATATATATAGTTGATTATATATTATATGTTGACTATATATATATATATGTATATATATATAGTTGATTATATATTATATGTTGACTATATATATATATATAGTTGATTATATATTATATGTTGACTATATATATATATATATATATATATATATAGTTGATTATATATATGTTGACTATATATATACATATATATATAGTTGATTATATATTATATATGTTGACTATATATATATATATATATATAGTTGATTATATATTATATATGTTGACTATATATATATATATATATATAGTTGATTATATATTATATATGTTGACTATATATATATATATATAGTTGATTACATATTATATATGTTGACTATATATATATATATATATATAGTTGATTATATATTATATATGTTGACTATATATATATATATATATATAGTTGATTATATATTATATATGTTGACTATATATATATATATATATATATATATATATATATATAGTTGATTATATATTATATATGTTGACTATATATATATATATATATAGTTGATTATATATTATATATGTTGACTATATATATATATATATAAATATATATATATATATAGTTGATTATATATTATATATGTTGACTATATATATATATATATAGTTGATTATATATTATATATGTTGACTATATATATATATATATATATATATATATATATATATATAGTTGATTATATATTATATATGTTGACTATATATATATATAGTTGATTATATATTATATATGTTGACTATATATATATATATATATATAGTTGATTATATATTATATATGTTGACTATATATATATATATATATATAGTTGATTATATATTATATATGTTGACTATATATATATATATATATATATATATAGTTGATTATATATTATATATGTTGACTATATATATATATATATATAGTTGATTATATATTATATATGTTGACTATATATATATAGTTGATTATATATTATATATGTTGACTATATATATATAGTTGATTATATATTATATATGTTGACTATATATATATATATAGTTGATTATATATTATATATGTTGACTATATATATATATATATATATATATAGTTGATTATATATTATATATGTTGACTATATATATATATAGTTGATTATATATTATATATGTTGACTATATATATATATAGTTGATTATATATTATATATGTTGACTATATATATATATATATATAGTCAACATATATAATATATAATCAACTATATATATATATATATATGTATATAGTCAACATACATAATATATAATCAACTATATATATATATATATATATATATATATATATATATAGTCAACATATATAATATATAATCAACTATATATATATATATAGTCAACATATATAATATATAATCAACTATATATATATATATATATATAGTCAACATATATAATCAACTATATATATATATATATATATATATATAGTCAACATATATAATATATAATCAACTATATATATATATATATATATATATATAGTCAACATATATAATATATAATCAACTATATATATATATATATATATATAGTCAACATATATAATATATAATCAACTATATATATATATATATATATATATAGTCAACATATATAATATATAATCAACTATATATATATATATATATATATATAGTCAACATATATAATATATAATCAACTATATATATATATATATATATATATAGTCAACATATATAATATATAATCAACTATATATATATATATATATATATATATATAGTCAACATATATAATATATAATCAACTATATATATATATATATATATATATATATATATATATATATATATATATATAGTCAACATATATAATATATAATCAACTATATATATATATATATATATATATATATATATATATAGTCAACATATATAATATATAATCAACTATATATATATATATATAGTCAACATATATAATATATAATCAACTATATATATATATATATATAGTCAACATATATAATATATAATCAACTATATATATATATATATAGTCAACATATATAATATATAATCAACTATATATATATATATATATAGTCAACATATATAATATATAATCAACTATATATATATATATATATATATATATAGTCAACATATATAATATATAATCAACTATATATATATATATATATATAGTCGACATATATAATATATAATCAACTATATATATATATATATAGTCAACATATATATATATATATATATATATAGTCAACATATATAATATATAATCAACTATATATATATAGTCAACATATATAATATATAATCAACTATATATATATATATATAGTCAACATATATAATATATAATCAACTATATATATATAGTCAACATATATAATATATAATCAACTATATATATATATATATAGTCAACATATATAATATATAATCAACTATATATATATATATATATATATATATAGTTGATTATATATTATATATGTTGACTATATATATATATATATATATATAGTTGATTATATATTATATATGTTGACTATATATATATATATATATATATATATATATATAGTTGATTATATATTATATATGTTGACTATATATATATATATATAGTTGATTATATATTATATATGTTGACTATATATATATATATATATATAGTTGACTATATATTATATATGTTGACTATATATATATATATATATATATAGTTGATTATATATTATATATGTTGACTATATATATATATATATATATATATATATATATATATATATATATAAACTTTAAAGGGTTAATGTGCATTGTAATATTGTATTCCTTCTGATGAGGGGCAGCAAACTTGAGGGCAGCCCAGAGCATCAAAAACACTATCTATGCCACTGTAACCTGCAAATATAAATACTTAGAAATCATGGATTATATGAGATAGTATGATCAATGTTCAACAAAAAATAGGCCTATTATTGATATTTTCTTGATTTTTCTTGATTTAATATTTATCTTTTAATTTACCAAGTTAAAATTACTATTTGATTAACTGATTTGCAGAGTATAATCCAGCTTATTGGATAATTTAAATAACATTACAGCATATGGAGAAAAATGAAACTACTTACTGAGAATCTCTTTAGTGATGTACTCATGTAATCCTCCCATTGAATACACACATTGTAAGGAAGATAGAGGATATAATAAATAAACCCTCCACATATTGCTGCTAAGTTGGCACGGGAAAAAAATACACTAATAAGGAAACACAGTGAAATTGTAGCAATGGAGAAACAAACCATGAAAAGAAATAGCAAACCAGCATTTGATCGATCCAATACATGACCAAGCTATAAAAAAGAAAAGAAAAAAGATATTGCCATAATAATAATTCATAAGTAAAGCACACAGAAATAAATTGAGCACTATGCTAAAACAAAATATTTAAACACAAACACACATTATATATATGCAATCTGTTTTTAGTTAAAAACAAAAAGTGAATCAAATAGCAAACATTTTTTTGGATATGCACAGGGTTAATTTGCAGTATAAGCACCAAAAGCCCCCGGTATTGTGAATGTACGATTCTGATGTAAAATTGCCTGGTTATTTCGAAAATGACATTAAAACATTGCGCTCGATTACTGTTTGCAATTTATCGTCGATGTAAGTTTGATCTCTTTCACGTTGCCCGGCTGCCATTACTGATGTTGTTTACATATTTTTTCATCTAGTAGTAATGCACAGAAACTTACATAGTTGACAGCCTTTTTGCAGCTTTTTGTATCTTACTTGTCTTGATTACTGCACAATTTTTGTGGATGTTATTTTAAAATGTGCATATTTTGTAAAATGAAATTTTAAACAAATAGTATTTTTTCTTTATTGTCCTAAAGAAATTGACTCATAGGTAATGAAACAGAATCTCACCCTAAAATAGAATTTATGAAGTTTTAAATTCAAGAAATTTTCACAACGCATAAAAAAAACATTGTTGAAAAAAATTTTTTTAAATCCTTTTTTTTTTAAGGCACCTAATTTTTTTTTTATTTTAATTCTCAGATTGTACGTTTTTCATGCATTATTTTGCGCATTCATTTCAAACTTTGCAGTAATCAAGACAAGTGAAGCTTCCACACCACATGACTACTCGAGGCAAATATTAACAAAGCCAGTAATGGCGGACATTCTGTGTATGCAATGATAAAGAAGTCGAACTTACATTGTCTATAACTTCTAAACAGTAATCGAGAACAATGTTTTAATGTCATTTTTTAAATAACCGGGCAATTTCTCACCAGAATGGTACATTCTCAATACCGGGGGATTTTGTTGCTTATACTGCAAATTAACCATGCACAGAAATTATAGAAAACATTCATTTGTATTGAATAACCAGTTTTAAAGAGAAAAAAAAATCACAAATTCTTGAAATATTTTATATTCTCAAAATGTTTTTTAAAGAAATATCACATTCAAACTTTTCACAAAAAATAATTAATACTGAGACAAACAACAAAGAAAACATGAAATATATATGGAAATGAAGAAAAAAATCTTAATTTTTATGATTTATATTTAAGATAGGAAAGTTAACTTTTAATGCTTAATTGATAATTAATTATTATACCCACAAAATCATTAACTCTTTCAAGCTCTGTATTATAAGCTTTATTCTAAATCCTTAATAAGTAATGAGAACAATTCTGAAACATCACATACCTTTAGGGTCATGACTAACAATATAACAGAAAGCGTCATTATAAGGAAAGCATCACAAAACCAAGCTAGCCAATGCACACCATTGCCAAGTCCCATTATTTTCATAACTTCCTTTAAACGTTTTTCTTTCTCATACACAATGCTCTTCACAATCATGGCAACAGAGAATATCCAAGCCAGAATCATGAACAAAGGAAGGCTTTTTGATATGGTCTTAGTAAATCTGAAAACAATTAGAAAAAATGATTTGTACTTTATATGAATATTAATTCATTTAAATGTTAGGTAACAAACATATATGAGAAATGTATTATGAAATTTTATAAACAATTTTCTTTGCAACAAATATTTCTTAAATATTTTAATTTCATGATAAGCATCAAGTTTCTTAACCATGTGTATAAACTTATAATTTTAATTCAACATTCATGTACACCATCTTCTTCTATGTGCCAGGTCACTGCAGAATGTTTGCAATCATGGCTCTCCACAATTTCCTGTCCTTTGTAGCTCTTACTAAATATTGTCTTTTTGTTCTCTCTCCTAAACTTTGTTCCACCAAACATTTACTCAAGCTTAGTAAGTAGGTTTTGCATTGTTTTTTCTGTTCCTCTTGCCTTCAAGTTGTCCTGTGAGTATCAAATTTTCCAAGCCTTATCTCATTATGTGCCCTAGAAATTTCAACTGTCTCTTCTTGATGTTAAGTATAAGAGTCCTTTTTGTTTCCATTTTCTCAAAAACTTTGTTGTTGCTCACATGTTTGGTCCATGGTATTCTCAGCATCCTTCTGTAGAATCACATTTCTGCTGCTTCAAGTCTCTTCTTCATCTGTGAGGAGATTGCCCCATATCCACTGCCATATAAGAAGACTGATATTACATAACAGTTCAGTACTATATTCTTTGTTTGTAACAAAATTTTTCTACAAGTAAATAAAACTATAACTGGTCACCAAGAAGTTTCAAGTTATGTTCTGATACTCTTGACATATCAGAACTCTTTTAATAATGACCAGTGGTAAAGAAACTACATAATCAGCTCAAATAATAGTGAGCTGTAAACACCTTATTCAGAAATATTTTTATAAAGAAATCATCAATATATTTCTTTTAAATAAATAGCATAAAACTAACACAGCTGTTTCATTGAGTAAATTAGTTTAAAAAAATTAAAAAAACAATGAAAACTAACTTATCTTGCAGGTAACATGGATAAGGGAATTGTTGAGTGAAAATTCCAGTGATGCTGTCTTGTCCTGTCTGTTCCCTAATGATTGCATTGTCAATCATATCTTGAAGATAAATAAAACCAAAGGTGAGATATTTCATGTCTGGTAAGGTACGAGCCCTGGGACCAGGAGTCCACCATCTGAAAATGAAAAAAATTTTAGTAATTAATTTCAGTCTAAAAAAATACAGCTATTATTTAAAAATACATTTTAAAACTTTTTAACAATTTTTACTGTAAAACTTCATATGTAAACAAAATTCAATGTCTTCAAATTACTTAAACTTTATTTTGAACAATTTTTCTTCAAGAATTCCAATTTTAGATTATATGTACGTAACACTTCTTATAAAGAATAATTACTCAAATTAATATACATTATTTAATATGTATTTCACACTATTTTTCTTAATAATATGACAATTATATTACATTTGAGTGATAAAAATTACACACATTAGTAGCAATAAAATAAATATTAATAATTAATATAATCCAAGCTGTTTATGTAATTTATATGTAGAAATTAAAACTTTAATTCACTCTAATGATTATATATATACAGTGATACAGTAAAATCTGAGAATAGGAGAATAGCCATGGTCTTATTTTGGCACCTATTGTATTTGAACCCATTATACACAACTAAAGTTTCGGTTTTTCCTTATTGTTGCCCACTGACTTTACTACTACATCAAAGTACCTCATTTAGCTTTAGTCATTCTCTATATTAACAAACCAAATCTTTCTGATAAGTAAAATTTGGTGATTAATTGTATAACTTTTGGCCTAAAATTTGATTTATGAAGTTTCAATACAGTACTATTGTGTATTGAAAGTCAGAAAAAAAAAAGACAGTTGGCAAGAATTACTAACAGGATATATAAATAAAATAATTTCACCCCAAGTAAAGCAATAAAGCCACTAAGATACAAAGAGTTACTGAGTGTCTTGGATTATGAGAAAAAAATCATTATTAAAGAGAGAGAACAATTAAAGAACAAGAATTAAGAGGAAAAAAATAATAATTGATATGCATTTAAATTTTTGAAGATCAAAGTTGAATGGTAAGCAAGAAATAGGCAGAGAGTTCTACAAGCAAGAAGGGTGAGAGAAGAAATTGTTGGCACAGAACTTACAGCTACATCTAGCCATTTCAACTCTAAAATAATGAGACCTTGCTGCCAATCTAGTACTGCAATTAAATTCATAGTCTAGGTACCACAGAAAAGAATTACCATGAAAATATTCATAGAAAAGGGACAGGGAAGCTATTTTATGGCAGTGGGAAAGCAAAGGTGTGATGCCAGGTCAGGATCAATAACATTGTCAGGATTGAGCCAAGCAGTCTATTTATTTAATAATAACCAATCATAATAACCATCAAGCTTATGTATTTACTCTACCTTTATTGTTAAACTTTGTTTATCTACCATTTTTCTGTTTCTGAATGATGAAAGGTTTCCTTAATGGAGTGTTAATAGCTTCTTGGCTTATCTCTTTCCTCTTTCTTCTACACAAGTACTTTATTTTTACTAGGTGTGTTCATTATCATCTGACTATGATGATAACATCAGGTACAAATTAACCAGAGATAATATCCGAGTTTTTCTTAAATGCATGAAGTGAAACAGTCTAGCTGAATAAATGGCTAATCAGATGGCAGCAGGTTCTCAGGATATCAGAGCTTGTTTCTCTCTGCTTCAGTTGTGGAAGACTGACTGATTCATAAATACAGAGACTCACCATGAGTCTCTGTATTTATGAGAAACAGGTTTCTTTCAGGTGTCTGGTTACAAGTTGATTTGAATATGGGCTTAGCAACATCTCAAAGAATAGGATTTGATGACTTCATCCCCCATTAAGAAAAAAGAAATTAGCAATGTCAACTGAATTTTTGACCCCAACAGACAATTAAGCCAGAAATGGAAGATAGCATTAAAAAATAAAATTCCATTACTGAATTTTGGCAAAGACATGAACTAGCATGATCCAAGCGATTTATCTCAGTTGTCCTTTTTCCAGCACTGAATAGGGTTAAAGGTTAAAGATGCACTTTGTTGCACTTAATCCTATGAGTTAAAATCCTATTAAATCAAATTCAAACCTGAACAATTCCAGGTACTAATTTATTTTACTATAATAAAATGCATCTTGCAATTGATTTTTAAAATTTATCCTTTATTATATTTATAATACATAATTCACACTAATTTGCCTTCTAATGGTATGACTGTCATTTGATGAGTAGCTGAAATAGACCCTACATGCAACACCAGCGGCCCTCTGATGGCAGCTACCAGTGGGCCACCAGCGCGCCTCTAGCAGTCCACCAGTGGTAACATTGCTTTGCTGAGATGAACACACAAGCGGCCCGACAGTGGGCTACCTGCAGCAAATGCTAGTGGCATGCCACTTAATGGCAGATTGGTGGCTTGCATGTAGGGGACCAACTATTCTCTATAGGGTTCAAATCAGGACTATGACTAAGTACAAGTATGAATCAAGTGGACTTTATCTAAATATTTGAGAAAGAGCATTAACACATTGGGGGAAAATATATAAACATTCCTCATTAAAACAAACAAACAAAACAACTTTTCATTTGAGAGGAAGCCTTTCTGAAATATTCTACTGTATTGCAAAGCACTGACTTTTCACAGGGAAGCAGCTCACCAGTACCCACAGCTGAAAAGGCTCTCCACACAATGATATTTTCTCTCTATGCTTAACTATGGTAGAAGATGATTACTGCATTTCTCACCAGACCTTTAAGGACATCTCCCTGGAGCATCACTGTTCAACATAAATCTTGATTCCACACAAGTCTGTTGAACGACACCATATTAAACTTTCCATATTCTACCTAGAACTTCATTCTGTCTTTGACATTTATCTGAGAAAGTAACAGCCTTTTAGCTCTATTAGATAATTCTGGTTATTATTCTTCTCAAAAGGATCCTGTTTTCCAATGTCTTGGATTTTGTTAACAGTTTTTGTAAGCTTTTTTTCTGTTTTTAGGAACTGTAAATTTCAGCAGATGGTTATCCCTATATAATATATCTTTGGGCATTGCAAATCCCTTCTTTGTTTTAACATTACTTGCTGTTTGAAAGCACTGACCTATTCTCTTAATAACTGATAGAGAAACAGGGAGCTCCACTGCCTTTAGGGCCTTGTAAATTCTAATAAAGCTAGAACTGGCCTGAAGAAGACCAGCTATACAGTTTCTGATAGCAACCCCTATGTGACATTTTGCTTTACTATAGACTAACAATACTACATATGGCAGATCACAATATTTATTTTTGCATAAAAAAATCCAAAAATATGGCACATTGCTGGAAAATCAAGAAGAATAGGTTGGTCTTCACTATTATAGCATTAACTTAGCTTGTCACATTTATTGCCATAACTATTTTTTGTTATTTCTATCACCATACCATCACATTTATCCTGTAAGCTTTCATGCTACAATCAACAAAAAATAATCATATTCACTCAAAAATTCTACTGGAAAGCCATATTTACTATTTCATTTGAGAGTGGGGATAAAAATTGATTCATATTCAACTAATAAAAGTTTTTCCCCTGTGATTATTTAAATGAAACCAAATACATTTTAAAAAATGCATTAGTATGTGAGTCCCTAAATATTAATATAATAATAATGAAAGAAATTACAGCAAAAGGAAAATTGAGAACAAAAACAGAAAAAGGAAAAAACAGTTAAATCCACTGACATTGCCAGAGAACTTTATTGTCCTGTAATAAGTAGAGGATAAGTGAGAAACATAAATATGAAGGATTAAAAAAAATTAAAAGTTATCAAAGAGCATAATGTTTTTACTTTGTTAAATTAACAAAGCTTAACAAAATAAAAACAACCCTATTCAACCTTAACTTAGATTGAACTGCCAAGTCATTTTCAGACAAACAAAATCCTTTCACTAAAGATTTCAGTTAGCCCCCCTCTCACATGAAACAGTTGCAGAACATCAACTCACTTTTTGCCAAAATCTCTCTCCCTCCACATAAAGTAAACACAAAACACAGTATTTCTTATTATTAACCCTAGAACACTAACCATGGGTATATAGTACCCAGCACAAATTTTCCTATTTTTAATTACAATTTTCAGTACCTGATTTTCTTACCTAAATATGTTTTTCAGTTCCACTTAATGTTAACTTAAAGTACAAAATTTGAAGTGCCTGCATGTAAAATATTTCAAATAAAGATTTATATTTAATATTTTTTTTGATATTTTCAAAATCGGGTATGATATACCCATGGTTAGTAGTGGTGTAACTTTAATTGATGCTTAGTGTTCTAGGGTTTATCAATGGTACCATATTGTTTACAAACAGAATTGGCTCCCAAGTACCTGAAGAATGCGGACCATGTAGCCACCAATATAACTGTTCAGTGAAATAAGTCATACGCAATAGGCTGCTCATATATTACCACGGTGGATGCATTCTGGAACACAGGAGTCGAAGTTGGTAAAGATGAAGGGGTAAAAATGTGAAGCACATACTTTAGCTCACCTCTTCCTTTCAGACCAGAGTTTAACTGCAGCCACAGTTTTTTCCAAAACCTCTGATCAATTTTTCTCCAAACCAAGTATTATTTTCTAATGGAGATGGGAAGAGGACACACTCCATGAGACAAACTGTAAGCTAGTAGACTTATGGTCACATTCCAATTTATTTGCTACCCACCTCAATATCACTATTGCTTTTTACAAGTATGGACACAATACATCCTAGGCACATGGCCAATGTGGTAGCACTAAATAATGTAACACAAAGAGCAGATTCACCCTCAACTTGCAAGAGTGGGCAATCTTGATAAAGAGATCTACACAGCAAGAAAGGTTTCGATCTTAGATCATGGACTTCCACAGATCCAGAAAATGAATACAGTAGATGTATTCTGTGGCAAAAGTTCAGCTTGAAGCTGGTTGCAGATAAAACAGAAATGATGGTCAACCATATCAAATGTCTTGAACTGATCTAAATTGATCAGTATAAGTTATCAATTTTCTTTAGGGGCATACCAAATGCTAATATTGGATTAATCTGTTAGGGGACTATTAAATGATCCAGCAAAACCTATAATTGGCCTAAATCTGTATTTTTTTTAAATACTTAAGTGCTAAAAATTACTAATTGTATTTCTATCCTGTTTGCCCTTATGCAGTAACTTCGCTACAATTCTATTGGAGAGTATTTCTTTGCTTCATCAATTAAGTACCATCAAATGGACAAATATGTACAGCAGTCTCAAGTAGATTTTTTAAGAGAGAACACCTATCCATAGAGACTAGTCCACTTTTCAAAACTTCCTGAATCTTGTTCTTCATTATGGGATCTTCACACTTAACTGCTTCAGTCATCTCACTGTGAAGGGAGTCAATTAAATAGGTGTCAAACTAAGTGGAACACAGGCCAGGTGCCCTGCTGAAAAGTGCTCTGGTCATGAAATTCCTCACAGATGCTTTCATTTGTAATCAAAAATCATCCATTTGACACTGGCAATATACTGATCTTTAGAATTCCAAAATTTTTCTACACTCAATTCTGTTACCATATTCATCATTTTAATAAACATTCTTTTTAACTTAGCTCACTTGATACTTCTTGTTAAATAAAGAGGCCAGTACTAACTTAGCTGTAAAAACTTAAACGTCTTGCAATAAACACAGCCTTGTCTACTGTAAATGTTAGTGACTATAATCAGCAGCAAATAACCTCTACTTCCATGAATGCTTCTAACTACAGCCGCCATCAGTTCCCAATTTAGGTTTAATATTAGCCTGAATAAAAGGGGTGTGAAGATGTGTCCCATGTCTTGCCCAATCTTCTGATCAAAGGTGATAAGCAAAGCTATTACAGCCTTCATTTCCACATCAGAAGTTGGCAGAAGAGGATCCCACATTTTAATGTTTGGTTTCTCAGAATTAGAGGATTCATTCCCAGGCAAACTGCAGAGTGGTGATCAAATTCACCACAATATCAGTATGCTGTTTTTTTCTCCAGAAATGATGACTGGTAGCATTCCTCAAAGCCCAAACAGTTGGGAATAGAGCTGAAGGTTATTTAACATTAAGTCAAAACTCAATTCCTCAAGCATAATTTCCCAGATTTGGAGGAAAAGCATGAGCAAATGATTTCCAAACATGTAGCCTTGGACCTCATATACTGAAATCCTGGTTGTTTGTTCACTGGTCCTGGTATTCGACATGGACTCTGTTTCTTTAGCTTTCAAATTTCTTTTTGCCAGAGTTAGACTATCGTCAGCAGGGAACAACTGTATGCCCCATATGGGAAAGATCATACCTTTTAGAACCTTCAGTGAGTTAATCAAATCTGCAAAAGACTATCTTGTTTGTTTTTTTTATAAACTACAAAAATAGATATGTTTTTTCTCAATGGTTGCTTGGACTGTTGTATAAATTCTGTGATAAAGAAAATATCCTGGAGAGAGTTTTCTGCTATTAAGAGGAGACTCTCTTTTCTTTCTTTCCTGACTACCAATCAAAATAGTCTCAACAAACAAACTTTTGTTGTCAAGTTGAATACAAATTTTAGATTTGCAAATGAACAAATGCAAAAGTTATTGCAAAACTAAATAAAAAATAGCTTAACATTTTGCCATTTAGGGTTTGACCCTTTTTTTAGCACACAAGTGTAATTTCTTGATTAGTAGTCATTTTAGATTTTACAAATATATTAATAGGATCAAACAGAAACAAATACATTTATAAAACTCTCCAGAATTTATTAATTTGAGATATTTTTTTCAAAGACAAAGCTAAAGGAATAATAAAGATTATGAAATAAAATGCATTGGAAATTCTTTTAATAAATCTTTTAATCTAAATTATTTAGAAATAATGTGATAAGTAAAAAGAAAAGGTTAAACTAACCTGTCTCGAATTCTGTGGGTACTGTCAACTTTGTCAGCATCCATTCTTATCTTATAAGTGACATGTGTTGGTAATTTTTCTGTTTCTCCTTTCATGTCAAACACTAAGGCTGAAAAGATAATTCAAATTACAAACATAACGAAAAAAAATTATAAATTCAAAAATATTTTGATAAATTGAAAATGTAGAAATAAGTTTGTAAAAGATTTTTTCAATTAAGTATAAATTTTGAATTTGGGTAATGATATATATATAAATATTCCGTTATGCTATTTCAACTACTACAACAAAATAAAACTCAAAATATTATGGAAGAGCACCATAAAATATTTACATTATCCACTTTTCATAAATATAACAACAATCAACAAAAATTAATGATTTAAAAATATAATTTAATTTGACTTATATTTAAGTAGAATATGTAGAAATAAGTATCATATACTTTTATTAAAAGCATAGTATTATGGTGATTATCATCGCCATCACACACATACATACATACATACATACAGATCATACAACAGTCATTCATTGGCTAATCTCCTCAAAACTAGCTCGCTGATTGGTCAATTCCGACCAATCAGATCGTCTGCACGCAAGGAATAATATTTCCCGCACACTAAGCTGGAGCCTGTCATGTGATACACCACCTTATAAAAACAAAATACGAGTAAGCCTTCTCTCTCCGTTTTCTCTTTCGTCTCCTTCCTTGCTGCCAAAATGTGATCTTCAAGAACTCTCATCTTGACCTTGCAGTCAGACATTAAAGAACATTACCAACATTTACGCAAGTATGAACTCTTAACTCTTCTGAACTCTACCAAGTTTTCCAACTCGCATTTCCTAACATGCAACAGGAACTTTATTCTTCTAAAACTACAGTTTAATAATTAATTCAACTTTGTGAGCTCTGGTACAAATATTTCCCAAATCTAAGAGACGTTACGGGGGCTTGGGAATTTTTGTTTGGGTTTAGTATATACAAATTACTCTCTCGAGCAGTTTGTAACACATTATTTGTCATCTCTGTTGTGTCTCAGAGTGCACTCAGGGGTAGCTTCATCAAAAGACAGAGTCGCAACTGAGGAAAATTATACTGAAAAGTGCCAGGCCCTGGGAAACATCTGCCCAATGCCATGCCCTCTCATTGCACTAGAGAGAAGGATTGGTGCTTGCACTGAGCCAGCGCAACCAACAGTTGCAGAGCTTCAGGAATTTTTGTTCCTAGCCTGGTTGTACATGCTCGGATCTCCAACTTAAAAACTGACTTTATGTCGCAACTCATCTTAGTTGGGAGACATTGTAAATATCATGTGTAAATTGCTCTCAAATAGTTTGTAACACTCTATTTATCATCTCTCAGTTGTGTGTCTGTCTTTGGGCAGAGTGCGCTCAGGGGTGGCTCAGTCAAAGGACAGAGTCACAACTGAGGAAAATTATACTGAGAGGTGCCCATCCCGAGGTTGTGCCCTCTCATGGCACCAAATAGAGGGATTGGTGCTCACACTGAGGCCAGTTGCAATTGACAATTGCTGGGGCTTGGGGAATTTTTGTTCTTAGCCCAGGTGTACGTGCTTGGGCTCCCCACATTACACCGACCTTGTGTCACAATCTGACCTCGTCGGGGGTGGGTGAGTAAATACAAATTATTATAAAGTAGAGATGGGGCTTTTTAATTTCAGAATTTGTGGGAGAATTGAGCTCCAATTTCGCATTTATTCATATAGATTCCATAATATAAGTTTTACTTAATTATCTATTATGTTTCTCTAACTTTTCAAATGTTGAATGTATTCTAATTTCTATTTTCCCATCTTTACACTATATTAATTTTATCTTGTATGGAAAATAAGGATCTATGTACATCAAATCATCTTGAATTTAAGTGGCAGTGGAAGAATTTTTGATAAAATTTTAAAAGATAAACTTAAACATTAATTCAGTATTTAAATGAAGCGATCAATTTTGAGTTCTTCTGTAATTTATTGATGCCCATCGCATATACTCCTTCCAAGCTATTGTGATGATGGCCAAACCAAGAGTCCTCTACAGGAACTAGCTTAAGTGCTGCCCAATAGGGCGACTTTTAAGCTCGCTTAAAATTTTAAGCGAGCTGCAATTTTGGATACAAAAAGAAAATGAGAGTTACTTCCCTTGAACCATGAAAGCAACGCTAATGGTTAGTATAATATATTAATATATATATTTTAAACTTGCATAATCTGGCACCTCTAAATCTGATCCCAACAAAAATCATTCCTAACTTTTCTAGGATTTTCCAATGAGCTATGCATCATTGAAATTAGACCAGTGGGAGAGGAAGAGATTCTTGGATATACACATGCACAAACACCCACACATGCACAAACACCCACACATACACTGTACTTTATATATAAAATATAAAAATATTCTTCATTTTTTTTTATATCTGAGATACACGGAAACAGAAGAAAAGAGAAAATACAACTGTATATCAAAGAAAATGCTTCAATCAACTTTAATACTTACCACCTAATAACGTTGCATTCTCTACAAAACGTATACTGTCTTTTACTAATGCCGATTCATTTGGATATGGCACAAATTTATCAAAGTTAAAACACTGTAAAGAAATAGTAAAAACTTAATTTGAAATAATCAAGAATATTATTTGAAATAAAAAGATTTGTGCTTCATACAAATATTTTGATAAAGCAAATTCTTCCCCTTTTTTTGTTATAAATGATGAACACAAAGAAAATATTAAAAACAGTAGTTTTAAAATTTCTTCATTATAGACAATTTTTTTCTTTACACTGAACTTTATTCAATCAGAATCAGCACTGAATAAAGTAGGCAACAAAATCAAGGCCATAATATATTCAAAATATATTCAATATTTATTCAACTGCATGCACAAAATCAAGAGCATGCAGTTGAATAAATATTGTCTTATCATGGCTTACAATTGTGACTCTTTCTCTATAACATGAAAGAATATTGAAATTATAGGAACATATGTTATTAAAGATTTCTCTGCCTACTTATATCTTTTTGCTTCTTATTTGCATGTATTTTTCATATTTGCTACTCTGACAGCTTTAAAAGCAATTGCATAATCAAAGAGAGACAAAAGCAATGTTTTATCATTTGCTGACAGCTTTTCTTTTACAGATTTTTCATAGAAAACCAGCATTTCTAATGCAAAAATGGATTTACTTTTTTTTACATGCTAAAATACTTCTGATCACACAGTGCATAAATATATATTTATATATTCTGAACCAGAATAGTATAATATAATAAAAATGCTGTGAGCAAAATGAATGTTTTGATTCAAAGTTTCTAGATGTGATATATCTAAGGAAGAACACCAGTGAAAATATAGCAATAAAATAAATATATAAAGGATATTCATCCACATAATTTAAGAAATCATAACAATACTTCACCACAAAATTCCACACAATAAATGTCTAAAAATTATAAAATATAAACAATTTAAATTGAAACTTTCAGATGAAGACTTTTTGATTAATCAATTGCCATATAAAAACCACTTTTTTCCCCAACAAAATGGTTAAAAATTCCCCAGGTTTCATATATGAAGGTGAGATATCAGATAGGCTAATATTTACCCATATATTGTATAGAGTACCAGAACTTATACCTTGCCTAACACCATTTATTCAAATATCATCATCA
Organism: Acanthosepion esculentum; assembly: GCA_964036315.1. Taxonomy (NCBI): domain Eukaryota; kingdom Metazoa; phylum Mollusca; class Cephalopoda; order Sepiida; family Sepiidae; genus Acanthosepion; species Acanthosepion esculentum. Next base: position 96,805,406 of record OZ038476.1, read on the forward strand.
CTACTACAAGTATCTACCTGTGATATATTATAAAGTTGTTTTTTTTGTTTTTTGTAATATTCATTAGTGAAATGTAGAGTCTTAAATGTATCAAATTCAGCAATATAATCAATTCTTGGATAATTTATGTTAAAAAGTCATTCTCATAATTTCTCAGATACTTAAATATATTTTATTATAAGTTTCTTTCATGGTTCATATATATTTTGTATAAGTTTATGTAGATATTATATTACTTTACAAAATCCAAGCACAAAGACCATAATTTACCTTTGTTCAAATGATTAATCTATGATTGAATATTAAATCTTTTTTTTATCATATACTAATATATAACTTTCTATAATTCTAACATCTTTGAAATAATATAAACTCTGAAATATTCAGAGAAATTTATCAAAATTCAATTTTACAGAGAAAATATTTTCTTGAATTAAGCATACTGAACTATTTTTGTAAAAAACAAAAAAACATGATTTTATATAAAAATCATTTTGAATAGACTTTTCTAAAGAATAATATATTTTTCTTCAAACAATAATGAAAGTTACCAGAGTTAAAAATTGACACTAAAAACAACTTTCTTAGCAGTGCCAAACAAAATTCTTTTTCTTAAAATTTTAAGCTGTATTCAAAATAATAAAAATTAATACATCTCCATTATTTTTCCTCAAGAAAAAGGAAGCATGCTTTTCTTTATTCTTTGAAGAAAATGACCAAGTCTTATTTCAGTTTTATTTAATGGGTACAAGTGAAAATTATCAATGTTTTTGACTTAAAAAAATATTTTATTAATTTTATGAAAAAATGAACATGGAGTATTGAATACCTGTTTTTATAAACAGACACAAATGATCAGCAAATCAAATCCATTGCACATTAATATAAATTGGACATTTACCTTTGAATATTTACTAAAGACTCTCATCATATGCAATGTAGAGTTCAGGCTTTTCTCCCAATGATATTCTGACGCATTTTCTGGACTTTCCTCTTGAGTTTGAAAGAATTTTGCATAATCAGTTTTGCACAAATCAGTAACATCAGATCTATTCACCCGATCAAACACAGGGGCCAGAAGTTGAGGACTAGCATTTGTACAAAACAGTGTCTACAAAATCAAAGAAATAAAAATTCTGTTTAGTCTCAAAATGAAATACTAGAATCTTTTCTGGGATGTTATACGAGGGATGCCCAAAAAGCAAGGTACAAACATTTATTCATCCAACAAGTTTATTATCACACAAAAAAACAAATAAATAACATTGTGCATATATTACTAGCACTACTACTACTTATCCATGTAATTGGAATCATGATTTGTACTCTTGTTTTATTGTTGCATGAAGACATAAATATCATCAAGCAATACTTTAGCATCATCCATGCAGAACTGCTTCCCAGTCATTTGATTGGGAAAAGTTAGAAAGATAACCTGAAAGAATCTAGTTAGGACTCTGTTTTGGATGTCATAATATTCCCTAACAATATTGCTAGAGCCACTCTTTTATCAGATTAGCCATATGTTGGATAGTTTTGTCATGCAGCAGAATGGCACCTTTACAGAAAAATCTCATGAAGAAATTCATGAATCACTGACTTATGGTAAAGTTCCACAGCCATATTACAAAGTTTGCATCAAAGCTTCAACATGTGCAATGTTGTCTTCTGTTGATGATGAAAGTGTACTTCTCTGGAAACTACACTAGACTGATTGGTATTCATTACAAGTTCATGGTAAATTTCTATTAGATTTCTGCTATCAGCATGCAAAAACCTTATTAGATCTGGCACCTTTATGATGTTCTACTGTTGTTATCTTTGTTGTGACATCACATATGCATGCACTCAATGGCTATTCTGTTAAAAAAAATGTTTCTTTGTGCTTTAACAATTTTTTTCTAATTTGGATCAATTTATGCCTGTCTGTACTTTATTTTCAGACATCCCACATATGTTTATTAGAGTATTTTTAAAGTAAGAAATGTTATAAAATGTGAATTTAAGTTCAAATAAAAAGTATGACATTACTTATATTAATAAATGCAAAAGTAAGGAAACTACAACCATCATCCCTTTACAATTCCAATATTCTTTACAAAACATTTTTTAATTTTGTTTCCCAAGGAAATTATTGTCATTCTCTTTTCCATGTATGATATTTTGAATACAATTTATTAGAAAATAATAATGAACTTTTTAAGGTCAGAACTTTATCCAAATTTTTTGAGGACATTAAAAATTTGAGAAAGGATAATTTTTTTCCAATTGCTTAGAAAACAATTTTTATGTTGAGGGAATTGTGATAATGCATTTATACAAACAACCAAATTTGACCCAATTTTCATGCTAAATTCTCTTAAAATATTAATGCTAACATTTTTATTTCACATTTTATATCAAATATATTACAAGCTTGATTTGTTTATTAAAAACATCATGAAATCATCAATTTGTGAATTACTATGATTACATTAAACAAATCCACTGCAATCAATTTACATGGTGAAAATAAACATTTAAGATAAACAAAAAATAAAGTTGAAAGTACTTACAATGACTTTACTGAGGTTCCTTAAATTTCTTAATAATTCTCTTGGATTGTTAGCAACATTAGCACACCTTCTCATGAATATTCTTAAACTTTCAAAGCTTTCACTTGCCTGAAAGAAATTGTTTTTATGTTTTTTTTCTGGAATTATTATATAAGGAATCATTAATCTTTTTGACATTTTGATTACTAATTTCTAATAGTCATAAATTCAATCTGCTTCGTATTTAACATGCAATCAAAAGATTATTCTTACAAGAATTTTAAAAATTCAATATTTATTAAAGACTTTCTATACACTTTTTATAATTAGCACTGATTAAAATGCCATAAATATAAATAAGGAATTATACATTATGAGATAATGACAGAAAGAAATTAAGTAAAACCAATTAATCATCAATAGTGCATATTTTGAATAAAGTATGAATGAAGGAAAATTAATTACATTATTTTGTTTGCTAAAATTTCTGATTCTTTGTCAGTAAATATTTAGATATACTTAACAAAATTACACAAAGCAATTTATTCTTATTTGAATATATTTTAAACGGTAATGCTAAGAATGTAATATTTCTGTCTTTTACCTTTAAGATTATTTTACGCACTATGGGTGTATCAGGTGTATAAGGTATGACACCTAATAAAACTGATTTAAGAATGTTTTTCCATATCAATCGTGTAAGAGGGTTGGTTTCTAAAACTTTGAAAGCAGCTTTACAAAAATCAGCTAAAAAAAAAATAAAAAATAAAAATATTAATTTTTAAATGAAGAGAAGCCATCAATACAATTAAAAATAAAAGATTTATATATATCAAATAGTGGGTAGGTAAATGAATGAAAAAATATTTTTTTAAAAAATGACTTGTTTCATTCCAAGAAAGAAGTTCTTCAAGTTAATAAATTTTATTGCTGAAATCAGTCTTATCTATAAAATGGCAGAAAATTCAGCAAATGCCACTTACAGTTTATATTGAAATACTAAAGATATATATTAGTTGTTCATTGTGATAGGTTTGACCATAATTTTGACTTAATGAAAGCATTATTTTTCATATTTTTTCATATTAATTATGAATTAGCTAAGTTTTAGAATTTTTTTAACCTGCCGGCATTCAAATTAAAAAAAGTTCCAAAACCGTGTAAGGAATATCAGAGTCAAAAATGAAAATCATTAAGAATAATGATGACTAAATGACGGCTATTTATGCTGATATTTACTTACACACTGAGCTATCCAGTTCTTCAAAGTTTGGTTCTATAGCTGGACGGTTTCGATAGTCTTCAAGTCTGCGTGCAATCTTTGACTGTTGGCTGCTTCCAAACTCCAGGGCTTCAGATCTCCCACAGAAAAGGTGGCTGATATTACTCATCAAACTAGTGGTGTTGTAAGTGTCATTATTATTTACCCAAGATTCAAGTTCATTTATTTGCTTTAATGTGTTCTCCCAATTTGAGGATAACAGAAAAAAACTCTCAGTACCTTGAATGGTTCGCCACTGAAAGAGAAATAAAAAATCAAAGCAATTTTTACTAAAAAGCAATCCTTTAAAAAAAATAAAAAAGGTTTGTTTCTTCAGACAAATTAGAATATTGATTCTTAAATACCTATTTTTGTTTCCATCAACATTTGAACTTTGAAAAATATCAATTGCTGTAATTAAATGATTCTTAAAACAGAAATATTTCCTTTTTCATAATAAACAAGGTTAAGGCAGCAATATTCTAGATTTTGAGTTTTCTATCATAGAATCCTCCTAATTTCACCTTCCAAAATTCATGTTTACATCCAGTACAGTAATTTTCATTTACATCTTAAAACACTTCTAGGATATCTACAAACTAAATTGCAATCTATAATTGGCTAGCTGTTCAATGTCAAAAAATTAGAATTAAAAAAATAAAAACTGATTTGCTGAAGTTGTAAAATCACAAAATTTAAATATTAAAGAGAGAGGGTTAAAGAATAGTCATAAACAGGATCGTCACATAGCTGCATTGTAAGGATGTAATCTCTGGGGATTGTAATGCATAGGGGCAATGAAACAGGAATAAAAATTTAAACAGTCAATAAAATTAAGCCTATAGATTTATTGATACTTTCAACAAAATCAATATTTAAACATCAAACACAAGCTGTTAAGTGAGGATTAATCAGCATGTTTAAACAATATATCATAAACTGTGAAATGCACCAAGATTTCAACATATCAATGATAACTGTTACACCATACAGATGAAAACAGTACAATATGAATAATCAGTTAATAATCAACACCAAAACATGTGAGATGTCTTTGCAGAGGATTGATTTATAATTGGCTTGAAGTCAATGATATTCAGAATGTCATTTCCTATGCACATAATTGTAATCTAATTCAAATGCTGCTGCCCCATTACACTATAAAATTGATTCTTTGTAAATTTCAAGCTTGAAAACTAACATTTCCCAAGTACAGTTGGTTAGTATCATACAGCTGAATAGTGAGTACAATTTCAATACTTGAAACAGACTTCAAGTTGTCAAAAATTATTTTTCTGTACTATGTAGGAAGAGTCTTACAATTCTCATTAGGAACTATGTAATAGTTAAGATGTTTGCATTCATTTAGAAGATCACCATAATCAAAGTAGCCAAATGTTTACACTTTTTATTTAGCTCATCAGAATCAATTATTTTTAAAAACAAAAAAAAAACAGATTTCTAATACATGAATAAAGCCTGTACACATTTGGTCAGGTCAGAATTTTTAAAAAAAGATAAAAAAAAAAAAGAGAGAAATGTTTCCACTTTGAACTTTCTTCTTCATCTGATCCATCATCTACAGTAAAACTTGCATTTTGCTTTCATTCCCATTTTTTTTATAAAACAAGAATACCTAGCAGGATTTATTGCTGGCAGGCATAAACATAACTACATATGATACACAAATAGCATTATGTAGATGGCACTCAGAAATCTGAAAGGCTGCCAAGGAAACCAAAAAGAATGGATTAACCATTAACTGTAAAAATGCACAGTGATCACCAAAAGAGACAACACAAGTCACAAGCTAAATATTGGAAAACATTAAAATCAAACATATGAAGAGAATTAACTATTATAGATGACAAAGTGCGGCACTGAAATCTGAAGGTGCATAGAAATAGTGCAAGATTCCTTTCAAAAACTAATAAAAGTATTAAAGGATAGAAAAATGCCCTTAGAAATAAAAAAAAGTGTGCTAAGCTGCTATATAACATTTCTTATATGGCAATGAATGTCGGACAATCTCCTCACATAGGAAGAAGAGAAGATGTGGTTCTACTGACGAATGTTGAGAATACCATAGACAGAACATATGAGGACTAAGGAAGTTTTAAGGAGAATAGGAACTAGAAAGAAATTACTGCTAACAATCAAAAAATAACTGAAATTTCTAGGGCATATAAGGAAAGAAGGTTTGGAGAATTTAACATTCATAAGGTATAATGAAGGTAAGTGAAACAGTGAGTAAACCAGTTGATGAGTGAGTGAATGGATGGCAGAACAAATATCACAAAAACAAAGAAGCAAGAGTTACTTAAAGCAACAAGTCACAGGAAGTTGTTGAGAGCAATGATTGCTCATGTCCTCAAATGACATGGCATATGAAAGAATCTGTAAACAGACAATTACACCTGGCCTTCTGTTAATGTTTGCTAAATTTGTCTCATATCTGAAGATATGTTCTCAGAAACTCAAGAAAATTCCTAACATGCTTGTCCACATCTTTTGATTGAAGAACCTTATTTGTTTTGTTCACTCTTTCAAGAATACTGTTCTTCATTTTCTCACTATTTCTACTTCTCACCCTATGTTCACTTCCTGATGGAATCCAATGCATGCTGAAGTGTCATGAAATTTCTATGCAGAACATTGACAGCATCACAATATAACCATCTTATAAGAGATGCTTGGCTGCAAAATAAGATGATGCCACAACATTCTATCAATGTATACAAGTCAAGAAAAATGAATACAGACACTGAACAAAGAGTATTTTACAATCAGTAGACAAGACTTTTACACCCATCAAGTCCAGGTTGTGACCAACATATGAGGACATAGATGGCAAAATCATTCAGTTGACAGATTCATGCTTGCAATCTTGTATAGAATGCAAACATATTTGAGGCATTGTCACTACAGAAATTTGAAAGCAGAATTTTATTCTTTTTCAAGAAATCCCTAACAGCATCTGCTTGATTCTTTACTTTATGAAAAAAGATCAGGATGAACTTTATGAAATGCTATACAGGTTTATAGCTTCAACTGTATTGGATAATAAACAATTGATCAATGTGTGAGATGTCAAACATGGAATCCACAATAATTGACTTATTTCTTCCAGAATAGCACAAAAAACATGTATGATTAAATCAATAAATTCCTCTCAGATGTTTGCCAAGAGATACAACAGATTCCACTTTCCAGCATTTCCATTGAGATGCTTTTCTGAAAAAAAAAAACATGGGTGATTAAATTGACTCAACAGCTCTAGAAAGTTTGCTGAACCAATAGTTTGATTCTTCCCACAAAATACCAAATTACTAGAGGCAAGAAATTACTCATCAGTTACTCAGATCAGGAGTACTGCCATAGGTCAGTACTCCTAATCAGAATAATGCTGTTTGAGAATTAAAGAATCTATCAAATTTCTCACATTAAGTTAAAGGGTGAAGTGACCAGATCAAATGACTAAAATCTCAAAATGTTAAAAAAAAGTCAAATAAACTTTTTTATTAAACTGATGTAACTGATGTGATTAAATGTTAGTTTTGAGAAATGCCAATTGAGTTAAGATAACTATACATACAATTGTAGATTTTGTTCATTTATATTCTTTTTATTTACTTAATTTTTTTTATTTGTCTATATTTCTGTGATGAGGTATTGTAATTATTTACATTATTTATATTGTTCGGACAGTTGTCCTCATCTTTGTCATATTCACAACATTTTGGCCATTGTATGCTCTGACCTTCCTTCTTCAGGTGATTGGAATTTAGAACTGAACCCTTTATTTTGTCCACCAGGGTAGACTGTTCTAGTTCCATGTGCCATGCCTCTTTCGGATGTCTCAGTTATCTCCCTTTAATTCAAATCTCCAAGATTTTGTTTACCACTTCCATATTGAATTCTTTGGGTCCAGATCCTGACATGCTGAATTTCAAATCCCCACATTTTCGTAAATTAGTGCAGTAATCAGAAATATTTGACCAAAACAAACAACTTAACAATGAAATAAACACACTGCATCAATATAAGTGTCATTTTATATTGTGGAAATAGATTACTGCAAATTGAATTTTGTTTATTGAAGGAAGAAATTTTAAAAAGTGTTTGGGTCAGAACAACTGAGACAAATTATCTGCATTTCCCTGAAGTGTTGGATGACACAATTTAAATAAATAATGAATTTAAACATAATAAAGATATTTTCAGTTTCCTACAGAATAATTTTTAGCAATGCATACCTAATAAAGTGGAAGAATATTAGAAATAAGTTAAAAGAAATAGCCAAATGTCCAATTCTGGTATGCAGTACATTAGACATTTTGAAAATAAGTTATCTGGGAGTATATTCTCTAAGATGATACTTGAAATGCTGAACCAGGACTTGTTCAGAGGTTTGCAGAGTTATCTGACACTTAATTCTTAACACTACTTTGAATTGTACTTTAAATTTTACTTTGAATTTTAAGTTCTGCTGCTTTTTAAGAAAGGCAGGGTTTCGTTTGGTTTGTTTTATGGCATATCGACCTCAATGGGTTATTTAATGCCAACAAAATTTTTATTGCTGGTAATATTTTTTTTCCTCAAAAATATATTGCTGCTAATATTTTTCTTTCAAAAATCTATTTCTAGTAATATTTTTTCTTCAAAAATCTATTGCAGGTAAAAAAAATTTCAAAAAATGTATAGCTGGTAATTTTTTTTTTTTATATGTATAGCTGATAATCTTTTCCAAAAAAAATGTGTTGCAGGTAATATTTTTTTTCCAAACATGTATTGCTGGTAATATTTTGTTT